>OZ007570.1:63615369-63790369 GCA_963931925.1 Onchidella celtica | reverse complement strand
AGAGGGAAGAGACAAAGCGAGAGAGAAAGAGGGGGTGAGTGGACAGAGAGAGAGATGGAAGGGAGAGAGACACAGAGGGACAAGAAAGCTGGAAAGAGAGAGAGGGAGAGAGAAAGAGAAAGAGAGAGAGAGAGAGAGAGAGAGAGAGAGAGAGACAGAGAGAGAGAGAGAATCTGTCCCCACGTCCTTGACGCAAGCATACTATTGCTTCGATAGTCTTATCGTCCCTTGCCCAGAATAAAGCAGGGAGGCAAATGTCGTGATAATAACAATATTATTACTTTATATTAAAATAGATACAGTATTCCACTAGTGCTACCAGCTGGCGAGGTCCACCAAGTGCAAAGCGTATTAATCTTAAATAACATTATTATTTCGGCCCCTAAATGCGTTCAAATGTAATTGTTTTATAATCGATCTTGAGTAGAAAAACTATGTGAATTTCTCATGGGTACGGTAACTTCAACATTATGACGTATTTCAATGATAAGTTCTTTTAAAAACAATGGACGAATTGATATCCTATAAAGGTCAGATCTTACTCGTACTGAGGAAACTTACTGTAAATTATCTAAGATGGGATGAGTTCAAATATCTGAGCACTCCGACATAAACAAACAGATTGATTTATATCAGTTCCTACAAAATATCTGTAAATCCTCAGCAACATGCCAGAGGGCCTTCGTGTCAATTAGAATGAAAACTCTCACCCAGATGATGAACCGGTGGATAGGTTGTCTCCCGTCCCTGGCAGAGTTACCGACCTTACCCTGATAACTCGCTGCAACTTCGCTGACTTGGGGATAATGAAGAGATTGGTAAGATTCCATGAGCATGGATACGTGAAAATGTTCCACAGACAAATCAAGTATGACATGGGCATTGATAGCCACAACAGAGAGAATTCTCTCTAGAATGGCATTGACAGCCAGCATTATAAATTGTATAACCATGACAACACAAATGATAAACAATGCTAAACAGATCCTGTGAAGCCTTGCATGCCATCTCTGTGTGAGTGAGTGTCAAAGTCAAAATTTGGCAAAAAGACAAAGTTGTATGTAGCAAAGCCGAGTGTGAGAAATAATGCCCGTACAATACAATGAAACACAAGCTAACTTTTCAAGCTACAACTTTTTCTTTTTGAGAAATTTTGATTTTGATTATAGCCTTGCTGCGACCCCACAGTTTTTCTGTGAGTGAGTGTGTATGTGTGTCTGTCTATTTGTCCGTCTTGCCGTTTGTCTGTTTGTCCGTCTGTCCGTCAGCCTCTCCGTCTCTCTGCCCGTCTGACCGGTATGTCCGCCCGTCTGACCAGTATGTCCGCCTGTTTCTGTTCGTGTGTGTCCGTCTGTTTGTCTGTCTCCTCCGCCTCCTCCTTTCTTTCCAAATCGACTTGCTCACATGCATAATTATGAATGTAGGCTTCATTATGTTTTTTAATGTTTTGATTTCTCACTACAGTGAACGGACAGCCTGATCCGCAGTTTACTTATGAAAATTTTTACTGTAATTACAGAGCTAGAGAGCGAACATATCGACGGGTGCTTGTGTAAAGACCGTATCGCCACTTTTGTAAATTTTACAGGAAAGCGATTTGAAAGTTTGACATGTCTATTACTTACGACCTTTAAATAATGATCAAGAGAAATGTAAACATCTGACTAAGTGACCAAAAATATGAAACTTTGTGTAGTGACGATAAATTACGTGTACACATAATGTTTGGGACAAAATTCAGTCTTTTATATCCTTTACTGACCATTGTTTTGAACCGCCAAAAAAAAAAAAAATTTCCGCCGGGCAGAATAGAAAACTGCGGCTGGAAGTTTCCTTTTAAGCCTCTCTTTCAACATTGCAGGGGAAAAGTCAACTTCATATGCCGCACGGTATAGAGCAAAATTGTTGCATTTTCAGTGATATGAATTGAGATTCATAATGGCAATACTGTAATAATGACAAACTGCTTCTTGGAATTTTTTCGCTATTCCGCTATCTTTAACAAATTCCCAGTTACAGAGAAGCAGTATTCTTGTATCTCCCTTAAAAATGCGATCATTGACACCAATATTATGGTATTTCCGAGTAAGCTCCCATTATTCATATCACTGGAGATACAACAATTTTGCTCTATACCCGCGATGCGTGTATTTCTGTATGAAATTGTAGTGAAACAACAAGTTCCATTGGTCTTTGAGTCGAATCAAAACGCCGTTATTAATACGAACTAGATCTTGATGCAGGATTGGGCTTGATACAAAGAATTTACAAAGATTTATCATGCTCGGGTCGGCCAGTAATTAGAATAGTAATAATTGTGACGCGGTTTCAGTTTACTACAACCAAAGAAAACAGGAAATCAATTTATCAGAAGTGTGTTCTGTCTCACAAAAAACGCAATTATTCAAAACATCATTTAAAAAAAACAACAAAATTACAACATTGAGATCGTAGATCATTCCAAATGAAAATAACACCCATAATTTACACAAGAGATTGAAGCTTCTACATTGACTGACAAATTATATTCTGTATTATAACCAAATAGGCAGAACTTCCCCAGCTGTTATTTTTCTTGCAAATGTCCGGAGGGCACTAAGTCTTCTAATTCCGAAATGATAACTGCTACATTAAAATGCAACAACCAATGTGAGATTACTCAGAAAATGCAGACACATAACAATGCCGTCCAAGAAAGCTGTTAAACGTCAAATTTTTCAAAAAATTGAAAATCTGATATTGTCTTTGGCCTTGTTGGTCTATTAGCTGGATTACAAGACGATAGATACATTAGAAATCAGTCTGTAATAAATAGTCTAGTTCTTCTGCATGACACACACAAAACAGGAACAAAAACAGTTTTTCTCAAATCCTTATGAAAAGTAGAGATTTTGACATACGCCATTTTACTGGTCGGTGATGATATTCTTGCACTATTTATCAGATTAAATGTACTGAAAGTGGGAAAAATAAGAATCCCATTTTTGCTTATTTCAGATGATTATCTCAGGGTTTTTACTTCGTGTTGACACATAAATTGCTCTTCTTTGTGTGAATTTCTCAGTCTTAATGCCAACGACCTGGCATGTCAACTGTTTTAGAACACCGTTGTTGACCTTTTCCTGTTTTGACATTTCGTACCAATCTTCAGAGATTACCTGGCGTCTTAACCCCTGGTTGAATGGCTAATTAAGGATGAAATGTTCACGGAAATGACGCACTTCTTGCTGTATTTCATTTTCTGATCTCTCTGCAGCCGTTAGCATTTATAGGCATAGCCTGAATAGGAAGTCTATTAAGATGAACACACACACACACACACATAAAGAGAGAGAGAGAGAGAGAGAGAGACGAAAGGGATAGAGAGAGTGGGGAAGAAAGAAAAAAAATTAAAAAGGAGAGAGTGAGAGATTTGGGGGGGGGGTGGTAAGAGAGAGAGAAAGAAGGAGAGATAAAAGAGAAAGTGAGAGAGAGACAGATAGGGAAGGAGAGAGGGAACGGGAGAGAGATAGATAGATAGATAGATAGATAGATAGATAGATAGATAGATAGATAGATAGATAGATAGATAGCTAGATAGATGGATAGATAGATAGATAGATAGATAGATAGAGAGAGAGAGAGAGAGAGAGAGAGAGAGAGAGAGAGAGAGAGAGCGCAGGTAAATTTTAGCACTATTTGTTATGAATTTTAAAAAAAGGAAGTTAATATCGATTACGCTATTTTCTGCCATGGAGTGACATGTTTTGTTCTGACACCATAATATATCAGAAATGCAGGTAGATAGATCGATATTTCAAAAAACCGAGGAATCGTTCATTGTGGAGATGTCACTTTGATATTGACTGTTTCTGTTTGCTGTCGTAAGTCAACATTTTCTTAATTCTGTGGGCACAATAGGTGGGGACGCAGCAGGAACTATAATTCATATAATTAAGATGACAAACACAGGGTCAACTGCTCATTATGTCAATTTACATGTCCTAATAGTTACATAAATCACACGAAAACGATGTGATTTTAGCAAGCAATAATTTGGAAAACAGAGGAGCCCCCGCAATTTAATAGTGCTATTATTACGACTCTTTAAGTCTCTCTTCTGCAGTAATCTGTATAGCATTGTCTGCCTACTACTCACAACTTTTCATCTCTCTTATAAGAATCTGTTAAGTGGGCCAGCTCTCCGCGGAGTATTGCTGTAAAGCGGTGAACAATTTTTTCTTGTTCAAAATTCAGTTCTCGTGCCTTCCAGGCCAGAGATGAGATGCCGGAAATGACTCTTAAATCGAAAGTGATTAGTTCTATACCAAAACCCAAGTTCACCCAGACTCCAAAACAACCTGCACAGTAGTGCGGGGGAATGTCAGCTATTATACTGTCTTTTGTGCAAAGCACATTAATCCTGGACTGTTATTTCTGGAGCTGGGGCATTGAAAAAGCTGAACATTTCAGAGTCATTATTATTGGTACACAAAGAACACTGTTTAAATCCATTATCTTACTTTAAGTGTTTTGTGGGAGTGTGTGTGGGTGTGTGTGTGTGTGTGTGTGTGTGTGTGTGTGGTGTGTGTGTGTGTATGTGAGTGTGTGTGTGAGTGTGTGTGTGCGTGAGTGCGTGTGTGCGTGTGTGCGTGGGTGCGTGGGTGCGTGGGTGCGTGGGTGCGTGGGTGCAAACAATGATACACTGACTCTAAACATTGGGACATTATTTCAAACAAACCAGTCTTGGAATGAAAGGAAAGCAATTTCAACCCTCTGCAATAACAATGCCCAGAGGGACTGATCTACTAACATTGACTTAATTGGGTGTCATATTCTAATGCCACATATTGTCGCAGTTGACACAGTCTTGACCGCTGGATTAATTTTATTTGTAACACCTGCTGCCCCGGAGGTCTCGGCATTCAGAAAGTTGTCGGCGAGATACAATACCAGTATATAAAACTCGATTCAGTTTTGACAGGAAGTGACACTTCTCAAATTGTGTCGACTTCAGCAGGTGTTTTTCAAAAGGAAAACTCAGAGCTATGGCTGAGACAGACCAGAATTCACAGTTACAAATAATTATAGTTTAGATACTCGGTGTATAATTTATAACACATTGAGTATATTTCTACCTGAAAGCCTCAGGCTAACGGAGCTCACAGAAATGAACTATTGCCCCGCTGCAAGTACTAACAGTTGCAGCCTTGCTCAGATGGTCAGGAGGGAACATTAGCAGATTATGTGTCCCTTTTCCCCAGCACAACTTTGGCAGTTAGGGGTCATACATAAAGTAGCTAAGCTCCGAGAGAAGCGGGGGCGATTTCAGCTTATGAAAAGCTTATGGAAAGGGGGGGGGGTGGGGCACATGGGCTTTTCAATTAAGGAGATTAATTAAAAAGTTTGGCCTTGTTTACTTTATTTCAACAAATGAAGTTGTTAGATTATAGAAAACAAAACAAAACAAGAAGAACAAAATAATCCCAACAACATTAATGTCTCCAGTGAAATAGTGGTCAGAAACTCCTCAGGTGGAGCTAGACAGATCACGATCTTCAGAGGAAGAGTGGATTCTTTCATTAGATGTTTCGGCCTTTAACTTCTTGACATCTTCTAGAACCCCGGCCACACCGAGGTCGTCATCGACTTTTTTTTTTTCGTACCCAGGCATTTCGTTGGGTTTGGACAGGTACCCCTTTTTCGCCGCAGGGTGTCTTCTCCATTGTGCCAATACTGCCACTGGTTATATGGTATAATTTTAGGGTTATATGAGTTTAGTGTTCATTTCTTTCACACCAACTCCAGCTGGAATAATTTTTCCGCTGATATTGCTATTTTCTTAAGGTTAAATAGTTCATTAAAAAAAATATCATTTGAAGTTTGAAAACATTGATGTTGGTCGTACACTCGTCAAATCAATTTTGTTGGGGGTGGGGTGTTGGGAGTTCGGGGAGTGAGGAGGGGGGGGGAGTGGGTTCAGGAGAAGTGTTGAAAGCGTACATGGTTAGGGCGGGGGAATAGATTTCGCCAAGATCGAATGTGCATACCTTCGAGATGGGCCCTTACCCAGAGTTCCCGCCAGTGAAGGTTACAAAATCAAGTGAAATGGCATTATCGCTGGATCAATTTTCTCCAAACATACCAGGTGTTTCAACATTGATGTTTGGCCCACGCGCCAGCATATGAATCGTGCTCACGTGCCAGCTTCCAGTAAACAAACAATGTACTCCACATGAGCTTACGGTATACGAGAAAAGAAGAGAGAATTTATTTTCATTTACCTCGGTTTTTTTTATGTCCAAGCGAAATAAAAAGTCCACAATCTGTCTTTTAATAGTCATGTTCATCATGGTTACTCAACAAAGAAAGTTTGCTTATTTTCTGGGGTATTGCTCATCTTTTCAGCCCCACGAGGGAGTCTAAGGGTAGCCACACAAAGGCCACCGAATTCGGTCACCGAGCCACTAGGCGCTTTAGGTGAGAAGAATTGCACTATATAATTTCAACAACTGCACACAGACCCCACCTAAATTCGGTCCGTTTGTATAGTGCAATTCTCACCTAAAGCGCCTAGTGGCTCGGTGACCGAATTCAGTGGCCTTTGTGTGGCTACCCTAAGACTCAGTGGGTCCTCGAAAATCACCAAAATAAATGAATTGGGCTAAAACAAGCCCCCGGACGGGATCCTTCCGCCCCGGGGTAACCACTTGTGTTACTGTATAGTCATACAGAAGGCTATCAATAATGAAGATTCAATTTCCAACCAGCTTATTCTTTCATTTTTTAGAGCCTCAAAAGCGGGCGTTAATAATGAATATTACAAAGGCTAAACGTTGGGCTGTCTACCAAACATTATAACAAACAGTTGTTTTTTCTAACCTTACAATTTATTGTCTAATGTGGCTGCATTCATAATAATAATAATAATAATAATAATAATGAGTCGTCATTTTTATAGCGCCTGATTCCACAGAAGAGTGCTCTAAAGCATTGCCTTCACTAAAGAAAATACCTGAACCAATGGTAGCGTAGGAAATTGAAAAAAAATGGTATTCATTAACAGTACCTCAGTTTTATACATTTGCGCTATTGGTCGTTAAATTAACGACAGGCTGGTCACCTGTTGATTGTCAATTCTTGGAGATTCAGTAAAGTATCTTCTGGGATCATTTGGAAATGTTCCAAGCATAAAATTGTTGTCAGCTGCGCATAGAAATGATCTACACAGTGGCGATAGTGCTGAGAAAGTGTGATGAAAATGTTGTCTTTGATCAGTATTTGCAAGTTCTTATGCACGTATTTACTTCATCACTGCACGAACCTGCTTTCTTACGAGATCATAATGGAGGAGGGTAAAATAATAACGTGTACAACTCTTGCTCAGACCTCCATTTATCTCTTTGCGTGGCCCTTCCTCTCCATTCCATGTAAATTCACCTTCTCTCCGTGTGTGTCTGTGTGCCTTTCTATACAAATCTAATACCACACAGTATTTACTGTCTCTTTTCACACTGTGCTTACCGGTGGACCTTACAAATTCTAGCACCAATGAACGCTTCTATGGAAATCACCGTCCAGTCTATGTTAATGCATGGGGCATCTGTAAAACAATGAATGTTTTTTCTCATCTTATATAATTATACTTATTATAATTATACTGAAACAATTTAATAATAGAGCTGCTTACACTCTTAAAAAAACAACAACAAACAAACACACTAATTGACACTTGCATTGTGTTTAGTCAGGGTTAAAGTCCATATAAATCGTTCCTGCTTACGTATAATGGTAAGTCTAATTTCCTACACGGCTATGCTACTGTCCTCATAATAACATTTCCACGTATTGACAGCTTCACGTGGTCAGGCTTAAAGGTACCATCATGTCCACAGAACATCTCTATCTCATGTTTCCTAAGACGACATCCCCGAGTTGACCCTAGACTAAGCATTGCATTTCACCTCCTAGTAGCCCATTAACGGCGTGGGTGTAACCTCCCTGTGACAGACCATCTATCTATAGACAAAACTAGACCTTCTCTTCGCTTGATACCATTGCATTATTTATCTTCAATTTCCGCCTGAGGTCGCCAGTGTCTGTATTTTCTGTGGGCTGGGCAAAATTTGAATCGGTAAGGTTGACAGGAGGTGGGAGGATGAAGAAATGTATGTGGGAGATGTCAGAATTGATAATAATAATAACAATAACAATAACAATAATAATGTAATTTCCCTTCCCTGAGTGCTTTCCTTTTGTTGAAATGTCCAAAAATAGCTCACCAAATGTGACAAAATGATTGGAAATTTGGGACATCATTCTGGTAGGACGATCTTGATATGGGAGTTATTAATATTCTAGAAATGTAATAAACCAGGACCTTCCATCAGCAATAATTAGTTTGCAGTGATTTGGATAGGTATATGCTGAGGTGAGGGGATGAGCTAATGTAGAGATACAAGCGTCTATAATAGGACTATCCAGCGAGTTTAATACTTTCTTTATACTTCTCAGTAAGTTATATTCAGGCCAAGTGTCGGCTCAAATTTTAGTCTCTTTGCATTTCTTTCAAATCGTTTCTAAATTGATCTCAATTAAAATGGTTTGCTCTATGTATCATTAAAAACGACCAGACTAGAAAATAAATAAAAAAAGGTATATCTCTTCCGCGACATCAGTAGATATCTGAATTCTGAATCTTCGCAGAAATGATGTAAATTGCCAGGTAGAAGCACGGATTTCAACTCAACGTAAAAAGGACGAAGAGCCATATCTGGAACCAGCTATCGTTAAATCCCTGAACATCCAAAATCTTTCAACACTGAGAGGTAAGGCGAGCTAGCTGTGAACGGTACACTCCCCTCACAACACAACATAAGCTTAGGGTGCCCCAGGGCGTTACGAATGATCAAACTGGCAGGATCGCGTGATGTCATTCCGTGCATGATGCCAGGTACTTGCCGACTGAGCAAAAACTTCAGAGTTGCATACAGCGACATTCGCTCAATGAGTGCTAGGGCATTCATTCTAAGATCAGCACCCCCCCCCCCTTCCTAAATAATGCACACTTTGACACTTGTTTAAAATGTCTTGTGGCACTTATCAAACCGTTTCACAGTTCTCATTTATTCTAACTCCTTATCATAATTAACAAAATAATGTGTAACGTCGAATTTCTAAGTTGTAAGAAAAGTGGAGTTTGAACTAACAAGAACTAAGGTCTCGATTTGTTGTTCCGATAGTACAAGATGTATTGCCAATGCCAGTCTTCACGTCCAGGGCCAGATTATGCTTATGGTGGCACTCAGGGCGAAATGTAAAGCAGGTATTATACATTTTAACTGCAGGGGTATCATTTAAAGTAATTTAAGCCCTCTGTATATTTTTCTGAAATATGAGCGCTTAGCTAGCAACAGCATAATGATCGCCTTCCGCCTCTGTCATTTTGTTACAAGAAATTACACATAAACATGATTGCATGAAAGACGACACTTGTCTAGTTAAAGGCAATCAATGGAAACATTGCAAGGATAAATGCATGAATTTTAAGCAAATCGGATCCTTTTCTTTTTAAATTTTATAACATTATACTTTAGAAGCTAAGGTCAAGGACATGCACTCACCCAGGTGCGCTGCAAAAGAAAGCATGGGTACAAGAAAAGCCACAATCCACAGTTGTACGCACTTCGTAGAAGATTCGGCTTAGATCAGCGGTTCTCAAAGGCTCAGGTCACATCTTTCTCCCATTTCAACCAGAGATTTCCCAAATTCCTCCGCCATAATAGTACAGACCCCACAATAGACTTGGAACATTGTAATAGCCACAGTTATCACATGCCGCCTGAGCATCATAATGATTAACTGATTCACTTTCAGCTGGCGTCTTTCGGAGAACAAGAGTTTCCTTACTGCCCTCTTTGAAAGACTGTGATTGTTGCTATAATAATAGGAGCTTGAAAAGATTATGGTAAAATGCCAGATTACTGATAATTTAACAAAGAATATTCCTCAGTGTAATTTATTTTTTACATATTTTTGTACATTTTTTTTGGTCACTTTATGGAGTGTGGTGATGGGGATGGGGATGGTGGTGGTGGTTGTGTGTGTTTTTATGCGTGTGTGCGTGTGTATGTTTTTTCTCTCCTTATCTTTCCTTCATTCATTTTTAAAAATTGTATTTCCTCCATTGCTTGCTCTTAAATATCACGCCTCTTGTTACCCCTGTTATCTACCTCCTCATCCCTTCTGTTCAGTAATCCAATTCTCTTTCTTTCTTCTTTCAAATTATTTTACTTATTTTTCCAGCATTGTCATAAATATTCATGACTATTAACATTGCCATAACCACCATCATGACCCCAATCACTATGCGTTTCGTCGTTATGAGCATCAGCAAAATGTAGCAGTGATCCATCTTTTTGAAGATAATATTGTGCCCCAGGGCTACTTGTTGATCTCCAAGTTAACCTCATCATACTGTAACGATGATGGGAGTGATTGAATGAAATTGAATATTTATTATGCTCGTGACAGATTACGAAGCTGCTGACTTTGAGTGGGTTAAGTGCGCTATGCATGCAATATCTTGGAGAGAAACTACGCCAGAATGAATTCTTGTCGTACTTCATGTTTTGTAGTGAAAGCTTTGCTAAGTCTTAGAAGTAAACCACTATCGAATTGGATATAATGAAAACAACAACAACATAAAATCGCCATTATATTCAGTTTTGTTGGCGTATATCATGTAATGTGAACAATTGCCCTTACGACAAATGATTGCTCTCTTCTACGATTCACTGAGAAAAAAGTTTATATCTTCACGTACATCAATAAAGTATTGAAGTAAGTATTCCAAAGAAAGGCGTTGAAGATGCAGTGATATGAAAGTTTGAGAAACTGTTGGAAAAAGCATTACTGGCGCAGTTCGTCACCCGGCCAAATTCATGATGCCAGATGTGGGGAACGTACAGGGAGCATTAGGCTCGCCAGCATGACCGACTTAAATCTGCAAAAATAATGAGAATTAACCCAAAAAAAAAAAAGCGTACTTTAATGTTCATAAGGTCAACGATGTTGACAGATTTTGCATTCCTCAAGATCATTGTAATTCTCGGTGATGCAAGGAAAAAGTGAAATGAATGACGTAAAGTGAGGAAAAAAGGTCAAAGAGTGAGGAGAGAATAAGGTTATAAATATTTATGTGCATCGCAGGGAAACGTCATTAGTTTTTAATAGGACTTGGAAATGTTGAAAAGGCAGGGGAAATGGAGAGCTTAAGGGTTTAAAGTTTTTTTTTCTGCTGAAAATGAAAAAAAAAAAATGGTTTAGCTGAGGAACAGGGAATCTTAAAGTACACCAAATGGGATGAGAGAAAAAAAGCACTTTTTTTTTTAAAGGAGAGAAAGACATGAAAACAGATGGAGAGAAAAAAAAGAGAGAGAGAGAGAAAAAAAAAAAGGTGGGTGAAACAGTTCCTCGTTTCAGAAGAAAGGAAGACTTTTTTTTAAAAAAACGTGATCAGAATAAAAGGCTTAATTCATGTTTACAAACTAAAGAAAACAGCAATTACTTTAAATTAAACACTTAAGCCCTTCTTGAAAATTTGCCGTTTACCACTATACTAAAAATGCGTTTCAGAAATAAGCAAAATATTACAATGACATGTATCTTTACTTGAATGTGAATAGCTACAGACGAGACACATTTCTGAATTTGCTCGGGTGCCACTTCAAGACTTAGTATGAAAGGATGAATACAGAACTTGGAGATGTTGTAACGGTTATAACGCCAAGCCACGGTTATCTACGCCGCAGCCACAGAGCAGGAACTGAAAATGCAATGTCTTTTCTGTAGAGATCACAGATTTCGACGGTCCTCCACATGCAGCAACACTTTGGCTGATGCTCAGGGCCGGATTAAGACATTTAGAGGCACTCAGCACTTACAAGATTTTGATGCCCCCATTGACTGTATCTGTAATTCAAATTACAAAAAACAAAACAAAACCATAAGATAGAATTTTATGAATGTTTTCATTTTTTTCATTTTGGGGGAGGGGGGGGGGGGGTGTTGTGCACCTAGGTTCAGCGGCAGCATTTGTTTCACCAGCTTTGATTTTAACATTCAAATTCTCACAAGCCGCTGTGGTTACTGGTACCATGGTATCCCCCCCCCCCCCCCACAATCCCATCGTTATTGGAAATTTCATATAAACGTGTTTTGCCTAAGAATGGTGTCGACAAACAAACTCTGGTCTGTGTGCTGTTGGAGAAGTCCAGTCTTATGGCATTCAAATAATGGTTTTATATTCTTTGCAATACAAGACTGCTTTGGCATTTACACTGTTTGGGTAATAACTACCATATTTTTGCCTGGTGATGAGAGATGACAGTATCACTTTTCGTCTTTTCCCAGATTTTTATTTGGTTTGATATTTTACCGTCTTTGTCTGTTTTTTGGGGGGGTTTTTTGGTTGTTTTTTTTCAAGTCCATTGAACTCTTCGAGCTTATTCATATTAAATAACCCAAAAAGATCAGTTCAAGACGCGTTAATACTCAAGTGTAAATCATTTTAAAACAATGAAAAACTGACCCATTTAACTGACCTAGTTACTATTATCAGAGGCCGCAGTACCTTCAAGATGTCAGATGTGCTAAAATAACGTGTTTTGTCTTGACAAAACGTCAGAAAAAATTCTATTTGTTTCAATAATTATGTTTAATCTTTGTTCAAATTCATTACAGATGTTTAACTCAAACGACAGAATTTAATCAAGGTCATTCCTTTTCTTCAATTGATGGTATGAACGGTCTTTAAGACATGTTACTTGACACCTCAAGGCATCTGCGTATGTCAAAATGTCAGGATGATAGAACTAGGGTCAATTACCTGCACTATTACTGTAGTTAGTTTCTCTCCTGGTGGCCTTCTCATGCTCTCCCGCTAAGTATTCGAGGTGCAAAAGTCAAGGGCCGAGATCTCCGAAAAAAAAAAGACCTAAAAAAACAGCTTCATGGCAATGCCCAGCTGTGAACTTGTGGACGCGTGCTGAGCAAACTTTGTACGCCGCATATATAATAAAAAGCTCAGGGTCTCCATCTCTCCTTATCTCTTCCTCTTCGTGACAACATCTATAGTAATCATAAAACGTTCATGAAACATAAAAAGGGAGATTTACTGTCAATTGAACTTACATTTTTTGCGTCAGCGAGGCAATGTAACTTATGTGAGGTTTCAGGATTATTCTGATGAATGATTTATTGGATAAGCAGCTAATGACGTGCATTAATGTTGCAAAACGAGATCTTAAAGACTCTAAAGGCAATGTTTAATGGTTTTGCCAGGTAATCCATTCCCCTGTTGGTACAGACTGGTTTTTTTGTTTGTTTGATTGTTTGATTTCAATGTGAGATAAGATCTGCCCTTCCAACGGGGTTAAAGCACTACATTCTAAAGAGATCAAGCTTCTGTTAAACATGCAGTTCAGCCCCTCGGGGACAAGAAACCAAGCTGACCCGTTCATACCAGGAGAATGTTGGAAAATGGAAATGCTACACTCACGTTAATGAACTGGTGTTTGAACTTTTCATCTCATATTTAAAGCACTCTAAATTAAGAGAAATCAAAATTGATAATTATGGCAGTAATAGGTTGTCAGGATATGTTTTTGAATTTTAAGTTTGAGTTTGGATAAAACGACGTGACAGTGGCCACATTGCACCTTTCAAGATTTATCAAGACATTTAAATGGATAGAATTTTTGAGGCATATCTGCAACGATACTGGTAGACAACGGTCGTACATTTTTAACTTCCACATATTTCACTCCAGGCAATCGCGGGATATCAAATGAATTAATCACTCAACAGAATAGCCATGGGGGTCAATGTAACCTGGCCCTAATAAACTCTCCAGCTAGAATTTACGTCCAGAGCAACGAAGAAAAAAAAAAAAAAGATAATTACAAAGAAGAAAAAGAAGGAGAAAAAGAAGAAGAAAGAGATGTAGAGAAAAATAAGTTGAACATAAAAAGCTGTAGAAGTCGGCATCTCTTCCACAATATTAAGTGTTGTTTACGTCTAATACGCGCCGGAAACATTAATCCGAAACTGCACTGCATGGTCAGATGCTGGCGGGAAACTCCGCACCGGGGAAAGATTTATTTATCTCTCTGTGTACATGTCCTGTTTCCGCTCTGCACTGAAACGCTGATGTGGGTGTGTTTATTTAAAAAAAAAAAAATGTCGTGTTTGTAGCTGCATCCTGGAGGCAGAAACGCATCATGGATCAAAAGCTGACACACAGCCATTCACATCCAATCCTCCCTCTCTCTCCGCGTGATTTTTCCAGCCTCTTGATGGCATAAGAAAGACTATGAACAACAAAAACAACCAAAGAAAACCACCCGGGCTGGCTGGCTGAGGGAATGATCTCCGACTCATACAAATTTCTGCTTGAGTGTAAAACATTATATAAACAGAGGTTTTTCACTCATACAAACATTACGCAAGATGTGCGATGTTTATGTTTTACACTTGTTTTATTTTTTGTCATTATGCCTAATATCATTTAAAACAATAAGCCATGCATACAGTATCAAACCAGAAATTTACTACCGGCACGCATAATGCACCTAACAGAGCCAGCAGATTTTCTGCTTTGAAGTCATTTCCAACGGAAAAACCTAGCTAGCATCTGTAAGCCAGATTAAAACGTATCGTTCATACGCTTTTTAGCGATAGTCCACCAGAATTTCAAGAAAACTGAAATCGGAAATGTGAAACTTTCATTTTTTTTTTTTCAAGTTAGATACAAAAAGAGAGATCACTATAAATAATATTGTACATTTAATTTTTTTAAAAAATGAGCTAGCTCTTTCAAGGACACCAGTCAATGAACTTAAGCTACAACATGATATTGGTGACTTTTTGCAAGTCACGTGAAAAACGACTTCTTTTCTTTAATCGTGCTTCTCTAAGAGGATTGCTGATGGGATAATGACCCTATAGCACTGAGCTGGGAAATGAGTTGTACACAATAGTGCCGCCGGGAATGACATTCTAGATCTCCGGAGATCACTTCAGTTAAGGGAATCTGGCGGAATTTGATGCAAAATTCTTTTAATTTCGAGCCAGATCAGAATGATCCAGCAATTCAAAATATGAGTAGGATTGTTTGATTCCACAAAAACAGTGGTTATAAGGGAGGAACCCGTGCACGGGGTCATACTGACACTACACTGAGAAAATGGGAATAGCACAGGATGTAATAATATTATCTGGGCAAATCCAGAAGTTATGGCATTAGATACGACGATTTGTTTTACTGTTTTCGTGTCGCTGTTTTCTTTATTGTTAAAGAATCTATTTTAAGGCATTAAGGAACTAACTAATGAATCTCGGTGTTCAAGTGTGAATTAAACTTACAACGAAAATAAAAGCATGGCCATTAAATATTCTGCCAACTGTCAATAATATTAGCGCAAATTCAATTATATCATCAAAACATAATACAGGAACCAGTGCTCAATTCCAGCTTTCCGTGTCTTATAACTCTTTTAAGACCTTAGTCAGCGTGTGAAGCTTAAAAATGTTGACCCATCCAGGTCCTCTGACATGAAACTCTCGACTCATACCCCGATCAGATTCTTCTATCTGCACAATGCCTCAGCCATTGATTCCAGCCAGGCGACCACTTCTCCACATTAGCGGGATACATGAGCAAATTGCCACGGGATAATTGAAAAGTCTTTGAGTTGAATTGCCTGAAGCATTTGAAAGCTCCCCGCCAAGTTGGATCTTCAACGTTAAAACCCCTGGAACATTCGATACAAGAAATAGTCTGTACACAATTAGAAAGTTATATTACTGGCCTTGACATGAAACCGAACAGGTGTGAAGGAGTTTACTGTACAGGAGATGGAAAACAACAACAACAACAACAACAACAACATCATCATCATCAACAACAACCACAACAACAAGTGGTGTTAGTATTCTTCATCTTAAGACTTTTGTTTTACAAAACCGAATGGAGAATAATGAGTTGTGTTCACTGTCTGTTCCGCTTTGGTTTATAATGTAACGTAGCGATAGAAATGACAAATCTGAAGTCTACATTGTTAGGCAAGACCTTTCATAATAATTCCAAATATTTTTCATTAAGATGATGGAAGCTATTACCTCCCCGTGGATATGTTTTCCCGTATTTCCTATCTTTTGTTGTCTTGATAAATAAATCAGTCCTCTTCTAATTGAGCCATTATTTGTACAGGAAAGAAGACTTCTAGGAGCCCCAGACATTGCAATTTTGAAGTCTCACACAGACCACAAGAACCTAACTCCAGCATACAAAAGAATACATTAAAACTCTGCTCAAGACAGAGAGTGGTGGGAATACTTGATTTCCATAGTTCCATAGCCCATTAGTACTAACGGAATCAACCAATCATAACTCTGCCGAGCATCTCCCTATCTACCCATCCATTCATCACCCTCTATCTATCTATCTATCTATCTATCTATCTATCTATCTATCTATCTATCTATCTATCTATCTATCTATCTATCTATCTATCTATCTATCTATCTATCTATCTATCTATCTATCTATCTATCTATCTATCTGTCTGTCTGTCTGTCTTTCTGTCTGTCTATTTATCTGTCTGTCAGTCTGTTGTCTGTCTGTCTGTCTGTCTGTCTGTCTATCTATCTATCTGTCTGTCAGCCTGTTGTCTATCTGTCTGTTTGCCTTTATGTCTGTATATTACCATAAAGCTAACTAACCTCTCCGCCTTTTACGCTAGCCTACCGACTGTCACAATAGCTGTTCAAGAAACAAACAATGGATACAGGTTCATGACAATAATTATAATGAAGGACGTGAACACATGCCACGCCAATACTGTGAGCAAAGTTATTTTTAGCTAGGCATTCTACCCTGTCTGAAAAGAGTACTTTTATGCTGGGAGACAAAAATACATCCCTTCTTCATCAAGTAGGATATAGCACTCTAAACATGCAGCGCACGGGAAGACGCCACTTTGTGGAATTTCCTTCCCGAGTTTAAAAGTGATGAAAGCCAATACAAAAAATGTCACGACCGTACAGGAAATTGTGTCATATCCGCTACTTCCCAGCCCCTTTCGGAGCTAGAAAGCTACTGGCCAAGTGATCTCTGGCGTAATGATGGGAACAGACAGCACATGAAAGGGAAGAATTTTTGATGGTCCGAGACGGGTTTTGGTCCGAGGCTTGGTCTATTTTCGAACCTGTCAGTCAGTGAGGATAATCCTCAAGACATCGCCATCAGGAAGGTGATGCAAGAATACTTTTAATTTGATTTCCATGTCAACTTAACCTTCCTTTCATCTTGTATCGTCCACTTTTCCCCCTTCCCACACTGAACTGAGAGTTGATATTTTATAACTAAGGGCAGACGGAACTCTTACTATGCTTCAGACAAAGCTATCGCCAGATGGCCCTGCCAGATTTACTGCTCAGTTGAACTACATGGTAAAGCAAACTGTACTAACTTGATGCAGAGATGTTTCGTTTTTGAGGTTCTTTGCTCTGATCATTTACACCTCTCCGTGCCTGTTTGGTTTTCTTGTTCTTGTCTTGTTGTCGTTTGAGTCTGAGTTTCAGTTTGGTTTTTGCTGCGCGCCGGACGATAACGGCCACTTTGCGCCCTTACAGTATATTTGGTACATTTTCTTTATTTTTGTTTCATATTCAGAGCTGTTAAGTTTAGCATAGGGCTAAGTACATCATGTAATTTAAACACAGTGGTAAAATTCTAAAAATGTTTTGTATAGATCTGGGAAAAGTCTTGTAAACGAGCACAAAAGTTGTTAAATCAAGTCGAAGATCTTAGCCTCTCTCAGAAAGGACAGGACGCATTGCGGATCAAAGTCAGAAAATAATCCTTTCATGGATCAGCAGGCATAGTGCCTTATTCGGATATGCATGAAGTCTACACGTTGGGTTAATTTCCGTCATATCTGACGGCCTTCCTGATGGTTTGCCGTCTCTTCTGTCTGTCTGGTCTTGCTCCCAGTGCTGGTTCTCCTGTCCTTCTGTGCCCCCCCCCCCGAGGCTGGTTTGGGCTAATTTTCCTTGGTATCATATTTTGCTTGCAGTTGTCTGGTCTTGCAATGGAGGATTCATTCAGCCATGGCCATAAGTGGTGCTTTCGAAAGCCCTCACGTAGAAAGCCCTCACAAACTCTAAATAAAAAAACTAAGCCCGCATGACAAACTCATCAGCTGTCTTAGGTTTGGTGGGCACTGCAATGTTTCGGGTGGATGAACAAGATTTGAAGCGTCCTCTTGACAAAGTTCCCGGTTCAGTGGCATTGACAGAAGAACGAGAACCCCTCAGAGTTCATGCAAATCAGAATTTACCACGAAGGTTTGTTAAGTGAACAAAACAATAAAAAAAAACAACCCAGACACATAACATAAGACTTTGTCGCAGCGTTGAGTGAGGCAGGAATAATGTGTGTATAATCATGGAGGACAGGTGAATGAAAACGAAAAGCTCAGAATAAACAGTGTTCTAATTTTTGTAAAAACAGAAGGAAGTTGTGAGGCGGAAAAATACCACAGCTCAAGTTCTTAAGCATTTTTGTTTCAATTTTAGAAAATAGGTTGTGAAAATATTTTCAGTTGATTTACCATTCTCGCTCTCTTCCTGATGCGCTCTGCGCTAAAATATTATTGACTCAGGCACGGCGGAGGAATTTAAGACTGGAAGAGCTATGGATACGGTCATCGGTCCCAGGGAGCTGAAAAATTTGAGTTTTCTTTCTGGCCTTGTTTTTGATTCACTGATTAGACACTTTTACGACAGGACTAATTCTTAGGATGTTTAATAACAACTGAAGCATTTTCAATCAATTTGGCTTGTTTGTTCTCGCACAAGATCATCTTGAGCTGGTAACAAACTCAAAGGGGATTCTTTCATAACATGCTTTCTACTAAGTTACCCCCCCCCCCCCGCCTCCTCTCGCCCTCTCTCTCTTCTTCTCTCTCTCTCTCTCTCTCTCTCTTTCCCTCTCTCTCTCTCGATCACCGCTCTTTCTTATCTCTGCCACCTCTCTCTCATTTCCCTCTCTTTCTCACTCTCTCACTTACACTCTCTTCCTCACTGTCTCTCCCTTTCTCGGTCACACACACATACACTCTCTCTCTTATCATTTTCTATCTATATATCTCTCATTCTCTCTCTCTCTCTCTCATTTTCCATCTATATCTCTCTCACTCTCTTCCTCTCTTCTTTTCATTCCAAGTTTCAGAACGACAGTAATATCTATGTTATAATAACCTGCAAGTGTACAAGACAGAAATGTTTCTCTTTCTCGCTCTCTCTTATTCTCTTTAATTTACTCTCTCTCTCCGACTCTCACTCTCATTCTCTCTCACCCCCCCCTCCCTTTACTTTTTCTTTCAAACTTTCAAAACTACACTAACATCTATATGGCTAAGATTACTGCCACCCCACCCCCTCCCCCACTCCTAACCTGTTCCACTGTGCTTACGACTGACTTATGTTTGAACGTCAGTAGTTCCAAAGCCTGTACCTGTGTTATCCAGGGGCATAACCCGAGAGTGTACAAGACAAAAATGTTAGTCTTACCGAGGGCTGGAAAAAAGAAACACAGTCAGGGGCAATCAGGTTGAAATTACATCAGGTAGAAAACTCACCCGTAAAATTTAGATAACATTGAGTACAATATATTTTATGTTCTCTCTGTCTCTGCCTCTCTCTCTCTCTCTCTCTCTCTCTCTCTCTCTCTCTCTCTCTCTCTCTGAGTCCATACCAACACAGAGCAGCACTGAATCGGTTGGTCGGTCAATCAATCAATCAATCAATCAGTCAATGAAACAATCATTCAATCAATCGGTCGACATGTCTAATGGCACCATCCCATAGACGAGTGGGTCCCACGTATATCTAAGCCCAATTAAATACTTAAGGAGATGCCTGGGATGACATCTAACTTTCAGTTCATGGGATCTTCAAAACAATTATACTTCTTTCGATAAGCACCGAATAACATTGTACTCATTTGACCTGACTGTCAAAAATCGTATTTATTATGAGGCTCTTAAGCTGACTCAACAACATACGACAACTCTACCCTGTGATGTATGATCCAGACAAGTGAAGGTCGTGTCGACCCCCCGATCGCAAGGACATTTCTCTGACAAAAACAGGCAGATCAGATGTAAATCAGTGCAAATCGCCAGAAAAACAATTTCCCATGTCATCTGATCAGAAAAAGATTTTCTCCCTCGCCGTCTGACTTCAAAATAATATGAGCATTAAGCTGAGAGCTGAACAGTAATCCTCATTGGTCTGAAAGCTGGCTATGTTGTTGACATTTAAAGTCACCGTATAATATGTCTTGGCTGTGTGAATCTCATAGCTATTGTTGGCTGGAGATATATTACATAGCAAAAACCTCTGACCGGTCAACAGAACTAAGTATTTTCTCTCTACATCAGGATTTGATAATTTATTGGTCGTCAGTTTTAAAGACTGGTGGGCTATCCCGCATTAAAAAAAAAAAATTCGGATTTCACGGTCTACGTCAACATTGAGCGTTTTCCCACCTTTCTGAGAAGTTTTATATCTAATCTGTAGTTACAAGCATGGAGACATCCATCAGAAAATAAATGAGATCTAGGCATTTGCAAAGTGCCAAATATCCTCAATCTTAATTTTCTCAAAATTGCTCTTGGCGTTCGGGCACGGATGGTGCTGGGGATAGCCCACATGTCCGACCAATGTCCAGACCGACCAATTATGGTTCTCGGGTCGGACCAGCTTTCTGAGACTTTATCGCAGGATAAAGCTATGTTTTCGTGTGTACCGAAACGGGCACGGCAACGGTAAAGTAAAAAAATCCACCAAGCAGTGAGGCTCCGGAGAAAACAAAGATCTATCAAGTACTTGAAGGGTTTTTGACATTTCCGCCGCCTTTTCCATTTTCATGCGTACGGAAACGAAACGGAAACGCCAAAAAACCCCTTCAAGTGGCGAACCAGAAAGAATGATTTCACGTGTACGGAAACGGCATAGAGCCACTCTTGCTTTTCACTAATTCATGGAATTTTGACATTTACGCTGCCATTTCCTTTTTCCGTATACATGAAAACCCAACTTAAATAGCCTAGAACTACAACTGTTTGGTAAACATTTTTTTTTTGAGCTTATGTTCATGTTTTCGTAATGTTGTAGGCAGCTGTCAAAGTATAAGAAAAGTCTTGTCAAGACCAACGTTAAAAGAAATAAATTTACATAAGGAAGTTAGCAGCTCGGGAAATGTTTGGAAACGACCGTAACAATCCACCGTCAATAATAATTCCAGAGTTCGCACCTTAATAACAAACAGCCACTGTACGTGACTGGAGATGAAGCACTATTTCGAGAACTTGAAAATTTGGGAAACTGCTGACAAAAATATTAAGGAGAAATCTGATCCGTCGATGACCATTCTGAAAAAGGTCAGACGCCACAAAAGACTTTAATACCAATGCGCGCTCAGATGATCTCATGAACAAAACGACTTGTCGTCGCCTTCAGTTGAAGGTCAAACAAGAATGAAAAGTTCTAAAAGTAAAAACCTGGTCTATTTCCAGTTCTCTTAGCTTATTTTTTTGGCCCAATCATAGCGAATACAAGACGCAGGGTTGGTTTCTTTCAAATTCTCGCTGAACTTGCCGGATTCTTGGAAGCAAACATGTGGCCTTCGGTTATTTCAAGCTCCTAACTTTCAGACACAGTGTACAAAGGTGTTATTATTTCTTTGTGCAAAGGTCAAGTCTGTTTCCAGTCCAGTGTTTCTGACGTTTAGAATGGCATTTCATAATGCACTGTCATCGAATGCCTTCCGCTTTTCACGCTATTATTCTGTTTGCGAGTGGACCTAAATTAAAAAGGTGAAATCAGACAAGGATAGTTGCGTAAGAAAACCTGACCATAAACATGATGAGACGTCGTTAAGAAAGAAAAACCGCCCTCTGAACATAACAAGGAGATTCTAGAAGTGTTATCTCTGAGTGTTGATTAAGTCGGATGATATTAAACATAATTAAAAAATGTTCGGTTCTATTCGACGCTTGACATTTTGTATTTTGTATACTTCTTTAATTCCACTTGGGAAATTTTGCCATAGTGTCATTGCAGCCCAGTTACAACTGGAGCAGATACGTCGACGCCACAGTGCAGCGCTAGTCGGCGGTTTTCTTTTGGTGAGGGGGCAGGGGAGGAAATGGTGGGTATAAATTTTATCTAAATTTCTCCGGCAGCGACCTGTTCGGCCTGCTCTTTTCGATTTCTAACTGCCAAGGTATTTTTAACGTACGCAACGTGCACATGGGCCCTCTGAGTTTTTCGTTCTTATCCGAGAAGACTAGGTGCTCGATCCTGCCCATTGTCCTCAACCACATCATCTCGTTCCATTCATATGTTCATCATCGCAACTCCTGATGTTTTCTTTTTTTTTTAATCTGTAATTCTTGATGTACTTCGGGGATTTCTGGCCGTCTTTATTTTAGCCCCATTCCTAACTAGGAAATTTAACTAGAGTATGTCCATGAGTAAAATCCCAACGTTTCTATGTGGAAAGTTTAACTCGGTGAAAATCTTATTTGCTTTTATTCACAGCTATCCGTTGGTCAGCACTAGACTCTGAATGAAAACAATATGGAAATACCTGAACCCTGTCATGTTTATTTAAATTAAGCAACAACTTCCACACAAAAATATTACACTGCATAAAAAAAGCATGTTTCTCTGTGGAGTAGAAACATTAGAGTAACCACGCAGAGCGCGAGAATTAGAGAAATTGCGTCCCAGAAAGGAAAAAAAGTGAAGGTAATTGACATTTTTGTGCCGTAGGGTTTGTCCTTTGAAAAAAAACCCGTGGCAGCAATTTCAGGCAGCCAAACAGAGCAAAAAATGTATGAAAATGAATAGCGCAGTTTACCACATTAGCCTTGAAAAATAAAATACGGAGAAAAGAAAGAAACAAAAGAAAGAAGCCAATGGTAAGTGTTTTTTGTTCCATAAATGAGAATGAATGTTGCCCGACATGGCGTCCACATGCCCGTAATTGATGGTAAACAATGTTGTAATCAATTAATTTCAACAGGATTTTTACAACAGATAAAGAAAAACAAAACAAAAAACGTCCATCTATTGGTGAAAAACCAGCCCTGTCTAGCGAGACAATTAAATTAATCTGGCCTAGAAAAAAAATGGAATTAATTTCTAGTCCGAGGCAACGCAAGGCAAGATCATGCACAGGAAGTTTTATGCGTGACCAGCATATAGACTAAGTTCATCTATACAGAATGGGAAAGAGAAAAGAAAAATGACCAGGATTTCTGGTCCCGTGAAGCCCCATTGATGTTAATGAACAAAACTATTCAGATTCCTGTCATGGAAAATGAAAAAAGCTCATCAGCTGTACTTACATGTTGGCTTCCCACTGCCCAAGAGTTTTCAACAAAACTTCGCCTGCATGGAGGATGAATACACTGATTCTGGATTTGATCATACTTCTTATCTTGACATTATAATTCAAAAGAAAAAAAATCTGAAGCTGAGATGCAATTTTGAAGGAGGCCTGTTTTGTGAAAAAAAACACACACACTTTTTTAAAGTCGTTTTTGAATCAGGTGGCGGGAGACAGCGCGACGATCTTCAAAGGGAGAGTGATTTTCTTGATGTTCGTGTGGTCAATGTAGCAATCTAACTTAACCCTCTGATGCTCAGACGAAACTTGCCAATTCCAAGACTTCTGAAACTATATGCTGAAATGACTTTGGATAGTCAGATATTGCAGTTGTATAAAACTTATATTGGGGAAAGAATAGGAAGAGTACGTCTCAAAGATAGATCATTTTGGCTCCGGGTGACCTATTTCTTATGGTACACTGGGGTCAGAGAGTTAAAGGAGTATAGAGCTAAATACAGAACAAGTCTCAAAAAACGACATAGAACACAAGCAACGAAATAGAAAACAAATTATCCATTATGCATAAATCACACCTACCTGTCATTATATTTATTTACATGATTAATAATTAACTTTGAGTGAGATGCCCTGAGGGTCGGATTGGGTGGACTTTCTGGCATTCCATAAAATCTCGAGAATAAATATTAATTAAAAAGTAAAAGACTATGGGCGACAGCGTTACCGGTACATTTGATGTATATTTGGGGTGCAGCTGACAGCCTTCCTCATTACTGATTTTATATATGATAGCCCCCCCCCCCCCCCCCCCCGACTCCCAGCCAGGAAGGTAAATGGCCGAAACTCTTGACAAAGGGAGGTTCTTCCCCTGAGGATTCTTCGTTGCTTACGCTCTC
This sequence comes from Onchidella celtica, assembly GCA_963931925.1. Classification (NCBI taxonomy): domain Eukaryota; kingdom Metazoa; phylum Mollusca; class Gastropoda; order Systellommatophora; family Onchidiidae; genus Onchidella; species Onchidella celtica. The sequence goes on along the minus strand of OZ007570.1, from coordinate 63,766,006 downwards.
ACCTGACGAGAGGTTTCTTCCTCATAGCCTACCGACCCCCTTCTATTTGTGAGTATCTCGGTATGTCATTTTGGTATACTGAAAAAACAGGCTGTGTGTGTCGGGGGGGGGGGGGGGTACTTTCGAAAAGTTGCCATGGGGTTGACGGGTCAGTTTATTGAAGCAAAATTAATGACTCCCGGGAAGCATCGCCAATATTTCGATATTTAGTCGGTTGACCTCCTGGCATCCAAATACAGACTGCCTTGGTCCAAAATGGTGTCAGTTACAAAACTTGATTTCAAAGGATAAAGCGCAAAAATAATACACATTCGTCCGGGAAATCTATTGGTGGATAAACTAGAAACTAGACCAAAGATAAAAAACAATTTGAACTTTATTCTGTGTTTTGCATGTTAAACGAGGATTAGAGAGTTAAATAATGTATGTGGGTCTTGAAAAAATTTTTTTTCCCGGGAACGAAACTTGCTGCCATTTGGTTAAAAATAAATGAAGCGAGCTTGAAAAACAACCAAAAAATGCAAATTATTTTGCTTTCCAGTGTTTGAAAAACAACAACATCAGGAGAACAGGAAAACTCTTAAAGAAATTTTGGAAATGGATAACTTCCAAAAAAAAGTGAATTTGCGTTCCTGTGGTTGAAAAAACAATAGCATCAAAAACACGAAAACTCTCAGAGAAATTGCTGTTCGATACCAGACAGTTTTTTTCTTATCTTTTTTGCAAGAGAATCTTCTGTCTTTCATGATAAATGTTATCCGTGGAGATGTCATTTTATGTTATCTTTATTGTTGGTGTTTTCATAATTCTGTTTTTAAAACTTTTATCGAGATATTATAAAAGCATTGGGCTCTTTTTAAAGTCACTTCAGTCTTAAGCCGGTTTGACTTCGGGAAGAGTTTGTAACTTCCCTGTCCCTGTACATGTATTTGATAATATTTTACGAACTGTGTTGGCTATTTTGTCATAGTAACTCTTTGTGTGCCAATCACTGATATATCGGTTCCTCCCTGGTCACGTTTGTGTCAGTCATCGATGTATTAGTGCACAAGAATGCTAGGCCATTTTGTGTCGGGTAAAAAGAAAATTGACTTCTATTAATAGATGTTGCTGCAGTTAGTCTTCCTTCATTTCCCCCACTGGTTTCTTCCAGTATAGGCAAACATGGAAAACTTCAAGGCCTACAAAGAGTTAAATTTGAAATGATCACCACCATCATCAACAACAACAACATCAACAAAGAACAGCAACAATAACATTGTGAAAAGACTCATAAAGCTGAAACCCCATGTACCTCATACCCTGCGATACCGACAGGAAATACGCATCTGTATCGATACGAACTTCTGCACCTGCGGTTTCGGTCCGTAATGCTTAAGTAAAATCTATAAACAATACGGATCATGAAAAAAAGAGAGGGCCTTTATTCTGAAATCCGCTGCCATGTTTGTGCCTGGCCGCCAATGCTGAACAAAAGCAATAATCAACTCAAAAGGCCAGCCATTCTCAGCACCTTCACAAAGCCTTTTCCCAAGACGTCATCATTTCACGACGACATTCATTTTTTCAGAGATGCCAATGTGTTATGTGGTCCTCTCTCTCTTCCCCTTATGTCAGGGGTCACCAGACTTTTTTCAGAGGGCCGGATAACTGACAGACTTACAAGCGCGGGCCGCATAAGCATATTATTGCCCATCCCGTAGCTCTAGATATCCCTGGTTTTGTCAAACAAAATCAAATACCATGGCGGGTCGAATGAACTGACGTCGCGGGTTGATGACCCCCGCCTTGACATCTTCCGTAGTACATTACTCCTTTCTGCATTTCGCAAAGTACCGTAGCCATTCGTACTAGCTGATACATTTTATTGTCATTTTCTAATATTTTCCGCCCCACCCCCCCCCCCGCCACCAATCTTTCCTTTTTTTCTCTCTACCTAAAAGAGGTCTAGGTCCTTAGTTGCCAAAATCTAGCACATTATGACTATTTCATTACTATTTCAGAATGCATTGTATATTTTACTCGTAATTTGTTTCTGTCGCGGCATTTTTAAGAAGATAATACAGTTAAGTTCTTTGGGTCACATTTTAACTTCTTGCCTCCTATATCAATTACAGCCCCAAGATGTAAAATGCATTATGCTGAGGCCCCCGAGAAACGAAAAGATCTCAACCATGTAAAACGGGAATTTGGTTCAACAATACTCACACGTATGGGTTTTCAACAAAGGGCCGTTTTCAAAGAGTTCCAAACGTTTTAAAGAGTAGCTCTTAATACATTTGCTACCCCCCCCCTCCCCACATCAATGGAATTACCCAACAGCCACCAAAAAAACGTGACAAAATAAATGTATCTGTGTTGTGCTCTGTATGTGTTCTCAGACTGTCTTTGATGTGAGTAAATGACTTGCTTACAAAATAACCCGTGAATCCGAGCACAAAATGTCTTGGTTCATATCCTTAGAAACAAATGGTTGTACATTACAGAGATCAAAGACCCTGCAGTTCCAGGAAACTCGTAACATTCGCCGAGGTGGTCCTGTCAAAAGGTTACAAGCCAAAAAAAACTCAACAACTCAAAGAGAAAATCTCGTCCACGAAATGCATCCTTTTTCAACATTGATGGCCGGACTTCACTCAAGAAAGCACTCAGAAAGCAAGATCAAACAATTCACTGCTGCGCAACTGATAGAAAGTGCAACATTTTCCTCTTATGACGATGTAGGAAGTAAAGATACAGGCAGTTAACACCATTAAAGATTAACCCTACTACTGTCACAGGACAAAATTTAATGACCCTTTTATTCATCGCTGGGCTACCAGATTCAAATCAGTTTTCTAGAGATAAATACCTGGGGTTCCTAAATCAGAAAGACAAATACTGAATTTTGTAAGGTGAAGACCACTCTAACTCCTTCCTGACAGTAACAGTGTTAACTCTTTCCTGACCGTAACAGGGTTAAAACCATTGGTGCTTACTCTCATAAATGACTGATTGGAATTTGGAAACGTCCACACGATGTAGCTAAAGCATTAGACCAGATGTTCGCAACCTCAGGTAAGTATAATTTTCGCATACCCAGGTGGTCAATTTGCTGAGGCCGGATTTGCACAATGTTTTTTTAATCACCATTAGTTTCTCACGTGCAGAAGCCAATGGCTGTGATCGTCCGTGAATAATAATCTTCAACACTCATAAGTTGTTCATAAATATTTATATGCAATCACATATCTGGGCGTTTTTATGATCAATTTGTTATTGTTCCCTGAACTTAAAATAATATGGCTAGAAACAATATTTTAAAATGTCCCCTTTATCGGTTGCTTTACTATGGAAGGAGTGCCAGATGAATTTACTGAAAAAAAAATAGGGGGAGGATGGTAAATTTACTTTTGAAAAAGGTTGGGAACCCTTGTTGTAGATCCTGTTGAGATTATTAACTGTCTTTTTGGGTTCAAAAGCGATATTGTACACAAGTATTTTCCTAAATTACACGAACGTTTTATTTCCCTATAACTACAAAGACTAATAATTCGCTCCAGTTAGTCGTGGGCAAATGGAAATATAATACTGAACTTGTCAAAGCGATGAAAGAGAAGAAACACATTAAGTGACACTAAGAAACTGAGTGATACAGCTTTCTTTTGATCGGTTTCTCTACTTGGTGTTCGTTTATGAAGTGGGAACAAGGGGTAAACAGGAAACGCTAGAGAAAGTTGCCACAGTTGCCAACTATTTTGAGTGTACCGTTTACAACAACATCGTGGCTTTGAAGATGGCAAGTGATTAGTTCAGGGACTTTGGAAAGAATGCGGCTTTCATTCATATTGTTTCCTGTCTCGGTACCTTCTAGCATTCTTGTTTAAGCGTAAAGAAACATAAATGAAATATGAGCAAATGCTGACGATAGTCCAGATACCTGAGTTGCAGGCGTAGTAAGGGAAATCTGCGAAGTTTGCATGAACGGGTTTAGAGTAAATACTTTCCTAACTGATCTCATTTGCAGCATGCAACATAGAATTTTTGCGGTTTACAAAAACAGTTCTGAGAAAAAATCTGAAAACAAAAATCCGTTATCTTCCTCTCAGAATTCAATCCATTCAGTACAATATTGGACCTCTTCCTCACACGTTACAGTCAATGCCATCTCTGAAGATTTTGATTGAAAGAACATCAAAAAATGTTCAACTTCTCCTTATGAAGTCTGTTTGCCTTGTCTAACCCGCTAGGCCCCGTGTACCACCAGAGATACACAGATATTTATCAGTCAGTTGCAGTTCCCACAAGAACTAACGGAGCAATAATTTCTGCTTACCAGTATACACTAAATGAACCAAAATGATCACCACAAATCCCTCATTTTGCCCCTATGAAAAAATTCTCACAAAATCAGAATCTTCCCACAAGCAGCAATGGGGGCGGGGCCCGGAAGATTAAGGCTGATGGTAAACTAGGTCAGATCTGTTTTCATTCGGTGCGCCAGGTGTCTCTTTTCATCAAATATGACATAAGACAGTTTTGATGTCTTCGAACTAGTGAGATAGACTAAACTTGTTCCGGTTCTCAGACACTGCGGAATGTCGCGATTAAATAACCCCACAGTCCGCATCCCACACGTACACCGAGACAAAACAGCCTGGAACAGCCTAAGAATGTTCATTCCTGCAACAATAGAGTGCAAACTATAGACGTGCTATGTTTTATGTGTGGGGAGTGAGGTAAAATACAGAGAATATGATAGTTTCAGTATACAAAGTGTTAACTGAGTCTATAAACAGGAACATTCTTATCGTGTACAGTATTGAAAACAACCCAGATAGCTCTCTCAAATCTTCCAGTCTTAATGGGAATCCTTTCCCAACACACTTTAATGCAATTCTCGTTACGTCAGTTCTGTTTCGCTCACGCTCTATTTATCTTGTTTACTAGATTCTGGTGGCTTCTCTGGAAATTCCATGTGTCATTAAAAACAATTATTCTAAGGCTTGAATTTAATTTACACTAAGTTTCTGTCTCTCTCTCTCCCCCTCTCTTGCTCTCTCTCTCTCTCTATCTCTCTCTCTGTCTCTCTCTCTCTCTCTCTCTCTCTCTCTGGCTCTCTCTCTCTCTCTCTCTCTCTGTGTCTCTCTCACTCTCTCCAGCAGATCAAGGTTTGTCCACGCCTACGTAGTGTTCGGTCAGCAGTATAAACCCAATCCAGGAATGCCTGTCGTTTATGTAATTGGGGTATCATACACGCACAATACATAATATACATTTACACGGTCGGTGTTGTTTACTTACAATTAGAATCAAGCTGTTTGACAAGGCTGGTGTTTCTGAAAATATCATTGTTCATACAAGTAGGCTGATGTGTGGGACGCAATGACACAATACTCGACTGTGGGGTGAATGACACGCAACAACAAGAATAGCAACAACCACCAACGATTTGATAGTTTTGACATTTTCCTCAATATTTGATGAAGTCATCGCTTCTTCTTTTCATTGCTCCATCGTCACTGCCGGGTCGTTGCTTTTGCAATTCAATCATATTCACTACACTTTTTATGTCTCGTGTTCACAATATTATTTCACCAGTTCTGGCGTTTTATCCCACCCAAGTTTTGGTTAGAGTACAGACGTTGTGTTCCGTGTGACGCCAGGTAAAACATAAAATATAATTATTGCTCTGTTCTTGACAAAATATAAAAACCACAGAAAATATTTCGAGGGGTGCCTCCGGAAACACCGTAACTGAACATTTCTATTTTTATTTTATTGATTATTATTATTATTATTATTTGCATATTCTGTTTCGCCTTGATAAGTACTACACATTGACATGATGCGAATTCCATTATCGAATTAATTGACCTAGTTATTGATGAGGATTTAAAGGTCGTACCAGACATTTGATACTTCATGTCAAACTATCAAATCAAACTCCTGTAAAATTCACAAATCTGGCGATACGGTCTTTGCGCAGACACCCCTCAATATTCGCACCAAGGCTTGAAGCACAGACAAACGATGATAAAAAGAAAAAAGTTGCATGTAGCAAAGCCAACGACCAAATCGTGTATGTATTATTTCTCATGCGAGGCTCTGCGACATTCAACTTTTTCTTTTTGCCATTTGTCTTTACTGCCTGGTCTGTAGTGCTGACCCCGGGTACTGGAGCTCTCAAGTTTTGCTACATCAGCACGTTAACAACCTTACAGCGACAGGACAAAAGATTTGTGGGAACACCGAGACAACAGCGATCTTCAAGCTTCACACTGATGGATCTTGAATTCTCTAGGGAATAAGCAAGAACAGTTATTGTCTCCATGACAAAAGGCATCAGAGACACGAAATATATACGTCATGTTTTTGTCTGCCGTGGAAAAACTTGTTAATTCTCTGTGTCCGTGCCCTCGATGAAAACAATATAATTACATTAGTTTTGTCGGGTTTTTATGTCTGCCGTTTCCGTTAGTGTGTGAATGAAGGTATTTTATTTCACATCTTTTGTTGCTGTTGTTGGTTGTTGTTGGTTGTTGTTGGTGCTATGTCATTCAGTGTGGCTGCTTAAAATGTTCCTGACTGAATGGTAGTAAAGTCAGCTGCACTCATTTTGCAGAGCAATCATGAGGCCGAAATACACAGTTTTCTTTTACAAAGCAGGGACAGGTCAGTTGCCTGTAATAACACAGTGCTAGAATTACTCCCAAGTGATTCTCAGTCCCTCGCTCAAGATCTCCCATCCACATAACGTACCGAGCAATGACAAAGCAGTCTACTGGACATAATCAGTTAATTGTGATATGACATAAAAGTATTTCGTCCTCCAGAGTCACCATTAATTCAAGAATACCCTGTATCTGCGATCTCTGAAAACGAAAAAAAAAAAGAGAAAAAAATCAACTCAATAGTATATTTTTTTAAAGCAGAACTTGGACAATTCTGCATTGAAAGACATTGTTTTTTTAAATTATTATTCTGGGCATAGCATTCTTTCTACTGCACTAACAATAAGATTGTCTATAAAGCGGAGTAAATATCAAGTTCTTGATTACAATTGAAGACAGTTTTTATTCGAGCAAACCTTCTAACATTAATAATACCCTAACTAAGACAAAGACAACATATTGAATTTTGTCTTTGAGACATCTGTATCAACGCCACGGACTGAACTGTCCATGTCAAAGCAAAGAGCTAGAGAAAGAAACATCCAGTACTGATCTCAACACTTTTCTTTATAATAACCAACCACAAACCGCTTGCAGTGTCGGCACTGGTCTATACCAGAGAATGTACCAATCTTGATCATAAATGCAAGTGATAAAAGCAACATTGATGTAAACAGCAGGAGTGGGGGATGGCTAGCGTGCAGTGAGGAAAAGAGAAGGCGCATGGAAGGAAATAGAAAAATGCAAATGAAAGTGACCTCAGCTGACCTCATTTTCGCGATCAAGACCATCAAGGGCGAAGGAAATAGAAAATCGTTGGATGTTCAATATGAATGAGGAAAACGAGAGTCATGTGCCTTGACGTCATACATCTGATGTCTCGCGCTTCCGCCCACCCGGTTTGGCCAGATCAGAGCCTGTAGTCACGTGGGTGGGGACAGTGGGATCATCCAATCATTGGGCTCTGTTTTTTATTTCATTGTTCGTGGCCAAGTTGTGGCGTTTGCTTGTGTGACTTCAAAGCTTATTCTGCGTGAACCAAACTTTCAAAAAGCATCATTACCCTTTATCAATCATTATTTCAGATGTTCGTTTAACTACAGCATTATTAGGGGGGAAGATCCCCCGAATGTGTAGGGTGCAATTGCCAACTATCAATAAAACATATTTTAACTGAATGTGTAGACTTCATGCATATCTGGAGAAAGCACTATGCCTGCGGATCCATGTCAGAATTATTTTCTGACGTGGTCCCGCAACGCACCCTGCCCTTTCTTAGATTTAATAACTTTTGTACTCGTTTACAAAACTTTTCCCAGATCTATACAAAAACAACTTGTTTTAGAATTTTACCAATGTGTTAAATTTATATGAACGTATTAAGTTATATGTTAGACTTAACAGCTCTGAAACATAAATAAAGAAAATGTACCCGTTATCGTACCTACGCGCCGCAAAACCCACACTCAATGGCAGTTTACATTCAGGTTAAAAAAGGAGTACCCCCCGCCCCCTACCCCTGCAGTCTGTTTACGCATTGTAACTGTGTTTCAGCCTCTCCCAGATTATACATAGCCTTATTCTGTGCTGAAATGTGTTAGATATAATGCCTCCAAGCTTTCCCCAAATCTTATAGTCTCACCAGTGCTAAACCTTGGTCTGTCTCTACCTGCCACTACTACCATCACAACTGTCAGTGACTGAACCAGTACAAAAAAAAAAACCTGGCATCCGTTTCTTCTTCTTATTGTTTCTATTGTTGGTGATCATCGAAACCGGCTATCTGAAGTTTGGTTCATGTCACATCTTTATTTCAAAGTGTCCATTTCAGTAAGACAGTCTCACAGTCGGTTTTTTTTTCCGACCTGTGTTGAACTACAAGTACTTTCATTAAGCAGATCAAATTAGGCCATGATTAAAAAGATAGATAAATAAGTAACTTTTATTTGTGTTTGTCTTACTTTCCTACAACTCTTACTTCAAAAACCACACCATATGCCTTCCGCCTAGCGTAGGTACCATCTGGAGATGCGCGCCAAATGCACCCATCTGGGGGCAAAGATGAATTAGAACATCGACCCGGGCTCTCCATTGATCGACACACACATCAATTTCCCCTGTACAAGAATGCCAGCTGGTTCTCTCATGTTTTCAATTCTCAACGGGACAGGCAGAGTCTGCGCGGTGCAAGATGGCCGGAAGTCAAGGGTGGAGTAATTATAACGTGGCCGTCGCCATTCTTTCACCCGTCTGATAATGATCGTCTCAGGCCGATTTGTCTCGGTTTTAGCCGGAGATACGGACCATGGGATTAAACGGGACTTCGCACACTGGCCAGGCCACTACAAGTCCGCCCCACCAGTTTGGGTGAGTCAAAATTGTCTTGAGCCAGCGGACTGACAGAGGAATTTCACGCAATGAGTCAAAACAGACGCCGAAACAGATATGAGCCAATGCGCAGAACAACCAGCCTTATTTTGTACCGCCAAAATACCGTGGTACGTGCCAAGACCTACAGAGACAAAATATGCCATCACTCTTCCACTTACAAATTTCCGAAGTCTAAAATAACTTATCCAAGTGACAAAATGTGTCACCATGGTTCAATCAGAAATTCAGAGTATACATTTAACCATGTGAAAAAAAAAATGCTTTGCCATTTAAAACGTTCTGGAGCCTAAAATGACGTAACCAAATGACACAAAGTGCCGTAATTCTTCCATTTAGAACGTCCAGAGTCTAAAATAACAAATGACAAAAAATGCTACCACTCTTGATCTTCTATTCAGAACTTCCAAAGTCTAATGTACAAAACTTCTCGTCCTCGGATATGCATGATTTGATGTATTGTTTATGTTGTTTCCACAGAAAACAGACAGGCCCAATCACCGTTACGAGCTCACCAGACTAGACATCACCCCACTAGAATCAATTCATGAAACTCCACTGCCCCTCAAAAAAAAGCACCAAAGGCTAAGTTTCGTTAAAATCAGTGCAATGGTCTATTAATCATTTCTGTAGAACTATGACCTATGTAACTTCAGTGCTGGATACAGGATGACAGTTTACCCACTCAGATCTCCTCCTTCTCCCTCTTTCTCTCCTCTCCCCTCTCTCCTCCCCCCTCTCTTCTTCTCCTTCTCTTACTGTTTAGATGCTCTCAATCTCTGTCTATCATTCCTCCCATAGCGAACTCATTCACTCACTCTCTCTCTCTCTCTTCTCTTTCTCTTAAATGTCTCGGCGCTCTCAATCTCTGTCGATCTTTCCTCCCCATGCCAGCTACCCAGGGACTGCCCTTGGCATGGAATATATTATAACAAACAGAGAACTTTAATGAACGAGCCATGTCTGTATAATTATTCCTGAGCAGCTTACGCCAGATATGAACTAAGCGCATTATTTATCTTGCATTATGGGACAAGGTATCAATCAGTCAGCATTAGACGTAGATTTTCAGGTATTCGGAAACATTTTTAGACGTCCCTGGATACAGGAACATGTGGATGGAGATGAAATTATGTGAGTAATTGTGTATACTGTGCAAGCGAACCCGTCCTTGCAGATAGCAGCTTTCTCGGAGACCAACTTGGTAATTCCAAATAAATCTTATATTATCCATTTTTGCCGTCTCTTGGTCGTGCTGCCATAGCATTTCTTGCTTCACTGTTTCGCTTTCAGGCTTAAAAGTGCAAAATTTCTGTGAATTAGAACAAGGCTCACTTTTTCTTCTTTCTGCTGAAAAATGTGAATTGTAGCTGACAGCGTCAAAGTTAATTGTTAGGGCCTATATTAAGAATTCATATTTCTTTTTATGCAAACGCCAACTTGGGAAAATTCCACAAACCTCGGAGTTAAAAATAAACAACAACAACAACAACGACGACGACGTCGACGACGACGTCGACGACAAATATAACGGTAACAACAACGACTACGATGACAACAAGGACAACAACAACAACATGATGACGACGGCAAAGACAACAGTAACAACAACAATAACAACAATAACGACGGCAACTACAACTTTAACGACAACAAGAACGACGACGGTGACAACAACAACTACATCAACAACAACAACAACACCGACAACGAGCACAACAATAACAACAACAACAACAACAACAACACAGTAACAACGATGACAACAACAATGACGAAGACGACGACAACAACAACAACGTCCGCGACGACGACAACAATAACAACAACACAAATAATAAGAACGACCGCAACGATTACGACGACGACAATGACCAGGACGAATACGACAACAACGACCACAACGTCGATGACGACGACACAACAACAGCGACGACCATCACGATAACAACAACAACAACAACAACAACAAAAGACGACTACAACAACAATAAACCATCTAGCTGAGGTGAGAGTGCAGAAAGGCAATGATCATTGATATCACCAGCCAACTAAAGTATGGATTAGCCCTGCTCCAACCCCATCAATCTGGATACTGAGCTCATAATGTATCGGATGTTGTTTTAAACAGCTCATTGTCCTAGGTCTGAATCAGGACATTTCTCTATTATTTATCTGGATAAGGGGCACCGAGGGGATTCTAAAGCTGGACCATTTTAGTTTGGAGAGAGCGAGACTGGGTGAGAGAGAGAGAGAGAGAGAGTGAGACAGACAGAAAGACACAGAGAGAGATTGAGAGAGTGAGCGAGGCAAAGACACACACACAGAAAGAGAGAGAGAGAGAGAGAGAGACAGAGAGAGAGAGAGAGAGAGAGGGAGGGCGGGTGAAGCAGAGAGAGAGAGAGAGAGAGAGAGAGAGAGAGAGAGAGACCGAGATATACTGAAAAAGTGAGACAAAGAGAGGGGCGGAGAGAGATGAGAGAGACAGAGAGAAAGAGGGCGAGGGAGACATTACAGAGAGATACAGTTAGACAAAGACAGAGAGAGAGGGGGGACCGGGAGAATGAGGCAGAGACTTAGAGACGAATGGAGAGTTGTAGAGAGCTTGAGTAAGCGAGAGAGATAGATGGAGAGAGAGAAAGAACGAGATGGGGGGAAAATCAGATAGAGAGAGACAGAGAGGCGGGGAGAGAAAAAGAGACAGAGAGAGAGACATGAAGTCTGGAAATTTGGCTTCCTTTCGGAGCTGGCTACAAAAGACGTACATCCACGCCTCCTAAGTGGTGCAGCTAGCAACATAATATCCCGATTGGTTGAGTTTTTACTGAAAGACAACACTGGCGTGATAACAGCTAAACTCCTGGGAGAGAAACTCAGAAGAAAAATTATGTCACAAAATGTAAAGAGAACACTGTCCTCAAATGTTCATCTGAAGTGTTCACAATGTGTTGGATTAAATAATTCAGAGAAAATTCTAACCTCCTCACATTTAATTATTATTATTATTATTATTTTATATAGCGCATAATAATATCCATTTTTGAAATGCTTTATGTGCTTTACAGAAGAAACCTGTCAACCACAGAGCAGAATGGAGCGCCGGCGAAGCACTCAACACACTACACTGCTTCTTCTCTCTCCCTGTTTCGCTCACTCTCTCTCTCTATCTCTCTCTATCTCAGAGCAAATTGTAACGCAGCCTGTTAAGCGCAGTTCACAACTCACAACACTTCACAACTCACAACTCACAATACAAATAATATTTGAATATTTATTAATAATAATATATATTTAATAATGAATAATAAATTTGGTTGTTGCTGGTGGGGGGATGATATGGATAAATTTTAATCTATTAATTTCAATTTTGCCTGGGCAGCGGCCTGTTCAGCCTGCTCTTTACGATTTCCAACTGCCAAGGTATCTTTAACGTGCGCAAGGTGCACACGGGCCCTCCGAATTTTTTCGTCCTTGTCCGAGAAGACTAGGTATTCGATCCTACCCCGCCCCCCCCCCCCCAATAGGATCAGGGACTTGGAAATATGAGAAAAATCCCAATTTCCAACATTCCTGCACTGCCCGGGTTTAGAACCCGGTACTCTTGGCATGAGAGGCGAGCACCTTGCCTCTAGACCACCTAGAGGAGAGCACCTTGCCTCCCTCTTTTTACCCCTCCTGAAATAAAGCGAAAATTCAATCACCTCTTCAAAAACTGTAACTTCTTCAACACCAGTAAAAACATGTCTAATATTAAAAAGTCAATGGTCATTTATAGTTATATACCACAACTGATTTCTTACTTTCCCTACTGTTGTTTCGGGACCGTAGACGATTTACAAAGCCGAATAGAGAAAAACTATCGAATTGGCTGAGTTCACTGTTCTGATGTAGATTTACTATGTAAAATTCTGCGGGTCCCCTTACAATTACGATATATCTAAACATTTCAAAACTTCTAAAATCGATTAAAAATAGCCAAATACATAAAATATGTTGTAAAACTAGGACATTGGAAAACGGGTGGCTTATGACAAATATTGATCACCAGACAGAAGAGATTTAATTCAGTTCAAACGCCATTTAGGTGCTTCATTGGACGTATCAACAGTTACAATTTCTTCAGACAATCCAACTCACTAATGTATTGTTCCGATCAATGACACTGTTGTCTGTTTCTTGTGCCAGACTTACCAAAATAGTTTTACTGCTAGACGCTAGAAGTGCATTCACGTTAGTGGATATTATTGGAAATTATCAGTTTTTGAAGTACCATTTTCTATCTCTTACGCAGTTTGTCTTTGGAGGCAATAAATCCTTCAACACTGGCTACGATTTATTTCAACATGACAGATATTAATTATTTTTTAAAGTTTTTTTTTATAATGAAAACAAGAGATCAGTCATTGTTTTAAGAGAATTTAATACGTTTAATATCTCTTTTTAGATCCAGCTGCGACATTAATGTTATTTTCATACCATAACTTTTGTCTTTATTCTATTTAATGTTACCGTATTAAGATGTTTGTCCCAGACAATTATTGCTACTCCATTACGTTCTGCCTTGTCGTTCATTACAATCGTGTATTACTGTGACTGTGATTTTTCGGTCTGGTAACTTTAATTGTCGCAACCGATCAGATTCATATCCCGTACACAGTCAGATTAATCCTTTTAATGGCAGATCAGTCCCACTAAGATTTTTATAGTCCTCGTTACTTTTTGAATCTGATAATTTCGGTTATTTGAAAAAGTAAGACAAAACTTATCAAATGTCTAAAACTGTGTAACTGTATCATGCAAATTCACAGCCGACACATAAACGATTATTCATGACATTCAAGGGGCAGTCAAGAGGTTAAACGACTGTAGTTTTGATTTTGTTTTCCATTCTACAAATAGACAAGAAGAATCCAAAGTTGGTCGCAAGGACATTCCAATACAGACAGTTTATGTAATAACAATACGGATATATGCAGATGTGGATCGGATACACTGGCATATCATCGGCAGATCATGATTGCTTCCCCAATCTGCAGACATTAATCTGAAGAAGCGGATGGCTGGAAAAGTGTCTAATGATACAAAGACATTGTAGACATCAATGCCGACCTGAACTGAGAAATAAAAATGGTGTGTTCTGGTTACCCAGTCGACGATATCTTTCAAAAGTATCATCTTAATTTGTTTTGAAGATTCTGCTACAGATCACATTCAGGTTAATATTTCTTCAAAAACATAAACATCAAGTCCGGGTAAAACTGTTTTATGACGCTCTGAAATAGTTGTGCGGCTGAGGTTTCTATTAACTCTATCACCTTTTCTGCAAATTAGTTTTGATCCGTTTCGACCTCGTCTTACTTTCCCCCGTTGTACTCCAGTTCATTACCTTGTAGTGACACTGGAAACCATTCCTGTACCACTTGTGCGTCTTCTGTTTCCTCTAAAAATTCTTTCCAAGGAAAACGCAAATTGACTGACAAGTTCTTCTGTCAGATCTGTCAAAAGATAGGTCGGTCGGGCATTCGAGGTCTTACTTCTCTTTGTTGTCGTTGTTTCTGCTCGTGTTCGTTAGTTTAAAATGCTTGTCAAAGTTGACACTCTCAGCTGATAAGCATTTTGGGGACAAAAACTTGCAGAACACGGTCAGATGTTTTCGGAGATGAATCTGGGTTACAGGTTAATGATAACTGGTCCACTGACTGGAAGTGGTAGTGGAGGCGCTTTGCTGATGAACACACTAGCTCTCTGATTCCGTGTCGATCATGTGTCTGAGTGCGTGCTGATAATTGTACAGACATGCATATGATTCGCCGCTGTTATTTGTATTGTAGCTGTGATTCTATGGGCTGAAAATGCAGTTGATAATTAAGAAAAGAAAATTTTTAATGAGTAATTTGGTGGCGAAATTTTACACCGAGGACTTTACAAAAGCTCCCCCTTCCCCCGTAATTCTGGATAGGTCATCAGGACGCGACCGATTTGAACATTGAATTCAATTGTCTTTACCATCTAAAACCTCAAAGTAACACTGCATATTAAATCAGTTTTGCAAGAGCCACAACAGTCTCTGAGGAATAAAACCGCTTCATTCATCTAAAAATTATGAAATCAAAACTGTTCGAATCTAAAAGGCCCTTTTTTGCCATTTATGGAATCGACAAGAAGTAAGAAATTCCCAACTCGGTTTGCAAACTTCCACACTTATGAGCGTCCTATCTCTGACGAAACAATGAGCCTTTAAGGATAACATTGTCCTGATATGGACACAGTTTGCTCCTAGGGGTTTAAAAAAACAACAGCAGGAAATCGCTGCTGATATTGATGGCTCATGGCAGGGTTCTGACTTCGGAATAATGATTGCATAAAATATTCACTAAGAAGGTTTGATGAGCGGATTTATCCATCACATCTTGAAGAAAAACACAATATTAATGATAAATAAACACGCCGACTGGTATCAGGACAGGCAGTTGAATACAGGCATTTTACACGCATATGAATGTGTAAGCATTGACATAAAAGATCAAACCCAAGGATGTTATTGTTGACGAGGGCATTGGGTCTTTGTGATAGGGTCTGAAGCAATAAAACCACTCTTGAACGCTGAAGGTTACAGCTTGAAAAGGAAAAGAGTACAACATGGTGTGTATCTTATGTATACCTGGACATGGACGCTGCTAGCAATCTTTCATCTTCTAGGTACAGTGTAACTCTTGTTGATTTCTTGTAATTCGAACACAATAATAATATTTATAAAAGATAACATAATTATTCCTGTCTCATTTTCTCAACGTGAAAATCCGCCAACATTTCCAGCTCATCGTGCATGCCCTTTACCATTGCTGGTCAATATGGCATGCTGATGCACTCTCGCTTGATACTGAACCCGTTTCAATGTCATTCGAGAGATTCTATTAGTTTGCTTATCTCAGTTAATAAAAGACTCTCTACCTCCGAAACGGCGGTAATCTACCGTATCATTAAAAAGGGATTCTCTACTTACATCTTCGCGTGAGATTTTCCAATAATAATAAACACCCGACCCCAGAGCTTCAACCACGGCTTCGTTAAATCGAGGTTCAGCTACCATGGAGGCTTCGCCATAATCCTGCAGCGTTACTTATTATTATTTTTCTTTAATGGGAAAAACTGGTTCATGCTTCATTGCTTCATTTCCCAGATGGACTGCCGCTTTCATATCAGTGTCAGCTCTGGCTGTTTGTTTGTACTCAAATCGGCCAAGTGTTTTTGGTCCAGCCTTGCAGAGTGTTCAAAGAAGCAGCACCGTGCAGATCTTACGATCAACACCACCAAACTAGGACTGCGCGTGTACCTATTTCTTAATATAAATCTATAAAGCTTTGTCATGTCCTTTGTCTGGAAATAAAATAAAAAAACAGGAACAACAACAAAAAACCAGACTGGTGACCACGCTACTGCCATCCAGAGGACAAATTAACAATGGGCCAAATTAATTTAGTTATGCAGTTCTCTACCCTATTTTTACAACTGCTTGAGCGTTTGCTAGTTTCTGATGCAGGGCCTAGGCAAGCATTGGTATGGATTAAGGTTTGTACAGTAAGGCTTTTAAAGCGTGGTCTCTGATGGTATTCTCATTTGTGAGAACTGAATCTGATTTTTTTTTTCTTGTCCTTGAAATCCCGTATAAACCAGACAATCATCAAAGGTCCACGATGGTAGAAGATTAGTTTCTATAAATAGCTTTTTTCACACGAGCACAATTTATCTGTACAAGAAGTCACTCAACAGTGGAATATCTCACCCGGCCCCTTAAACCCGATATCCATTCATATGCACCACGTTACAGATACTTCACCAAATAAAAAAAAAAAAAAATATCGTCTATAATAAGGTTTCTAGTGAGAGAAAGAGATGTCCAGAAAACAGAACACTAATGGCAGAATCGAAAGTGAAAGCAAAGCATTTTGATTTCAGCGCATATAAAGAAAAAAAAAAAGAGTGGAAGAAGAAAGAATAAAACTCGAAGCAATCTGTCCTCATTTCAGCTTCAATGTGCATCATGAGTTATCCCCACTTTATGTCCCATACAGAACGTGCTTTGCTTTCTTTACATGTCTAAAACTCACAGAATAAAAAACGGTGAAAAGCAATAACAGTTGACTAATAAAAGAACACTAAGCATGTGCAGCTGCAGTACAGAGCGTTGATGACCAGATATACAAATAATTGTCAAAATTGTGATATACAAAATGAATAAAAACTGCATTAATTCGTTTGTTGTTACTAGGAGACAATCCCCCGGCATTACCCTGAAAGACAAAATCAGATTCTAAAATAAAAAATTGAAATTGTGAGTGGAGAGTTGTGCACTGACGGAAGCAAATAAAACTTTTATGTTTGATCAAACCAATAAAGCACATGCGAGGATCGTGGGCAGTTCACAAACATTACCACAAGAACAAAGAGAAAGCTGTTCGTTGTTCATGAGTAAAGAGACCATTGCTGCAGTCAATTAGTGCAACTCCTTTGTTTTTCCTGTCTCTTGAAAGACATAAAATAGCCATATATTATGTATTTTTGGATACTCCATAAAGACAATATATTTCCCTTATCAAAATGCGGGTCAGATTGGGGGATAAAAATATGATTACTTAATGGCCAGAACACGAAATAAAATGGGTTGAGAGTAGAAAAAAATCCAGGTCTTTTTCTTTTGATATCTAGAAAGAATAAGCCCCAAAAGGAAAACTATTATTGAACTTGCAGAGAATTCACTTCTTTTTTAAAAAGAGATTGTTTCAGAGGGCATTATTTCAACCGAGGCAAACAGCAATGATCATTCCCAGCTAGATATTCTATAGCATAATTATAATAATGTATAATAATGTATAGCATTTGTATAGCGCATATCCATTTAAAATGCTCTATGCGCTTTACAGAAACAACATGTCAACCACAGAGCAGAATGGAGCTGCCTGCGAAGCGATCAACACACTGCACTGCTTCTTTCTCTCTCCCTGTCTCGCTCACTCTCTCTCTCTATCTCAGAGCAAATTGTAACGCAGCCTGTTAGGCGCAGTTCACAACTCACAACAGTTCACAACTCACAGCAGTTCACAACTCACATCAGTTCGCACAACACACAACTCAAATAATATTTGAATATTTATTAATAACAATATATATTTAATAATGAATAATAAATTTTGTTGCTGCTGGTGGGGAGGGGGGGGGGGGATGATATGGATAAATTTTAATCTATTAATTTCAGTTTTCAATTTTGCCCGGGCAGCGGCCTTTCGGCCTGCTCTTTACGATTTCCAACTGCCAAGGTATCTTTAACTTGCGCAACGTGCACACGGGCCCTCCGAATTTTTTCGTCCTTATCCGAGAAGACTAGGTACTCGATCCTACCCCCCAATAGGACCAGGGACTTGAAAATATGAGAAAAATCCAATTTCCAACATGCCTGCACTGCCCGGGTTTAATTATGCAACGGGTTTAATTATGCAACGTTTCATCTGTAAAAGCAGGAAGTTACTGCAAATATGCTAGCTGAACCATTGCTAAATGATAATGTTTCTTTTTAGTGTTGCATACAGCCATGCGTGACCTCAGAATGTGTCCCAGAGAAACAATTACACAACGTTAGCTAAGATGCGGGTAAGTAACCGCACCACAGATAATAAAATCACATTATTATAACAGGAGCAGACAGACTAAGGAGGAATACAATGCCCTTTTGACGGAGAGAGATCACCCACAAGCAACAGAATAATACATTTAAAAAACACCAGCAAGATACAGAGGATCAGTTTTGCCTTCCGCAATTCGCCTCAACCAGACGTTATAGCTGGGTATGCGCCATATTTGACCCAGGTTTCATGTTACTTCATGTAATAAGCCTGGTATTAGGTTATGATATGTTTATGTGATGATGTGTTAGATGTCTGTATCATGTATGATTGTGCTCTTAAACGCTCTGTGAGAGCGAATCTCCCTCAAGGGATAAAGATATTCTTATCTTATTTTATCCCACGTTATCTAGGGATTGACTTTCTCCCAGGCGCTGTTATTTCACCGGCTCTTATCAGACAACTAAATAAGTTTTATCGTGATTTCCATTATGACAGTATCACGGAGCGGCAGCACTTCTCATAGTATGATATGCCCTTAATTACAATGTCTGGTGAGTATTGAATCTTCTTGTAGACACAGCCCCACACTTTTCGAATGACATGAATAGTATCTAAAACTATAATTCTTGTTCAGAGCAAGACCGGGGTCGTTTTCAAAGCAAAAAAATGCCTGACCTTAAACACTTGGCTTCGTTAACACTTCCAGCTGCTAAGAACACATTAAAACTATTGGAGTTAATGTGTGCCATCCATCCCAGCTACTCCAACAAATTATCGAAGTCTTAAATCTTGGAACAGGAAATCATGAGCCCTCACCAATGACTAACGTTCTGAAGGAAACATGCAGAGCAGACACGGCTGAGACATTCCAAAGCATCACTGTCTACAGCTATCTGGTTGCTAAAACAGCAGATACTAAAGGGGCCACTAGAAACCGTACTTTAGTCGCTGCGAAACCAAAATTGTCCGTTTTGATACAGAAATGCCCCACGACAACGAGTAAACTTCTTGATTAAATGGCCTCCTACCCGCTTGCCCCCCCCCCCCCTTCGCCTAGGTGTAGTACCTTTGGCACACTTGCCAGCGACAGGGTTTCATACAGGACGGAAATGGAAACAGTGAGAAAGTTTACATACAATTATGTTCATTTAACTGCAAGTTGAGACTTCGCTCGCAATACAGTTTAGAAAAGCAACAACCAAATTGCCTACAGAACCTGAATGTCTGCGTGCGCACAACCTTTTTTTTAAATTTTGATACTCTTAAGACACCGTTAAGTTGTGTCTGTCTGTTGTGAAACGTAACGTTATCCTAAACCTATTTTATGATAGAAAAAACCGACTAAATGCCATGTTCAGTCAGGCGTGTTGCCAATTTCTGCGTCAAGCCAAAACCTCGACCCAAGCAATGCTGTTTTTACTAGTTCTCCGATTATTTAGACGAAACTGTACACAAACTAATAAGATTTTAAGGAGAAACTTAAGTAACCATAGAAGCCATAAAATCATACTTTAGACGGAGACTTATCACAAGGGTTTGGCAGGAAGCCATTCGTAGAAATGCCTAAAAAATAAACATAATCTGGCAATCTTTATTGGAACAGATAAATTGTGTGTAGATGATGAGAGACATTCATCACCATGCCATCAGCTCCATTACCCGCAAAAAAGGAAAAATCCAACTACTTTTCCGTTTTGGATGTCGGCGAATATGAAAGCCGATTCTTCATGTTATTTCACAGAAACTAAGGTGTTAATGTCGCCACTACGGTGCTTTCCTCATTCAATCAGATCTGCATTATCGTCCTATTTTATTTTATTCTATTGTGTTCTTTCATCTCTTCGTTTATGGTACAGTTTCTACCTTACTGTCATTAACGCCACTTTCTTCCCCACTTCCTTCTTTCTTTCTTTCCTATATTCCTGCCATACTTCCATCCACCCACCCACATGTCTGTCTGTCTGTCTGTCTGTCTGTCTGTCTGTCGGTCTGTCGGTCTGTCGGTCTGGTCTGTCTGGTCGGTCTGGTCTGTCTGGTCGGTCTGGTCTGTCTGGTCGGTCTGGTCGGTCTGGTCGGTCTGGTCTGTGTCTGTCTGTCTGTGTCTGTCTGTGTCTGTCTGTCTCTGTCTTTCTGTCTGTCTGTCTGTCTGTCTGTCTGTCTGTCTGTCTGTTTGTCTGTCTGTCTGTCTATCCATCCATCTATCCATCTATCCATCTATCTATATATCTATCTATCCGCCTGTCTATTTGTCTGTCTGTTTACTCTCCAACTGCTGTGAAAATTCCCAAACTGAAACGATGACCTAGATACAAAAAAGTTCCTAATTTTGGGCGCACTTCTCACCAGAAAGCGAACATCCCTCTGTACTTAAAGCTTGCTCATCAAATACGCATTTTGTCCTACCCGTCTGTCCCACTTCTTCACTCCCACCCAGCGGGTCAATCTCTCCAGGGACAGGGGAGAAAGCCGCACCCATTATACAGCAAATGTGCCGAGGGCTGCTGCCTCACGCCACCCATCTAACTCTTCACGAAAAAATTGGGTCCTCCCTCCCATAGTCCCACTCTCAGCTGACAAGAAAATAACTTACACAAAGTGCCACGAAGTCCACTGTCCTGTTTTCCTTGATTTGGTCTAAATTTCAGCGAGTTTCTCGCATAAAAACACAGAAGAACGTTCCCTGAGACAGGATCTATCTACTTACGCCTCAGCAGATGTTTGGTGTCATATTATACCAAACATGGAAGCCAACTTGTGGTTATTGCTTTGTTAATCAAATGGATGTCCAAACACAAAGGAGGCATGTACTAATAGATGTCAGCTTTCCGGGCTTCCTGGTCCTCTCTGTGCACCTACAACTCCAAAGCTTTCATTATCCATCTCAAGAATACAATCGCACATCTGTCAAGTGAGACCTACACTGTTGCAATGGCTGTAACTGTATAAACATGGTCTTGGTGTTTTCCTAAAATGTAAGGGAAATTAGTTTTGACAACGAAAAATTGGACACATACACAATGAAAGAATAAAAATTAATGAAGGAGAATAATTGAATTTGAAGACATCCAGCTGATGGTTGGCGGGCGTGTCTGATAGGGTCTCTCTCTATCCTATCGTTCTGTATTATTCAATTAATCGTCTTGCATTGTCATATGTCAATGTGACAATTATCGTGTCCACATGTTTCCTCCAAACTCAGACTCAAGACATCCACACTTTGCAGATGCTGTTTCAATATTTCAATCATAATGTTGGTCATTCAACACTTTACACTCACCCCTTCAGCTTTTATCCGGGATTTATTAACTGAGTTACTCTAATAAACGCCCGGTACAGAACACCCACTCAATCAATCAATCTGTAATATAAGCTCTGGCTCTTCATCAACCCTCGCTGGCAAGCAATGGAGTGCAGATAAACGTAATAAATAAACCGGTGCCTTTTAGTACACGAAAATCATACTTGAGATCATATTTCGCAAGTTTAATTTCAGGTATTTTTAATGCTCACGGTGGTTGAAAATGCCAAGACTGAATTTGCCCAAGACGAAAACAGCAAGAAGCAAACGAGAAGAAGAAGGAGAAGAAAGAACAAAAACAACAACAGTGATAATAATGGTAACTACAAATATAACAACAACAACAACATAAAGACAATTATAACAGAAAAAACAACAATAACAACAAATGCAAAAACAACAACTTTCTAGTATAAAGAACCAATTGAAGCTGGGAGAGGTATTATTACTTTACCGCCCACCACGTATCTAGCTACATCTAGACAGCCAACACTAAATATGTAACAGCAAGTCCTACATAACTGTATTATTCAAACGGATCCAATCTGGGCAAATATCCTTCAAAACGGTCGCCCCACTGGGCAAATATCCTTCCAATAGGTCTCCTACTGGGCAATTCGAAGGCGTAATCATATTGTCAATTTATTATATTACAGGATAGCAGAGGATTAAACCAATGGGTCACCAAGTGCCTCGTATTCAGTGATGGGCGTTATATGCAAACACGCTGGACCAAACATGGGCAACCTACGACCCACGGGCCGGATCCAACACCCCAAGTAGTATTTTGGCCCGTCCTCGAGGTTGATTGGTAGTTTTTGTTTTCTCACACACCAGTCACTGACCTAGACATAATTATTTTAAAAAAAGAAAAAAAATTACCAACACACACACACACGCGATTTGTTCTCCTTTAAAAACCAGCATCAAAATAAACAACACGCCATTTATAGAAGGGCTTTAATATGGGGTGAGAATATCCAGCAATCTGCATCCTCACAAAAAATGAGGTCTGGCCCGTGCTATAATAATATGATAGGTAACCCTTCATCATCATCATTGCCTTTCTCACCCTGGATCAGGGTATAGGCCACCAACAAACACCCTCCATCCCTCTCTATCATGGGCCAGCCTCTTTACATTATTCCAAGTCTTTCCGCTTCGTTGCACATCATTTTCTCTGGCTCTTCTCCACGTTCCGCGCGGCCTTCCTCTTGATCTCTTGCCCTGGGGATTCCAGTCCAATACCTTCTTCGTGATGCTGTTTCCTGGCCTCCTGAGAGTGTGGCCGATCCATCTCCATCGCCTCCTACCAATTTCCTCTCTGACTGGGTTCTGTCTTGTTCTTTTCCATACAATTTCATTGCTGACCTTGTCTGTCCATCTGATCTTAAGTAGCTTCCTCAAACATCTGTTGATGAAAACTTGGATTCTCTTTATGCAGGCCTGGGACGCATTCCAAGTCTCACATCCATACAACAAGACTGACTTCACGTTCGAGTTGAATATCCTCAGCTTTGTTTTTAGAGATATATCCTTGGTTCTCCAAATCTTGCTTAAGGATGTGAAAGCTGCCTGTGCCTTTCCAATTCGTGCTTTGACTTCTGCCTCTGTTCCTCCCTTATTGTCAATGATACTACCAAGATAGCAGAAGGACTCTACATCTTCCAGTGGTTGATCTCCTACTGTGACTTGTTCGCTTTGGGGTGCAACAATTTTTAGGACCTTCGACTTCGCGGGATGTATCCTCAATCCAATAGATTCTGGAATTTTGTTTAGAGCTGTAGTCTTTGCTTGCATCTGGTCGTGTGTGTGCGACAATAGTGCCAAGTCATCTGCAAAATCTAGATCGTCCAGCTGTGTCCATGGGGTCCATTGTATGCCATTTCTTCCTCCACTGGTGGTTTCTTTCATAAGCCAATCAATCACCAGGATAAACAGAAATGGGGACAGCAAACAACCCTGCCTAACACCAGTCTTGATATCAAAGCTGTCAGTAAGCTCACCATCATGTATGACTCTGCAACTTGTCCCCTCGTACATGCTCTTGATAAGATTCACCATCTTCTCTGGGATTCCATAATGTCTCAATATTCTCCACAGTGTTTCTCTATCGATGCTATCAAAGGCCTTCTCGTAGTCAAGGAAGTTCACTATCAGTTGGGAGTTCCACTCTAGCGACTGCTCTACTATGATTCTCAGCGTGGCGATCTGGTCGGTGGTTGATCGATTACTCCTGAAACCAGCTTGCTCCTCGCGAAGTTTTTGGTCTGTTGCATTCTGTATTCGCTTGAGAATAATCCGATTGAAAACCTTTCCTGGGATGGAGAGAAGTGTGATTCCTCTGTAGTTACTACAATTGCTGAGGTCCCCCTTTTTTGGGAGCTTCACGAGGTGTCCTTCCTTCCAGTCCTTTAGGTAACCCTTGCCAGCTTGGATTTTTTATCATGGTATTCCAGGCACAAACCTTCCTCCCTCTGCAATCCTGGCCACTTCCCTGAAAAAGTCCCACTAAATGTCCCTCAGTCCATTCAGTCCTGTCTTGAAGAGCTTACCAACCCTACATAAACCCCATACAAGTCTAGGTCGGACTGACATAGTAACACATTAAATATATTCTTTTTTGTTGTTGTTGAAAGGCCACCTATGCACGGTCTACTAGGGAGTATCTTACAGTTAATCCTTCATGTCAGCTTTTAAAGAAACTTAATGAAGAGAAACCCCACACTGTGACTTGAATTTATTTCCTATGAATGGCTTCAGTGAACATTTTGCGTAACTTCCTTATTGAATTACCACAGTAGAGGGTCAAAACACATTCCCGGAGTCAGTGAAGACGCTTCGTATTGATTTCCACGCTACAGTAAATAATCTTAACACGACCAAGCCATAAAAACCAAGCTGAGGTCACGAAATTTAAAAGTTGAAATATGGCTTTTCTTATGAATGGAATATCTTTCTTCCTCTTTGCTATATCTAATAAACCAAAACAAAAAATTAAAACAGAGACAATCTGTGTGGTCCACAGACTAATAAATTAACCAGACTAGATGATCCCATTGTGTGACGTCACAAAACAGCGAAAGGTCATGAACCATCCGCCATATTAGGTTTAAGGTAGCGACCGACGTTTCAGCATAGCTACAATTTTGAATGATACCATTTTGACGCGCCTACTGAACGCGGAAGTTTGGTTCCGCACCAAGAAATTAATACATGTACAACCAATCTTGACAAATGAAAAGAAATTTCTACTGCAGATGGAACTAGAATCGGAATTTCCCGAGCGGCGGCCATGTTGGTTATACAGTCGTCGCTCGGGAAATTCCGTAAAAAAACGACACAGCCCGACGCTCGTTGTGTCCAGTCTGGTTAATTTATTAGTCTGTGGTGTGGTCGCAGAAAGACTTGGGACTAAGATAAAATAAGGTCAAAAAAGAAAATAAAATTTTGTATGTTGGAACTTACAGAACGTATTCTCCCATATTATAATCTTTCCTTTTTCCGACCATGACTTAAAGAACAATACTCTACAAAACATATTTTTCAAAATAAGATCGTGATCTATGAGAATAAATTGCTACATCTGTGCGCACAGCCATCTTCACGAATGCCCGCACTGGACAGCTGCCCAGGGGCCTCAACCTATAGCAGGCCCCATGCTTGAAAATTTACATCGCTTTTTGAAACGGGGGTCTACAGTCTATTGTTTTGCACAGGGGCCCATAATGATGTGAAGACAGTCCTGCTGGCACCTGATCCTCAGTGATGTAATATTGGTATTAACCAAGTCATTAGCTCAGATTTCTCACTTACGTAATATCAAGGTCACGGTCACCTTTGAGTCTTCATGTAATGACACAGTTTTATGGCCAGGGTTGGGTTTCCAATTAATGCCTGTTCAAAGATCAAGCCATGGCTAAATATATCGCTGACGGGATGATTCTCACCTAGAGAGATAATGAGAGAATGAAGAAATAATAGAGAAAGAGGGAAGTGAGGAAGGTGTGGGGGGAAGATGTTGAGAAAGATATAGTGTGTGTTACAGAGAGTGTCTGAGCGGGTGAGAGAGAAAGAGAGAGAGAGAGAAATAGAGAGAGAGAGAGAGAGAAAGAGAGAGAGAGAGAGAGAGAGAGAGAAAGAGAGAGAGAGAGAGAGAGAGAGAGAGAGAGATAGAAAGAGAAGAAAAGTGAGAGAGACAGGCAGACAGACAGACAGAGATAGATTGATTCAGACGTTGCAATTTGACATTCTTAACTATTTAATAATAATAATAACAATGAAGATCATTTATATAGCGCCCAATCCAAACTGTTTGCTCTAGGCGCTTTACAGAAAGTCGTGTTCTCTCCATCTGCAACTCACTCTCTCTCTCTCACTCTCTCTCTCTCACCCTCTCTCTCTCTCTGCTACACATACATTATATACATAGATACACACACATAACATACTATAAAACAGAAATTAAACGATAAAACAGCAAAATTAAAGTGAAATGAGAAAATAAATGGATTGGGAATGAGACTTCACAACTGAAAGTGTTTTTTAAAAAGATGGGTTTTTAGACCAGTTTTGAATTTTGACTCGGTAGATACTTCCCGCAATGATTTTGGCAGTGAGTTCCAGATGTGCGGGGCACAGTGTGTAAATGCTCTGCCTCCTAGTTTCTTTGACTTGCAGCTAAAAATCTTAAGAAGGCCCTGATCGCCTGATCTTAAAGAACGAGGTGGTGAGTAGGGCTCTACCAGAGTGGAAAGGTAAGGTGGTGCAGTTTTGTTTATGCACTTGTAACACAGAACTGCTATTTTGTACTGGATTCGCAACTTAACTGGTAACCAGTGCAGTTTAATAAACATGGGGGTAATGTGTTCACTCTTTTTCTTCTTTAAGACAATTCTAGCAGCTTGGTTTTGAAATCGTTGCAGTCTGTTTAAAGTTTCATTGGGTAAGTTCGCAAGAAGGGAATTGCAGTAATCTAAGCGAGAAAATATAAACGATGAGATCAAGACCCTCACAGAGTCTTCGCTTAGAAAAGATGACATTTGACCTACTCTGCGCATCTCACAGTAGATGGTTCTACACAAATTATGAACATGGAAATGCATGGAAAGCTTTGAGTCAAAATATACCCCCAAATTTCTAGCCTTCTCTGAAAAAGATATGTTCTCATTCCCAATGCAGATATTCCCCACATCACTCGGATTCCATCCTCTCTTTGTGTTACACAATATCACTTCAGTCTTATCTTCATTCATCTTTAGCTTGTTAGATTCCATCCAGTTTTTCACATCATCAGTGCAACACTCTATAGAAGTAACTAGTTTCTTGATGTCACAGGGTGGAACAGACATATACAGCTGGGTGTCGTCAGCGTACATATGTCAGACGACAATATTATCTTTCGTTTTAATTTGTTAACAGGTTATGGGGCTGGGCTTTGCTCTCACCCTTTCAAAAAAAAAAGGGGGGGGGGGTGGGGATTTCAAAGTACAGTCATGAGACATTTGGAGACTAATCGTATTGGAATAAGTTAGGTTTTTGGAGAGGCATTTTTTGGACAAATTATTCTAAAACGCAATTAGACGGACTACATAACGTTGTGAAGTTTGTGAATTTCCGGCGCAACTTCCTAAGAATCCGATTCTCCACAATGCACCATCGACTTATAAATGTCTCAGTGGCGTTGGAAAGTGCCGAGACACAGAACACCAACACGAACCATTCCTTCTCCTACTATACGTCCACATATTGCGCGCGTATAAATACGGTGAGTAGTACTCTTTCTCGGCCAGTTATGAAGGGATGTGGTGCCAATTTTTGCATTGCTGACATCGATGGTGCGCACGCAAGTTGACGGACGGAATATGACGAATTGATTGGTCTCGTTACTTTGTGTCTTGGGAAAGTGGTCAGGGCTTCATACGTTTAAAACCATGAGTTTTTATGGGCCTTTTTTCGTGTTTTTTTTGTTTTTTTTATCCAAATCCTTTAATTCTAGGGCAAAAAAAAAAAAAAAATTAAAAAATTTGGCAAGCTCAGTTTTTCGTAGTTCAACGTCCAAAAATACCAGTATCAGGCTAGATTTTGTGAGTAAAATTTGGCGATTCCGTCGTGCATTTTTGAACGGTATAAACGAAAGTCAAAAGAGGATAAAATGTTCAACCGTGCCACGGGCCTTAGCTTGGGTGATACAGAGACAATGTATTTAGGCCTAAAACTCACGCAAATATCACCACTGATATTAAACTGGTCGTCAGCATGGGCTTAACCTCAAAGAACCATCACAGTATGTCGGAGGCCAAGCTGACCACACACTCTCGATGTCTAAACGCAGGAATAGGTAGCGGCTTCAGTTGTTTCGTGCCTAAATTTTGTGTAACTATACGAATTTTAAAAATTGAATATTCTCTAAAAGTGTTGCCCAAACTGGCGGAATTGAGGCCCCCTTGACACCATTTTCCTTTAAAATCTGGGCTTGCTATGCAATATTGTGCAATGTCTAGACGCTTGTTGATTGATAATGTTTACATGGCTCGATGGGAGAGAAAAGTTAAAATATTGTCTGGTCAAATTGAATATTCCAATCATAAAAATGAATCAAAACGAAAAAAAAAAGGCAGAAAAACAGAAATAAAGCGAATTTCATCAGAAATAGCCTGCTGGTCGCAGTGGGGCCTGTAGGTTGAGAGTTTTCTGATGATTACTGGGAAAGCAAAATAGGATGTCCTGATGATAAAAGGCGAGCCATTGTTGTATAAAGTGAGTTATTAGTCAGACTTCATAGTTTCTTTGTCTGGGCTCCATTTCCAGGATTATTCCACATAAAAGTAAAGGGTGGCACAGGAGTAGATGCAGCAATTTTGACTTTGCTTATAGCCCTGCTGCGACCCCACAGTTTTTCTGTGGTTTTTATGATAATTAGCAAGTTAGTATGAGTGGGAGCTCGTGGTTTTCTGCAATGTTAGACATTACAATCTTTGTCGTCTCACATCATTTCACTTGAGACTGTGCGCGAACGAGTAAATGTATTAGTAGATGACAAGATAAACTGATAATGGATGTATGAATCAATGAATGAATAGTCGATAATTGGAAACAGATAAATAAGTAAGTTTTATTCAAAAATAGAGACAGAGAAAAAGAGAGAGGCACAGAAAAAAAGAAAAAAAAAAAAAGAGAGAGAGAGAGAGAGCTTCGAAGATCCGAAAATTGAATTTTTCTCAAATTTTTTTCAAACACCTTTGTAACCTGTAAGCTTAAAAATAGGTGTATCCCAAAAAGTTCATGAGCTAATTTGAAAAAAAAAAGATCTGTGGAGTAACATTAACGAACACCAATTTTAGGGCCGATAATGGTGACAAAAGGACCGGGAACTTCACCCAAAACTATCTACATTATTGTTTAAAAAGAACACACTTTGAACACTGAGTAGAGAGAACAATATCATATAAGTGGATTGGAAGGTACGGAAAAAAACAACAATATTCATATATGGATGCAAAAAAAAATAAAAAATGTTATGTTACTGTGAATCACTATAACCAGGACAAAACAAACCAAATTACTCACCCACTAACAGTGTGAGCACATCGGACACGGCAAGGCTGAACAGATAGTAGTTGGTCACCGTACGCATGTAGGCATTTCTGGCGATGACAATACACGTACAAATGTTCCCTATCACACCCGTCAGGAAAATGACACTGTAAACCACAGTAATGGGCACAACTGTCCGAATGTCCTTGCGTTTGGCACCCATGATATCTCTGAGTATCTGACCCACCTCGTCGCTCTGCAGAGAAGTGTTGAACCCCAACAGATCGAAGCTGGTCCAGTTGAATTTACCAGTGGACATGTTGGTCAGGATATCCTCCAAGAGGGTGAACGCAACAGGCTGGGTGTCCATCATGGTTTGGTGGACAGGCTGTTTCAAATGAAGTTCAGCTCAGCAATGTTTCCCCTGAAGATCTGAGTAAATGAATCGACGATAGTCAACACTGCTGCCCTGGTTGTTTGAATCCGTGGTGTAAATCATTCTATCGGTGCTGGACCAGAGTCTTATTTCACTTAATGGTTCAACAAAGCTAAAACACCTTCGTAGGGGGGATGGTGGAAGAAATGTGAACATGAATAAATCTCAACGACACCTACAGTCAGAGTTCACCCTACCCTGTTAATACTGGATTCTGATTGGCTGGTTGATCATGTCATGTCTTGGTATTAATTAAATTTCCAACTCCGAGCATGACATTTCCTCAGAATTCAACCAGTCTCATCATGGACAGGGTTAGGTATGACAAACTAGAATCAGCTGCAACCAAGACAAACGCTTAAACAGAAATATTAGAATGGCTCGTTTGTTCATTATTTGAATAATTCATTATTAGCACATCTGGTGATGTGATTCACCAAAATATTACGTTTTTTATGACTGGTCGCCTGTTTTCATTAGTGTCAGTATGATTTTGTCGTGCCAGGTGATATTTTTAAACAAAGACATTCAGAAATTTAATATGTAAGGCAACAAAAAGACAATAACATTTTGAAGTGATTAGTATGTGTAAACAAAACTTAGAAGAACGAAGAGTTCTTCGGTAAATGACACATTATGCCATGTATATCATCACCAAAAAGCCCTTTCTTGGCCTCTCTCGATGTCAGTCTGTTAATGTTCCAGCAGTAAATGATTCTCCCCTGTAGATCTTCAGACACTCAGATGTCCAGAAAGTTGACAACAACATAATCCTGACTTCGGTGTTATTATCTGGGCGTCTGGAAATTGATCATGATTATTGTTCCTGTGCATGGAAAGACTCTATCAAATTCCACACTGTGACACCATGATAAATACTGAAGGCACAGCACTGTTTTTGTAAAATGTTCACTTCCGTAATGACACTGTTCGGTTTAGTGTAACTGTGTATGAGATTGTGTCCTTTTGGTTCATAAAAAAGTCCTCAGCGTGAACTTTCACATAACTTATGAAACACAGTAGTATACTTGTATACTCATCAGAAAATGACCAGTCTGGACTCTGTTACTGTAGCACACTATATCTTCACCGATGCCAGGTCAGTCCTGTCTTGGTCCAGGATGTCTCTGAGAATCAGTCAAAGAGTTCTCTCCATGTCCAGGTCTGAAGTAACGAGTAAAGAACACATTATGTTATGGCACAGGTTATCACTATTAAGTGGTGCATTCAGACATCTGGGGTCAATATCTACCACATGGTGTTTCTAAACAGTCCTGTGGACTTTCAGTTAAGAGTAAATGTATGGCTGTTAGATCTTTACTCTAACTCTAAACTAATTTATCAAACATGGCTGAAAAATACCGAATGAAAAGTATCTGCAGTACGACACCCATCGTCATCCTGGAAGTTAAAATCTGAAAATAATAATTTAAATACAATATTTTCTTAATTATTATAATCCTAATCTATTAGTACGTCTAAAGCCACGACCTTGTTTCCATGGATACATACAAGCTTTCTTTCGTTTCTTTTTTTTTTTCCCTTGCTTATTGTCAAAACCTTATTTATCTGGTAAATTCTACAACATCTTCTGCCCCATAGACCATCATTCGGTACATTATCTCTTACTACAAATGCCCTTTCAAGTCCATCTTATTTTGAATTAGTTCTTCCCCCCAGCACCTCTAAAAGTCATTACCGTGTGCAAAGAACACGGTGCAAACTTTGCATTTCATCCAGAGATCAAACAGGTACTAACTGACCGTAGTTTTAGACAAATTGCTTTTATACAACAGAAACGTAAACAATTAATCCTACTACTGTAATGAAATAGTTCAAGTGGTGTTTTGTTTATTGTCAGGGACAATTAAATGGGCTTTCCAGAAATGTATATTGTATTGAGGTTTTTAAATCAAAAACAGCCTTAGGAACTAAGATTAAAGTTTCCTGATCAAATACCCTGGGTGGGACACAGTCACTCCTTCCTGACAGTCAGAAGGTTATACTAAGTACAGAAAGTTATTCATAACGAACGGCAACTAAGTACTTCCATTTCCCAAATAGAACCTAGAAAACGGTGTGAATTATACTATCATAAAAAGCAAAGCCAAACAGAACACCATGCCCGTGTCTCTGTAAGGGTTAATTCAGTTTGCTGAGATTCTTCAGGGGTTTTTAATTCAGTGTTTATAGTGTGTGCGTGTGGATGTGTTTGTAGGTCACAGAGTGCAGTAATACTTAATTTCCATCAATATTATTTATGTGTCAAATCTGTGACAGTGATGAATGCAAAAAGATGCACCGAAAGTACTATTCTGTACTAAGAAGGTCAACAATCGCTTATTTTTGATGTAATAGAAAACAATGTCATTTCTCAAATATCGTCTTTGGGATGATAAATTATACAGTAGTGAAAAATGGTAATTTAATGTACTTATATCAAATATACACTTGAATCAGAAAAACAGTGGGCGGACAGGAGGATATCCGGGTTTGTGCGGATAAATCATTTAGTGTAATTTGATCAATCGGATCGCAACATGACTGTTCGCTATTCTCGCGTTGCTATTATATTGTTATTTTTGCCACTGCGGAAAAGGATATCTACTGCAGCTCTGCTAGAACTGTTTCACCTCAGAAATATGGCGATAGGTCCTAACGTATAAGTCGCGACCTTAGTTCTTGTTTGTTCTATCTCCACTGTCTGAAAAACTGGAGATCTTTTAGTATGTAGATGAGGTGTGACAAATGCACGCTCTGACGCTAAGTCTTGTTTAAAATGGTTGTGGCACTTATCAGGTTGTGTCACTGTTCCGATTTATTCTAACTCATTATAATAATACTACAGCCACAAGCGCCTAACGTCGAATTTCTCAGTTGTGCAAAAAGTGGTGTTGGTACAAACAAGAACTAAACTCGCGAGGTGTCCAGAAGTGACTGAAAGAGGTCTTTGGCCATGCCTTCAACACATGTTGGCTATTCATGATTTTCCTAGTTTGAAGAAACTTCCGAATATGTCTCATGCCAGTTTTGCCAGATTGCACCTTTCAGTAAACCCAGCAAATTGCCGAGCCGCACGTTCACCATAAAAATACCCCTATAGAAGGGGTTATCATAACCAGCTCAGAACGCCACAGCCAGTAAGTTGTTGCCGAGAAATAATGGCAGAAGCTAATTGCACCAGACAGGGCTTAGTATGATAGGGTCTTCCGGGGTCTACTTAGGGAGTATAGGAAATTATGGTGGGCACTTCTTGTTTGCCAGCAGTTGTCTGTGCCATTGCGGGCTTAACATGATGCCCCACTAACTAAAAGATTCGCAAAATATTATACACAACCAACCATGTCTTCTTCACTCAAAAATCCACTGATCGCTTAATAGCACGATCACTCTTGGTCTAGAGATGACAGGATGTTTACCCACCTCCTCATGAAGTGTGACGTTGTTTACCCAGTTTTGACACGCAGTACGATCGACCAACTTCACACACGGTTTTGTTGATGTAATTTCAAATTATCTTAACAAAACTGTTTTCTCTGTATAATACAGAATGTTATTGACTGAATGAACAGTTTCACGCAGACTTGTATAGATATCTTCCTTTGTCGAGAGCCAATAACATAAACAAATACATTCTTGTTCAATAAACTAGCAACAGCTGGAGTAATAGCAATATGCATATCAATTTCATATTTGTTAAAAAAAAAAAAGTGGCCATACACGATGAAGACAATATAAATGTTTTATGACCACCAGTTATTGTAAAAGCCAACATATATTTCCTCCTAAAGAGTGAGCCTTACCGATATTGCTATGTTAAGCAGACATATCCACCCACGATTAAGAATCTTTTCAAAGGCATTAAATATTCACGTAATATTCAAATACATTAAAATATGAAGGTCACTGAAGTCAGATGTACTTGAACTAAGATGGTTATACTAATATAAAAGAATTAATTTAAAAAAAAACCCACAACAAAGAAACAAGAGGATATTGCAACATTGCACGTAGACCAAATGACCATAAATATAATGAAAATCCAACGTGTAAGAGAACCAGGTGCTCGGTGAATGAAGGTAAAACAAAACGCCATGCAATCGCTCCATTGCTGTAAGAATCAAGATCATTATAAATAAGAGAGAATTGAAATTTAAAGTTACCCGAGACGCCGAAGATGACCACACAAAACCTAGAAATGTGCGACTTCCACCTAAATTTATTTTAAAATGTAGTTGAGATGGACGGATGAAATTGTTGGTATTATAAACGTGTTATATTCAGTGATGACAATTTTCGAAGTTGATTCCTACCTTTTCCACGCCGTGTTTTATGATGTAATATCCCTGGCTTTTGCTGTCCGTATTTTGTTAAAATGGCTACTCTTTCCGGTGTTATCTGTGTTCAGTCCGGCGGTCCTTTACGGTGCAGTATTAAATTGTCACGGCGTATATAATCATGGGAATCAATGACAGTACGCAAGAAAGCTTGATAAAATGATTTTTTATAAGACCGGCCTTGACTTGGCTATTCTGCTTGTTTAAAAACTGGGGCCGAAGTGCTAGTGTAATGTAAACATCTTAATAAAAAACAAATCATTTATCTACTTAACAGCGTTTAGATTTGTTACATTAATTTCAAAGTCACACCGAATCTGATCAAGCACAATAGGCGTAATTACTGCTATAATTATGGCAAACACGTCATTCATTTAAGAAATTGTGTAATTCTGATAGAACTACATTTGAGATCACTGCACATTAAATAATACCAAATCTTTGTAATCATCACGTGTGGTCAAGGGATTCAGCGTAGCATGATATCGATAATAACATAGAGCCATTAGAGACAATTGAGTTTCATATCAATTCCAATAATAGATTAATTTCATTAG
Organism: Onchidella celtica; assembly: GCA_963931925.1. Taxonomy (NCBI): domain Eukaryota; kingdom Metazoa; phylum Mollusca; class Gastropoda; order Systellommatophora; family Onchidiidae; genus Onchidella; species Onchidella celtica. The sequence continues at coordinate 63,731,181 of OZ007570.1, read as the reverse complement.
AGATTGAAAGGGTTCCGTGCGTGCCGACATGTGAACTTGGCTGATCATGCGTGTAAAAGTCTTCATCTTTCCCAAACTTGCCGAGTCTTTGATTTGTGCTGCATCAAACTCGATGTTTGTTTAGAGCTCTTTGTGCTGTCCACCATATGACCCATCATCAAAGGATGTGTCCATTCTGATTGACACCTCCCACCCCTTCCAGTACGCTCTCTACATGCTTGGCTCCACCTACCCTTTTCCTCTTTGTTCGAGCAATGGTCATTTTTTAAAGGCCTCTATGTTTTCCTTCAAGTGATATTTTGTACGGATTGTTTGGCTGTTTTATTTGATACATTGGGTTACATTCATTTTGGGGATTCGTATCATTTAGTTTGTTCTAAATAGTACCTACATAATAACATCAAACTCTTACGTGGACCAAGTGGCCTAGAGGCAAGGTGCTCGTCTCTCATGCCGAAGATACCGGGTTCAAATCCCGGTCGGTGCAGGAATTTTGGGATTTTTTCATAATATTTTCCTGTCCCTGATCCTATGGTAGGTAGGATCGAGCACCTAGTTTTCTCGGATAAGGACCATAAATTCGGAGGGTCCGTATGTTAAAGATACATCGGCAGTTGGAAATCGAAAAGAGCAGGCACAACAGGCCGCAGCCAGGGCAAAATTCTAAAAACGAATCCCTGCCACAACAGGCCGCAGCCAGGGCAAAATTCTAAAAACGAATCCCTGGCACAACAGGCCGCAGCCAGGGCAAAATTCTAAAAACGAATCCCTGCCACAACAGGCCGCAGCCAGGGCAAAATTCTAAAAACGAATCCCTGCCACAACAGGCCGCAGCCAGGGCAAAATTCTAAAAACGAATCCCTGGCACAACAGGCCGCAGCCAGGGCAAAATTCTAAAAACGAATCCCTGGCACAACAGGCCGCAGCCAGGGCAAAATTCTAAAAACGAATCCCTGGCACAACAGGCCGCAGCCAGGGCAAAATTCTAAAAACGAATCCCTGGCACAACAGGCCGCAGCCAGGGCAAAATTCTAAAAACGAATCCCTGGCACAACAGGCCGCAGCCAGGGCAAAATTCTAAAAACGAATCCCTGGCACAACAGGCCGCAGCCAGGGCAAAATTCTAAAAACGAATCCCTGGCACAACAGGCCGCAGCCAGGGCAAAATTCTAAAAACGAATCCCTGGCACAACAGGCCGCAGCCAGGGCAAAATTCTAAAAACGAATCCCTGGCACAACAGGCCGCAGCCAGGGCAAAATTCTAAAAACGAATCCCTGGCACAACAGGCCGCAGCCAGGGCAAAATTCTAAAAACGAATCCCTGGCACAACAAGAAAAAGTAAAAGAAGAAAAGTGAGGTGTATGTGACAAGGGGAGAGAACCTCCTTAGGTAGAGACCTAAACACATCAGACTCTTTAATTTATCACCATAATTGAAAAACGTACGAAAATGCTCCTCACCATGTACGCTTTTCATAAGCAGGAATAATCCACAACATCCACCCCACCCTCCCTCCTAGCGAACGTACTTTATGCACGGCCCACAGATGTCAAGGACTGTGTCACCATATGAATGTGCTTTCTGCGTTAGTCAATAATATTCTGTCCAAAATACAAAGCAAACAGTTTACGGATATTATAATATTATTGTCTTTATCCAGCCTACATCGGGCCAAATGTTTATTCAGATAGCTCACCTCTCCACCATCATTCATGGGTGGAATCTACTCACATATTATTGTGTGAAAAAAACTGAACATACCTGATATTCCACCCCACCCCCCCCCCCCCCCCCAGCCCTCTCCGAGAAAAAGGAAACTTCATGAATACTTGTATTGTTTCAAAGTTTATTTGTCCACGATGTGTTATAACTTTTTATTGGGGGGGGGGGGGCGGGGGCGGGGGGGGGGGTGTATATCAGACCAAAGACACTAGCTTTAGATAAAACATTGTCTTCTTCGCGCTTAGAACATTTCCGTGCACATTGCAATGGACTGATCAGAGGCGTGGCCTATGGCGCATTGCATGAAAAGAATGTTTGCTATAATTATGATAAATAAATAATACGATTCTGTGACAGTGCCACCACAACTGAAAGAAATCAGAATAACCAGAAGTGTCCCACGGTGATTTAAGTTATATGGGTTACAGCTGCAACAGTAAAGACAACTCCGCATTATTTCTCTATTCGGCTTTGGAAGCAAAAACAAACGTCATTGTAATTGTCTCCAATGCATTCGCCGCTAGGTGGCAGTGCAAAACCAGTGATCGTGCAGCACCCCTCCTGTGCCGTCCTGTTCTCCGATGAAACGAATTGTTTTACTTTATAAGTTTTCCTGCTACGATCATCACGCGCTGCATGCCCAGCTTTGTGGGTGAGTGCAAATTCTGTAAATTGGAAATTGGAAAACTGTAAAAATAGTGGCGGAAAAAGTTTAAATTTGGTGCCCGGGCGTCTCGTTTACAATGATATTAGGATGTTGACTTTGCACGTCTGTATGTTATTTACTTCCTGCCACGCCAAAGTTTATCACAGTTTACTGACCAGTATAGTACAATGTACACACATCATGCCTCACAATTTGTATAAAATTTACATTGGACATTCGAATCATGATATGACTGTCAAATACTGCCGGGGCTGGAGATATTGTTTTTGGACGATCACTGTTCTAGGCATTTGCATATATTGCTGTTCTTATTGTTGTTGCATTTTCCTTCCGGTTTCTTGTATTGTTTCATTTCATTTCTCTCGCTCTGCCATTTTCGACGTTGGTTACTGCGCTGTTGGTTAACCCTCAAAAAGGTTGTTTCTTAACGCTCGAAACGGCTGTTTATTAACCCTATAAAAGGTTGTTTCTTAGACCCAAGACAGGCTGATTGTTAAGCCTCAAAAGGACCTCTTTAAGCCTTTAAATGTTTTTAAACCTTAAAAGGGCTGTCTGTTTACAAGTGGGCCTTTTTTAGCTCTTAAAAGGGCATTTTATTAGCTCTCGGCTGTTTGTTAGACCTCAAAAGGGCTGTCTGTTAACCTTCAAAGGGCTGTCTGTTAGCTCTCAAAAGGGCTGTTTGGGCAAGCTTCAAGGGAGAAGTTAACTGTCACCGGTTCTAGAGGGTCGGCTTTATTTATTTTGATGTTGTTTAAAAAAAAAATTATTTCATATTTGTGTGGCCTTTCTCGAATTTCAAGTTACCAAGTTCACTGATTGCCAGTTTGGTGTTTTTGCTGTCACCTGTGACGCCGTAACAAACAACAGGAGACCGAAAAAAACGGAATTGAAAAGGGCAGAAATTTAATAACAAATTTATGTGAACTTAAGCAGGGAAGACACGGAAATGCATTTAAAACAAAACAAAAACAAACACTGAATATTAATTTTATTTATTCATTTTTTCATAGTTTCGTTTCATTTATTTTCTTAAGATACGCCTTTAAATACGACGTTTAATTTACTGAATTTTACAAATCATGCACAACAAAGACGACATTTGGGAGGATATAATAAAGAGATAGGCCTACCATCAGCATAACCACGCAATCAATTAAAAAATGGACATTGGAAGCCCCCCCCCCCTCCCCCCCAAAAAAACAACAACCCCACCCCATCTTCCTCGTCATTTGGCAAGGTATTTGTTCCATCATACAGCGCGTCCGTCATATCTTGCACGAATCTCCTACCTCATCACCCCCCCCCCCCCACACCCACCTCTCGCGGTTCCTGCCTCTCCCTACACCTCTCCTCCATGTTTTTCATTTCACAACAGAAAGAACAGAAGAAAAAAAACAACCTGGGCTATTCAGCCAAAAACAAGGATAGGAGAGAAAAAAAAAAAAGTGCAAATCTGGACGCCCCTAATTCATCAATATCTCTAAAACACTCTGTGGAAATCGATCAAGGCAGGACCACCCTGGAATGTTCTGGAAGATTCTGAATGGGAATACATGTAAAGACATTAGAGATTTGGCAACGATACTGGCACAGAGATGGAATGATGGAATGATTATGGATGTCCTGTGTGGTGTTCTGGGATAAATAAAATGCTTCTGTGTGTGTGTGTGTGTGTGTGTGTGTGAGAGAGAGAGAGAGAGATAGTGTGTATGTGGGTGTCTGTGTTAGGCACGGGCTTAAACTGTTCACACACACATATTTATAGAAATATGACGCCAGCTAATGATTACATCATTTTACAATACTCTCTCTCTCTCTCTCTCTCTGTCACTCATTCTCTTCCCACATTTTATCTATGTCTCTTTCCCCACCCATCCTCTCTGATTCATTCTCATTCCCCAGCCCGTTCTCTTTCTTTCTCTAGCTCACTCTCCCCCTCTCTCTCTCTCTCTTTTATTCTCCCTCTCTCTCTCTCTCTGTCTCTGTATTTCTATATGACCGCCTATCATTCTTTTGCCCACTCAAATAACTATCACATCATAGCTTCAACTGACTTGTTCTACAAATAGAGCATTTTTTAGAGATAAAATACAGCAGCAAACTGCCCTGTGTCAAACCTTATTAAATAGTTATTAAGAGTTTAAAATTTCTAACTTGTCTGTCAAGACCATGGGTGAGAAATCCTTTTCTTTTTCAAGGGCCTCAGATTTGAACTTCTCTGATTCTCTCTTTGAGACAGACTGAACATTTTATGACTTTGGCTGAAGAGTCATCGTTTTACACTCTGAAAGTCCGTCAAGCTTTTGTTTTTCCAGAGTATGCCTGTGTAATGTGTGTGATTTACGTAATGTAAATGTTGTAAAGCGCATAGAGCCTGGTTGCTAATGGGATGAAGCGCTATTAATTATAAATGCCGTGTATTATTATTATTGTTATTGTTAATGGCAAAGACAATAATTGCCGTTAAAGGTCAACTCACGTGTGAGCGGTCCTTCTTAATCTTATTATGAACTACTTTTAATCTGACATGCTGTGCAGTTATAAAAATGTTCATCCCATACTAGTGGCCATTTTTAGTTCTGACCACCTGCGGAGTTCCTTCATCTATCAAATACAATAGAATTCTCTCAGAGAAAACGTCTAGATTTTTCTTTCCTCCTCCAGGGAAATAGGAGGGGTACGGAAGACTGAGCCGGTTTTTCACCTGTTATGCAACGCATTGCGCAATAAGTCGCCGACCCCTGTTGGAAAACTGAGCCGGTTTTTTTTGTAGATTCGACTATGTTGTTTTTGAACTTTAGATCGATTACCCTGGTGTACCAACCCTGAAGTCACTGGACTGTATAAACATGATAAATCTTTGGATAGACTCAGCATGCTAACACACAACAGGAACAGTCACAAACTGACTGTGCGCGCGCGCTTAACACAACTCAAGCCCAAACACTAGCCCAAACCAAAACAAATCTCAGCACTAGAACTTAAGAGACTGACAAAACATCACCTAGCACACAAGACATAGGCTTTTAAGCAAAACCTAATTTTAGCCAACACACAAGACATTACATAGCACACTACACAAAAAAAAAAAATATGTTATGTTGTTCAATGCTACAATACATTACATTCAGAGCCAGATGAAAGACGTTTGAATGGAGACTTTTACGACAGAACGAGGCCGAAAAGGGCTTATTGATAATGGGTTTTACTACATATTGGCTGAAACAAACAAGAAATCGGTGAGGTGGAGGTGCACTAACAGGCAGCGTAAAGCAAGTATCATTACCGATCCCGACTGCAGCACGGTAAAGAAGAATGGAGGCGAGCATAACCACCAACCTCCATCGCAGAATGCCAGAGAAATGAATTTGGCCAGAACCCTTGTAAAGAGAAAAGCAACAGAAGAGCCAAATGAACGACCGGCTAAACTGGTGTGCAAAGCTGTGTCGTCGCTATCAACAATCACTGCCAAAGACGTCCAAAACCTGTGCCGACAAGAATGCAGCAGCCGCTTAAAAACAAGACCCACATTGCCCAAGACTCGTGTGGAGACTTTGAGAGCTTTAAAAGAAAGTTCTTCTCCATTCATCACCAATGTCGACGAAGAAAACGAAGTCGCCATTATTACAACCTTAGAACACGTATCAAGACCGTTTCAATCAGTTGTTATAATTACATGCATTTAATTCTTACAAAATTCACCAGAAAAAAAAGCAGCAAAGAAACAGTCTCGATAAGTGGCGAACGGAAGAGGTTGACTAGTCGTTAGAAAAATTAAGTATCGATATGCCAAAAACCGGCTCAGTCTTCCAACAGCTTTTACTGGCTACCTTTGAAGTTTTGAACAATAGGATTAAAAATCCGGCTCAGTTTTCCCGTACCCAAATAGGAAACCAGCAAATAAAATTTTGTTTGAATACACCAAAAAATACACCTGTAACTGCATGCATGTAAAAACGGTGTATATGGTTGAATTCCATAAACACCACAGAAACTCTGTAGTGTAGCAGTAAGGCTTGAAGGAAAGACAAAACATGGCAAAATGAAAAATTTTTTAGGACAATTGCAATTTATCGTACCGTTTTGGTATGATTTCTTACGCGAGGCTTTGCTACCTACACTTTTTTTCCTTTTTGCCATATTTTGACTTGCAAAGTAAAATATGTATGTGGCTGGCACTGCACAATGAGTTTCAGTCACCCAATTTAAAAATGATTTGTAAATTATGTGTCCAGCGACGGTCTAAAAGCATGAAGAAAACAAGGAACATTTACAGCACTGCGGGAACGTTTCTGTTTAAAAATAGCCGTGCACAACTTTAACAGCAACGAACTGTTTACCTGATTGAACAAACATTGATAACATTGGTAAATAAAATGCCACATTGCCGGATAAATTCCTGCAGCAGCTTCAGTTGCCGATTAATAGGTTAGATATTAAGCGTGTTTCTCTAAAAATATAAATGTGGACAATGTAGGAAAACATTTCGTGCTGAAACACAGCTTGCAGTGGTGTAATTTTCTAGAACAATTAATTGTTTAATTGTCACTTGTGCAAATGCTTCCCTTTACATTGTGAACAGCAGATACAATTTCATATGCACACAAATAATTATTATTATTATTAATTTGTTTTAAGCCATACAAACTAACATGAAGGATTTTGCCCGATGCTTGAGTAAATTGCTCCAACTTTTCTTTTTTTCCTATTGTGATTTAAGAAGCGATGATTGCTAATGTCTTATTATAAAAAAAATTACAATGCAGAAGTACCCCGTAAACCTGTTGTCAATCAATTCACATTAGATAATTAAGATTTTTTACCCGTTGAGCAAAGGCAGCAATGATGAGCAAGGGTGGAAGGCTTGAAGTTGAAAGACAGAATAGGGAAGCAGTGTTAATTTAACCCTGAAGAAAACAACTGTACGTCGGAAGAGTTGTCAGACACGAACAGTCTTTCTTCATGGATTTGAAACAGTTCAATGGGAAATGTCTCCGCTGCACGAACATGCTATTAAAGCTTTGCATATGGAAAACACTCTTTCTTTTTACTACTTGTTGGATTTTGACTTTTCCGTTTCCGTTTTGATACACATGAAAACACAGCTTCAGAGTTTACAGGTTTTCTAGAAAACGCAAACTTTCCCTTCTCTGCTGAGAGATTATTCCCGAAGAATGGAAATAGTGAATGCCAATTTTAATTCATTACTGTTCACGTCCTTACAGTCGGGAATTCTCCCACAATCTCAGTGACAATGATATGGTAACTTTCACTAGCTAAACTGAGCTAAAATAATGTTGTTTACACATGAAAGTTGGTGATTAAACATTTCATCGCATGAATGTGCAACACTTTCGATAAATACAAGCTAAACTAAAATCAGTTCTAAATGATTGGTCCCACCCCTTGTTCCATCAGATAGTCCGATCCCAAAGAAGTGGAAGAATACTGTATTTAAAAACAAACAGAGAGCGCTATAGACTATCTTTTTTGCCATCCGCTATTCGAAGTAGCAGTGTTTCCTGATGTGGTATGCTGTTCTTAGTTTTCCTAATGGATTGTTCTTACAGTGTGTGTGTGTGAGCAATGTTCTTACTTGTTGGTAATGCTGTGTGCGCAGTGTGCGTGTGTGCGGTGTGCGTTAAAGACCTGTAGGTCTTAGATATTGTATTTGTACTGTTACTGATGCTGTGACAACAAATTTCCCGGAAACAGGATAATAAAGTCATATCTTATCTTATCTTATCTTAAACTATGGTTAGCCTACTTACCTGTGAATATCTAATGCAACATATCGACAAATTATTTCAAACGATGAAACGCTCGCAGACAAAGTCAGTGCCATTCGACAATTCTGTTTTTCATTTACGCGGAAACTCAACATATGCCGACAATTATGATAGGGCTTGGATTAAATTATTATTATCAAAATTACCTCAATATGACAGACTCATCAACCTTAGAACAAAACCTTAAAATGTCTACGGTACTATTACAAAATGATTCTCAGACTCGATTCTTACCATGATATAGGTGTGTGACTCTTACTCACGTGCTGAAACACAGAACAAATACATAGATTTATCTCTATCGTGAGCAGAATATGAGCTGCGGTACAACATTAACCCTACTGCTGGTGGGAGGAAATTACGTTTGGTTTGTCATGTTAAAGATATCAGAGCTGTAAGTGTGAACAATGATTTTATTACATCTGAATGTATCTCATACCAGTATAATCAGACTGCACATTTAAATTGTAATCAGCAACAGTTAATCGCCGAGCCGCGCGTTTACTAAGAAACATCCCAATAGAGGACTAACTTGCGTACTGCCACTTCTGAAGTCAAGCTCTTGTGGGGATCCGAATATCCCGGCAGTTTGGAACATTTTATTACTGCAAGGAAATCTGGCAACGAGATGCATTTGAAAGTACTCCCTTAAATTTGGTACTTGGAGTTCTCATTGATCAAGAAACATTTCTAGAAAGCCTTTTTTCATCGGCAACTGCCGTGCCGAATTGTAATGTTCGCCCATTCATCCAGTTGATAGGAGTTTTAGGGTTAAGGACGGAACATTGCCTCCTCCCCACTTCCCCATACACACAATGTCAGATTCAGTTTTCCCATAGACAACTCGCCACACAGGTAGCAGATGAAACACCGCACAAAAAGAGAAGAATGCACGCAAACTTCACATATCATTTATAAACTCATTTGTATTTCCCACTAACGAACTTATCAGGCATTGTCTAGTGCATCGAAATTATGTAGACCTGGGTATCTAATCTAAAACCGCAGCATGTAATCTGCACTCCAATTTGTCTGCCAGTCAGCTGCTGCAACATCTGAATCTATCGGTGAAAAAACACGTGGAAGCTTGCAGCCCCCAGGCACTGCACTGTCTCACCTAGGTGTAACAACACATGTCGTTGAGTTGCCACAAAACCTTCAGATAGTGGCTAAAAAACGCCAGACAAGATAAAATGCCTGTCTAGTTTTAGAACAAAGGTATAACTGTTCAACCAGACCAAGGTGCTTAAGGAACAAAATATTTACTGTCTCACGTGCACACAGCAAATAAAGACCAGGCATTGTGATTGTATGTACCCAATGACGTAGATGTGAACGTCTTATGTCGTTATTTTCATTTTGTGGGCGATGAAATTAATAAAAACAATAATAATGTTGACGAGTGGATCAAGTGGGGGAAAAAATGTCAGAAAAATCTAAGATGAGGACAGCAGGTGAGGACAGCACGTTGCTGTAACTGTTTGAATGGGCTCCAAAAAAACAAAAAACAAAATTATTATGGCGGCATGATTTTGGTTACCGGAGACGGCGAAAAGAATGAAAAATATGAAACTCCTTCAAGAATAATGTTCATAGGAGATTTCCAGAGAAAAAGACAGAATCCCTCTCAAAGAGTACCATCCCCTGACTTCCATACCTTTCGTGGGGTCGGGGCATTGCCAATAAAATATATGACAGCTACAGACTGCAACTTTAGTTGACGCCTGTTTAAATAAAGCATTTTTTTTCTGGCTGCGCGTGTTTTCGCGATCGTGTTGTTCGAAAAAGCACGATATTATCTAAAAAATACGCTACATGGGAACACCTATAATTAGATTAGAGGCGGCGATTTTTATAACACATGCATGTGTTCAATGCGTGAAAAAGACGGGCAGAAAAAGCCCAGAAAACACCCTTCATCGGAACAAGGTTTTACATTTCATGTGTTATTATAGAGATATTTTAAATTTTGCTTAGGCACTAAAACATAATGCACCTTCACGTTATTTGTAGGCAGAGTCCAGACTCCTGAGCTTATGCATTACCATAAGGTTTTCAATTATTGGCCATAGGTCAAGTGGCTGACAGTCATAATCATTGACATAATTTACAGCTGAGCACTATGTGAGTCAAAATCAGTTGTAAAAATGCCAGAGACTAAGTTGCCAGGGTAAAGGGTTCTAGAAATTAGGTGTTCAACAATGGCAAGAGGGCAACATGTCAGTCAGACCGACACACGGGTTGATTTTTGCATTGGATGAAGCTCATCAAAATAATGTAAGTTATACAGAATACAACAGTGTTCTTTTTCTTTTAAATATATCTTCTTTTAATATGGAAATACACCACTTGGCCCAGATATAGAATGGCTTAATCAATTTATGTATTTATTTATCTACTCAATCATTTACTGATCTATTCATGTATTTACTTACTTGTTAGTTCACTAGCCTGACTCTTAGGGAAAATCAGCTTTACATTCAATTCCTTTCAAAATTTTTGTTTCTTCTGAAAGCCACTGCAGCATACACGGAAATAGGCGAAAATTGTTGTCTTTAACATCCTGCTGAACAATCTCTTGTAATTATGTTACGGTCTAGAAGGCAGACAGAAGTCTCTTTTCACGCCGCTGTAGTAATCGTAATAACATTTCTTATAGTGCCCAATTCTCAGCACTGATGCTTAGCGGAAAATGTGGCGTCTGATTTGCCCACATCGTGTACAGGGGTCAGGGAAGATCCACCTCGTTTGCCCAGAAGAAAAAAAAGAATTCCTGGAAGGGAAAAGAAAAAGGGTTTTGAGATTGAGTTTCAAATGTGACTCCCGCGTGGATGAACCAGAATTTTCTTTGTGTAGATTGTCGTCTAAAGTATCTAGTTGTAAAAGATGTCAAAGATATGGAGCCTGGCAGGATGTTTTTCACTGAAATGAATCTAATTAATGGTGTTTCCACCACAAGCCGAATCTTCATTCTAACCCATGAGTGTTACCCTAATGTCACCCCAGGGCTGCTTTGCTCTAACTCCAAGTTTTTACTTAACTTGAGATGAGGCCATAATAATTTATGGCACAACCAAGTGCATCTTATCATTCCAATGAAAAGAAACGTGAAGGCGTCTCCCCTTGGGTTAGGTTTTATAGTGTTAGAAAGTTAATCTGGCTACAAACTACAAAATATTACACGCAATTTCTGTAAACACGTTGATGTGGAGATGGGAAATGGCAGTACCATAGCAACGCAATCACAACATCCAGTCCAAAGTTTTTAGAAAAACAGGTAATCGGTGTTATCATCTTACAACTGACATTTTGACAAACAAACGATATATATTTAAAAAAAAAAAAAACAGCACACCTGGAAATTTAATTGGGCAAACAATTCTTGTTCTGACCAGAGCGCTCACTTCAGTATGATTCACTACCATAGAAAAGTTAACTGAACCAGCTAGCAGCGCACTCAGTCAAGTCTGTTTTGCTTCCCATTTGAAATTATTTTCCTCACCTTCCAGATTCCTGCAGCCTCGAGCCGACTAACATTTTGAAACGGTAAGCGCATGCAATTAGTTTAAGTGCGTTAATTCCGGTGCCTCCCTGCTCACTTCTTTTGTAGCTCTTGTCTAGACCAACATAAAATACCGACTGGCTGCATAAGATTTGGCTAAGATAAAACGTGTATAGGTAGAATGCGCATGACGTCACAGAGTTTTTGTTTTGTACTTCCGCCAAACAAGATGGCAGGTGGATCAGCTGATGAGTGTAACTTCGAGATGTGTCAAAGCAAGCAGTTAAAATGCCTGCTGGTTGCATTGCAGTTGACTGTTGTGACAGGGGTGGAAAGGATGTATCCAAACTGGCCCGATTCCCTACCATCCGTGTAAAGAAGAGAAAGGAAGTGAAAGAATTGACCGAACGTCTCCCATGTGCGTATACACACGTGTCATTGTTTACAATAGTGAACTCGCCGCCGATTGGTTCGCGACGCCTTAAGTGGGTCCGGACAGACAAGATGGTGGATATGCGTATTCTACCTATAGAACAGAAAGGTAGAAAGAAAACGCTTCATTTATCCATGAAGGCAAAATACACAGATAACATGAAAAAAACCAAACCCCTTACTCAATCACTGTCCTGGGATAAGTTTTATACTGACATTCCCATGCATGGTGGGTGATTCTTACATCCTACAATGTAAATTGTGAGTGGATCTGGCGAAATCGGGCTAGACGTGAAAAAAACCAAATTCCCTAGAAACATTTTTTTTCGAAAATATTATTATCGTGGACCGCGACACGTCAGGTGTCTGCAAGATTTGACCCCCCCCCCCCCCACCCACTCCCTTTTTTTTTCTCTCCATGACGTTCTTCATACGATTGACCTTAATCCCACTCCTTCCCCGTTGTGGGAGAGTTCATGGCCATCAGAATGGTCAATGTTCAAGTCTGGACCTTAAATGTTCTAAAACTTGAAATAAGATTTTACACGGATTATTTGTTTGTTTTCTAAGATTCATCGCCTGTATTCGGGTTCTATACAATCCTACAACTCATAAAAAAACATTAAAAAAAATTTATTACAGTCAGCAAAGATCTTAAAATAGTTAATACTATTTTAAGATCTTTGACAGTGAGTGAAAAGCGGATCCACGCTTCCCATACCTCCGTTCCCCTCTCGACACATCCGTATGGCGGACGCTAGAGGCATCCTCCCGGCCTATCTGAGCGTATGCATAGATATCTAATGTCTTCTGTGTCCTCAGTTGAAATGTCATGGTCTGGCAATTGACTCCCCATTGGTCTTTCCTTTGTATTTTAGATCTCGTTCTTTTAAATTTTGTTTTTTCACCTTCCTGATTTCAAGACTTCCCAGAATGTGCTATCTCCCAGCATTCATTAGCAAAGAGCAGGGGATTTAAAACAAAAAAAAACAAAGGAAAAATCCAGAATGGAAATTTTCCCTCTTGCGATGTTTTGTCCTGCCTTTTGAGGACTGCGCTGTATTAACCAATCACATTGTCTGCTTTGTCTGGTCATCTCCCCCCGGCACGCGCGCAACCGCCAACCGTCTACACTCATAAATCTCATTTATCCGGGAAATGAACAACCGAGAACTGTTGTTGTTGTTGTTGTCGTTTTTGAGGGGGGTGGGGGTGGGGGTGGGGATAGAGACATCTACAAACAGCACATCTGTTTATTAACCTCTTGAAGTTCCCCGGTTAACGGCTGGCGCTGAACTTAACGGGACACGCCCCTTATCCTGACCACTGTAATTTCACCTGTTATTGACATAACACGTTTTTCTTCCAAGCTTGTTTGAGCTTGATTGCAATCGTGATCATCACGGAAGAAGACCTGTGAAATATCCCTCCTTGCGACATAGGTCCATCTTTTTATGTTAGGTAAAGACATTTTAAAACCGCGTTCAGTCGAATGGGTTTGAACAGTTACTGGGTCATGCTTGCTGTTATTTTGTCTCAAGATGATGGCAGCTATTTAGATCAATTGACATCAAAATGACCCTAAAACCCTGTTTTGCATATGTACGGAAACGGAAACGTCAAAAATCCACCTAGATCTAAAAAGAAAGTGTTTCCATGCGTACGGAAATGGCATTTCCGTTCCGTACACATGAAAACACAGCTTTACAAATAGATCTGCTGAATGACAAATACATGTACCGCGAAAGTTAGCCGCTGGTACGGTCGCAATTTTGTGGAACAATCTCTGAAATAATTTTCACGTGGAAGAGAAAAAGAATGGGACAGCAAGAATGGCAAGTGCTAAACAAATTCAACCCGAGGCCTGTGCTTACTGAACGAATGCGCTAAATACTGAGATTACACAGAAACCAGCAACACTGACTGAGAAATTTATAAAATGGGCCTAACCATATAAGCCCCGCGTCTCTTAGGGTAGCCACATGAAAGGCCACCGAATTCGGTCACCGAGCCACTAGGCGCTTTAGGTGAGAAGAATTGCACTACATAAACGGACCGAACCTAGGTGGGCTCTGTGTGCAGTTGTTGAAATTATATAGTGCAATTCTTCTCACCTAAAGCGCCCAGTGGCTCGGTGACCGAATTCGGTGGCCATTGGGTGGCTACCCTTAGGCTTTACATCGAACGCGAAGGGAGTCAGTTTAATAACATTCTTCAGATCCATCTGGATTCCAAAAGAAAATGTATATACATGCGCATAAACATCAGTGAGTAAACATGTCTTCTGCGCAAAGCAGGCATTAATCCTGGACTGTTATCAACACACTGAGGTACATTGAAAGAGCTGAAGTTCTTCAGGGTCTGTCCAGTGCAAGAAAAAAACGCTTTTTCTTCAATCTCTCAGTTTTAGCTTGCTGTGATAGGCATGATCTAGAACAGTATTTCTTCACCTTTTTTGTCCCTAGCGCCACTCTAAAAAAGTACGACCCACCATGATCAGACAAAGGTAGCGTACAGTATAAAACGATTTTTAAAATATTTATATATTCACTATCCGAGCTAAACAAGGAAAGCGACAACACGACAGAAACAAACAGCACTGTTCACCTATGCAGTTAAGTTAAAATCATCATCATCATCATCAGTTGCCCTGTCTAGAACAGACATTGGCGATCATGGCTCTCCACTCGGATCTGTTATCAGCCAACCTCAAGGAGTAGTTGTTGTGACGTTTATTTGTTATCCATGAATTAAGACTTTCAGTGAACGTTTTTCGCTGTCTACCCCTGCTTTTGCTGCCTTCGATCTTCCCTGTGACTTCTAGAACGTTCGAGGCTCCTGAAGCGACAGAATGATGTGTCCTAGAAATTTCAGTTGCCTCTGTCTTATTGTTTTAATTAATGATCTTTTCAGATTAGAGTCTCTCAGTACTGACTCATTTGATTTTTTCTCCATCCATGATATTCTCAATAATAATATTCTTCTATAAACCACATTTCTGATGCTTCTAGTTTCCTCTCTATTTCTCTCTAAATTGAAATACACTATGAAATTAAGATCCCTATTCTGATGTCCCACGCTCCACCAAAACATTGCCTCTTACCACCTTGTGGAACACTGATCTAGAACTTACCACTTCAAATAATCATAATACTGTTTCGTCTAGCCGGGCCAATCATTGTCCCATGACTCGCTCACACTTACGACTCACTGAGCTGATACATTGAGGTCTAAGACTTGCAAGAAGCTATACTCATCCATAAAGTCAGATGTGAGAGCTGTGGACCGCCACTAATTTGCCTGCAAAACTACACTAAATCAAAATCATTATGCATCAGCAGCGAGTCGTGTTGGAGGAGACAGACAGACGTCTAGACAAACATTATCATTGTACAATCTTACCCAGAACACGTCAGTTTTGCTCCTGGCACACACAACTTTCCTTTTCAATTACGCCGAATTTCAGGAATGGAAGCACTCACAAGTGCTGTGAGTAGTTTTCGGTGAATACAGAATAAAACGTAAAACCTTCCCTTTAAACGCCAGCCGGTCTTCGGAACATTTGCATCAGATGTGCTAAAAACCAAGGAAAATCAGGACTTCCAAGTCTTGGGGCAGCTATTACTATGTCTGTTTCCTTTGCACTGAGGATCTCTTTCCTCCTCTCCGTCAGGATATAGAGATTTTGCTTTTCTGTTTCATTCAGTTTGAAAGAGACTTCCGCTCCTTGTTCAAGAATGATAATAACACGTGTCTCTGGCACAAAGAGAACAAAATTAATTATGGTTTAGACGAAGCCACTGTTTGTCGGATGTCAGCGAGCGGCAAAATGAAAGGCAATAACAAAATTTATCTCTTGAAATGTTGGCGCGTGAGGGCTTTAGCAGCACTGTGGCCCCTGGATGTGAGTTGGAAAACAGATGTGCACAATGTAATCCATTAGTTTAAATAATAACATGTAATTTATTCCATCTATCTATCTATCTATCTATCTATCTATCTATCTATCTATCTATCTATCTATCTATCTATCTATCTATCTATCTATCTATCTATCTATCTATCTATCTATCTATCTATCTATCTATCTATCTATCTATCTATCTATCTATCTATCTATCTTTCTATCTATCTATCTATCTATCTATCTATCTATCTATCTATCTATCTATCTATCTATCTATCTATCTATCTATCTATCTATCTATCTATCTATCTATCTATCATTTCACTGTCCGCCATGCCACCCTTTTATCTTTTGTTTGATCATTTCTTTCCGTCTTTACGTTATTTAGTGCATTTTTAAATCATCAGTAAATCAATATCAATTATCAGTGTGTTTGTGTGAGTGTTTGTGTACATGTGTGCTTGCGTGCCTGCCATCTCATTATCAGGATTAAAGATGTCTAAGCGTCCACGTCAGAACCACTTTCAAAGATGGTTATCTCAAAAGCACGAAAAATCATCACTATCTGCGCACTGGCAAAATCATGAAAATAGGGCCTTGTATATTTTGACAGTGTGTCTATAGAACCTGTCAGCGCTAACAGCCAGGTTTTCTGTTTCAACGTAAGGAATTAAGGAACAGTCCAGACAGGATAAAACCACCACCCAGGTGCCAAAAGGTGAGAAACAAAAATGCTGTCCAGAACGTGTCAAAATGATCGTCGTTTCTTTTGTTATTCGAAACTTTGATGACGGCGCGGCTTTGGTATCATTATGTTTCGACCAACGATGTCTGACGGAAAGACAAAAAACCTTTATAATATATCGCTGGTATTGAGCAAAATTGTTGCATCTCCAGGTTTATGAAATAAGGGAGCTGTCTCGGAAACACCACAATATTGCTCTCAATGATCTCATTTTTAAGGAAGATACAACAATGCTTCTTCTCTGTAACTTGGACCTGGTTAAAGATAGCGGAATAACGAAAAAAAATGCAAGAAGCAGTTTGTCATGATAACAGTATTGCTACTATGAACCCCAATTCATAAACCTGGAGATACAACAATTTTGCTTTATACCCGCGATATATGTTTACAAAGTTAACTCTTTGTGTGCCATGAATTTTTTCCACATTTGACGATACCGGAAGAAAACAGTGAGGCAGATGAATGAAGACTTACTACTGCAACATCTATTAATAGACAGTCAACTTTCTTTCTCCCCCAAACAAAATAGCCTAGCATTCTTGTGCATCGATACAGCGGTGATTGGCACAAATGTGACCAGTGGAAGAACCGATATATCGGTGACTGGCATACCAAGGGTTAATGTAGGTGTTCTATCTTTTTGAGGGTTATGTAATTACAAATCTGACTTTTAGAATAAAGAATAGTAGTTTTCCTTGTCAAAACTACATTTCGGATCCACCCGTCTCTTTGTTTGTCTGTCTGTCTGTCTGTCTGTCTGTCCATCTGTCTGTCTTTCTGAAACACTACCTACCCTCTATGTCTTCAACATTACCTCCCTTCTCTACTCTCTGGTTCACTCACCCCCCCCCCCCTACCCCATGTCCCATATTGCATTCAGGTTGGTAAAACATTGGCAGTTTAACCTCTTCCATTAAATGCACATGATTCGAACAGATTTTTAACAACTGCCGTTCATAAATCAGACTATGAGATGTTCTTTTTCTTTTGCCTGCCCATAAATCAGAGGGTTCGCTGTAGTTATGACACTTAACGAGATGTGTAAAAGAAATGTAGGATGGGGAAGTGCAAAGAAGTATCTGTATTATATCTCCAGTATGAGGGATGTGTAATGAACATTCCAAGGAATGAATTGTAAAGCACGAAGACAGAAACCTGTCAACAACGGCATTTTGGTAGAGGATAGAAAGAAGAACAAGAACGCAGCAAAAGAGAGAAAGAGAGAGAGAGAGAGAGACAAAAAGAGAGAGACGAAAAGAGGGAGAAAGGAGGAGAGAGTAAGAACGAGACAGACAGACAGACGCACACTGGAAATAAGAGAGACAAACAGACATGCTTAGAGAAAGAGGGAGACTGACAGAACGAGATCGATAGATAGATAGATAGATAGATAGATAGATAGATAGATAGATAGATAGATAGATAGATAGATAGATAGATAGATAGATAGACAGACAGACAGACAGACAGACAGATAGATAGATAGATAGATAGATAGATAGATAGATAGATAGATAGATAGAGAGATAGATAGATAGATAGATAGATAGATAGATAGATAGATAGATAGATAGATAGATAGATAGATAGATAGATAGACAGATAGATAGATAGATAGATAGATAGATAGATAGATAGATAGATAGATAGATAGATAGATAGATAGATAGATAGATAGATAGAAGAGAGGGGGGGAAGAATAAGAGAGAGAGACAGACAGAGAACGAGTGAGAAACGAGAGGAGAGAGAGAAAGAGTGAGAGAGAAAGTGAGAATGATTGAGTGCGAGGATGAGAGAGACAGAGAGAGAGGAGAGCGAGAGAGAGAGAGATAGGGGAGGGGGGGGGGGGAAGAGGTGTAAAAAAAATTGTCTGTAATCTATTCCAATTTCAGACATTTGAGCATGAAAGAACAGGAGAAGACAGGACGAGGCGCAGGCCATATTACCTCTGAGTTTATGGGGTTCATTATCCTCTCAGACCGTCCACTTTGCCCATGGCAAGATGGAGGATGGAGTAAAGGATTCTATGTGGAAATCATAGAGATTTACAGCTCTACTTTTCTTGTAAGAACATTATCGCGCTGCAGGCCAATGATTCTCAACCTTTTTGTCCTACGCCCCACTTCAATTTCCCACAGAAACCAACAACAAAAAACGTGCGTCCCACCATAATATTGTATTTAATATTGTATTTAAAAACAAACAGAGAGCGCTATAGACGATCTTTTTTTGCCATCCGCAATTCGAAGCAGTAGTGTTTCCTGATGTAGTATGCTGTTGTGAGATCTAGTTTTCCTAATGGATTGTTCTGACAGTGTGTGTGTGTGTGAGTAATGTTCATTTGTTCATGCTGCTAATGTTGTGTGAGCAATGTGCCTGTGTGCGGTGTACGTTACGCACCTTTTGGTGTTAGATATTGTATTTACTGTCGTACTGTTTCTGATGCTGTGACAACAAATTTCCTGGCAACAGGATAATAAAGTTATATCTTATCTTATCTTATCTTATCTTATAATCGGTGTACCGCTACGCTCCATTCTGAGCCTCACGCTCCGTCATAATATTGCCACGCCCTACCCGTAGAGCATGTGCCCCACCAAGAGAAACACTGCTGTGGACCAATGATTCCCATGCCTTTCTGTCCCGTGTATCCTTGCCAACTTTGCGAAAGCAAATGTATCTCCACACTGTTTTGTTCAGTCATTTGAGTTTACACTTCTTCCACAATAAAGCAGCTGACCATAGGGAAATTTTGAAACGCTGTTTTTAACCAGTGGCGTCCTGAAAGGGGGCAGAGAGAGCGACAGCCCCGGGGATCTGTTTCAGGAGGCACTCAATGAACGAGTGTCTAGGCCCTTTACTTGAGTCTTGGGACATGCAGTCTGTCAAAGGGTTGGCCCCCGGGCAGCGTGATTTTTTTCCCGTACGAGCATTAGCAAATTCAGGAGCAGGGCAGCAATACACCCCCAAACATAGGACAGCTCCAACATATCCCAGTGATTTGCGGTGACTTTCAGAGTCATATCAGGCACAGTCCAGAGATTGTAGCACCCATGGCACTGTTCGATAGGACGAGAAATCCCTTAGCCGATGACTTGTGTTTGGGGATGTGTTGCTGCCCCGCTCTTGAATTTGCTAAAGCTCATACGGAAAAAAATCACGCCCCCGGGCATGATGGGACATCACCAAACTTCCGACAAAAAGCGTTATAAAATTCAAAAGTTCGTAGGAGCGCAAGTTCTGTGACGACAAATGCAACAAACCAATTGTGGTAGAGAGGAGTACTTTACTTATACTATCTAATGCGAATGTGGGGCCGGATATTGAAATGTACTCCTATATCGTGCTAGCTCGGTGAATTGGAAGTGTTGTATAACAGGATAATACGATCCACTTGTTTGTAGCAATGATTAGACTATACCAACAGTGTTGTAGAGACGAGACAGAAATGTAGGCCTAATAGTGAGAAAAGATCGGATTGTAGCAGACAGCAGGCGGCGCAGAGAGTGAATGACTGCTGTTTTGCCTGTTTGTTTGTTTGTTTTAATATTTTCAAAGATTGTTTGCATTATTCTTCTGTGTATTTTGGATTGGCCGTCGGGCCTACAATAAACTAAACTAGTTTACTGGGACCAATGATAAGTTTGCTTTTTTCATGAGTACGCCAATATTTACTCTCTCTCTCTCTCTCTCTTTCTCTCTCTCTCTTCTCTCTCTCTCTCTCTCTCTCTCTCTCTCTCTGTCGGCCTGTGCTGCCTCTCACTCACCCTGCTCTCTCTCTCTCTCTCTCTGTCGGCCCGTGCTGCCTCTCACTCACCCTGCTCTCTCTCTCTCTCTCTCTCTGTCGGCCCGTGCTGCCTCTCACTCACCCTGCTCTCTCTCTCTCTCTCTCTGTCGGCCCGTGCTGCCTCTCACTCACCCTGCTCTCTCTCTCTCTTTCTCTTTCGCTTATTCTCTGTCGGCCCCTGCTCTCTCTCACTCCCCGTGCTCTCTTTCTCTCTCTCGCTCTGTCTGTCTCTCTCTGTTCTCTTTCTCCTTCCCGTCTCTCTCTATGCTCTCTCTTTCTCTCTCCTTCAGCCTCTCACTCTGAGCTCTCCGCCCCCCCCTCCCCTCCACCTCTCTATCACACACAAAGTCACTCTCTCCTCTCTCGCCCTCATATACTATTGCCAGGCTAAAACTCTGGTTCATCACGGAAGTCAAGTAAATAAAAACATGAATGGTGAGGGGAAAAAACAACCATTTACCGCTACCTATTCGGGGACATTACACTACGTCGGTATTACGTAAAAACGGTTTTAACGCTATGTCGGAATGTGGCCTTACGATATGTCGGGCTACAAAATGGTCAATTTGTAATCGACATTAGAACTCTTTAGTAAAGTAAGTATCGAGTATATCGATACTGAAATGTAATAACCCAGGACAATCTAAGCCTGCATTTAAATTTAAATTTTGAAGAACCATAGGGGAGAACCACCAACGCATGTGAACGCTTTCACGCCAGGTTTTCCCACAAATTCTATCACCCACACCCAAACGTTTTTGAATTTATGCATGCAATAGAAGAAGAACAGCAACTTTGGCGTCCAACTACACTGGACGTAATCGAACACGTGAGAACCAGTAAATCTTAGTATTCGTATTTCACTGATTCAAAACCCGATATAGCGTTACAAAATCTTCCCGACATAGCGTTACAAAATCTTCCCGACATAGCGTAAGGTGTAAAAGCCGACATAGCGTAAGCATCAAGGTGTGAAAACCCGACATAGCGTGCATCACCGTACGATTCCAGTTATCCTCAGAATTTGAAAGTTCTTTTTTTTTCAAGTTCTGAGTGTTATAGCCGACCAGCACCTTAACTTCAAGCACACCTCTATCTAGCAGACTAACTCCCCCGAGGGGCTCTGCTCCCTTGCAACCCTCCTGCATGAAAGCTCCTAATTTGAGTTAGAGTTTGGGTTTTACGGCGCGTCGGCACGATAACGGCTACTTTGCTCCCTTCACGGTCTATTTGGGCACATGTTCTTTATTTATATTTCGTATTCAGAGCTTTAAGTTTGACCACAGAATTGCGTTCCTAAAATGACATCCTTAAACCGCCATCAGAATAACCGGCTTCGATAATCTTGCCTCTCAGTGTCAAGGCAAATGTCAGACAACAAAAATGATAGGACTGTACAACTTTCCAAAAGTAGACAGTCTAATATGCAGTACTACACTGGTCAAATCCAGACTCAGCTACCACTCTGAGACTGCCTGGCCTCCAACACTAATAATAATAATAATAGTTCGTCCATCAGGTATGATGATGACCTTAACAACACCAGAGGAATAAAGAACAGAAATTGTTGAGAATTTCAACACATGGACAATAAAGAGAACTAAAGGACACAGAGGACAGAATGGAAAGACTGTTCTTTCATGACTTATGGCTTCTCATGTGACTGATAAGTCCTATTTTTGCCCTGCAGACCCTTCCGCATAAATGACAAGAGTGCTCCGTTGGTTCAGTACCACTGGGCATTTTCTTGCGCCGTTCTCTTTTTTTGATAGCCTGCTGGACTCTGTCAGCTTCCCATGCTTTGCTGCCTCTGGTAAGGGGCGCCCTCCAATTTGCACGATCAAGCGAGAGCTTTTCCCACTCACTCACATCAATGGCAAAGGCCTTCAGTGATTGCTTGAGAGTGTCTTTGTAACGTCTCTTTGGGGCCCCAACATTCCTCGTTCCATTGGAGAGCTCAGAGAAGAAGATTTGCTTAGGGAGTCTGGAGTCGGGCATTCTGACAACATGTCCTGCCCAACGTAGCTGAATTTTTTTCAGGTTGCAGAAGATGCTCAATTCCTTGGCACGATTGAGGACCTCAGTGTCTGGAATTTTATCCTGCCATTTGATCCTTAGGATCTTTCTAAGGCAGGCCAGATGAAAGTGATTTAGCTTTCTGGCATGCGATTGGTACACTGTCCAGGTTTCAGCCCCATAGAGTAGGGTGGGAAGGACCACAGCATTGTACACTTTCAGCTTAGTGTCTGTGCGAATGCCGGCAACATCCCACACTCTCTTTCGAAGCCTGCCAAATGCAGAGCTGGCTTTGCTGATTCTTGAGAGAATTTCAGTATCAACACGAGCCGTGGAAGACAGCGTACTGCCAAGATAGGTGAAGTTCTCCGACACCTTTAGAAGACTGTCATGGACTTTGATATTTGGGGTCACAGGATACTTGTCGTCTGGAGTAGGCTGATGGAGCACTTCCGTCTTCTTTGTGCTTATTGTGAGGCCAAAGTTGTCACAGGCACTAGAGAACTTATCAACACAGTTTTGCATGCTATCCTCATCGTGTGCCAGAAGTGCACAATCATCAGCAAATAGTAGGTCACAGACTTGAGTACTTTTGGTTTTGGTTTTTGCCTGAAGTCTCCTGAGGTTGAATAGACTGCCATCAGTTCGGTACTTGACGCTTACCCCTTGAGGAGGAGAGCTAAAGGCTTCTTGTAGCATTGCAGAGAACATGATGCTGAACAGAGTTGGGGCTAAGACACAACCCTGTTTTACCCCATTTGTGACAGCAAAGGGCTCTGAAACACTGCCGTTGCTTTTGACTGCAGCTTGCATGCCATCATGAAACTGGCGCACTATTGTGATGAATTCGGGTGGACACCCAAACTTCGCCAATATTTTCCAGAGGCCTTCACGACACACTGTGTCAAATGCTTTTGTGAGGTCAAAAAATGTGATATACAGCGCTTTATTTTGTTCCATGCATTTTTCCTGAATCTGTCTGGCAGCAAAAATCATATCCGCCGTTCCCCTCTCTTTACGAAAGCCACATTGGCTCTCGGGAAGCAAGTCATTTGACGAGAGGTGATCAAGAAGGCGATTCAGAAGCATTCTTGCCAATATTTTGCCAGCAATTGAAAGTAGAGAGATTCCCCGATGGTTGTCACAGACTTGGCTGTCCCCTTTGTTTTTGTACAGATGGATGATTGAAGCATCTTTGAAGTCCTGTGGCAGCTTCCCTGCTTTCAACATATGATTGAACAACTCGGTCAACCTTTCAATAAGCTTTTCTCCACCGAAGGCATACACCTCAGCAGGAATTGAATCCACGCCTGGTGATTTGTTAAAGGACATCTGATTTGTGGCAGTTCGGGTCTCATTTGCTGTGAATGGCTTGGCAAGAGCTGCATTAATAGGAGTCTGAGGGAGGCGGTCAATGGACTCAGTATTTATATTTGATGGCCGATTTAGCACACCTCCAAAATGTTCTGCCCAACGCTGAATTATGGCATTCAACTCAACAATACGTGTTGAACCATCTGACGCAAGAAGTGGCGTAGTGCCAGAGCGGGATGGTCCAAACACAGCTCGGAGGCTCTCAAAGAACTTTCTTGTGTTGTTTGTGTCGGCATATTTCTGAGTTTCTCTTACTCGCTCTTCAAGCCAGTCATTTTTCATTTTCCTCAGCTTCTTCTGGAGTACACCCTTACATGCACGCAGTGCATCAGCTTTTGCTGTGGAAGAGGGGTCACTGCAGTGAGCTTGGATGAGACTATTTTTTTCTTTGATGAGCACTTTGATTTCATTATCATTATCATTGAACCAGTCCTGGTGCTTGCGGACAGGAAAACCAACTGTGCTGCTGGCGCAAGAGTGTACAGTCGTATTTAGGTCAGTCCAGCTCTGTTCAATGTTCTCAGGGTCAAAAGTCACGCAATCCAATTTTGAGGAGAGTTCTGATGAGAGCTCGCTCTGTTTCTCAGCTGAGCAGAGTTTTGAAACATTTAGGCGTTTAGGTGGCGCTTTCCCTTGAGGGCGTCTATTGCGCCTCAATGTTAGTCTGAGCTTGCAAACAATGAGTCTGTGGTCAGTTCCACACTCGGCACCACACATCGCCTTTGTTACAAGGACATCCTTTCTGTCAGTCTTCCTCACAATGACATAGTCTATGAGATGCCAATGCTTTGAGCGGGGATGCATCCATGACGTTCTGTTTCTCACGGGGAGACTAAAATTTGTGTTGGTAATGAACAGGCCAAATTCAGCGCACAAAGTAAGTAAGCGCAACCCATTGTTATTGCATGAACCAACTCCATGAGGGCCCAAAACATTTGGCCACGCTGAGATTTCGGAGCCAACCCTAGCATTGAAGTCCCCCAAGAGAATCAGCTTATCAGCTGCCGGGACAGAGCATATGACAGATTCTAGATCAGAATAGAACTTGTCTTTGGCTTCATCTGGGTTTGTCATGGTGGGCGCATATGCGCTAATGAGGGTGGCTGACTGGCTTTTCCCAACTGGGATCCTGAGTGTCATTAGCCTGTCATTTATTTCAATTGGCATGGACTGCAAGTTTCTGACAAGGTCATTTTTAATTGCAAACCCAACACCATGCTGTCTCGGTTCGACTGCACCCTTGCCTTTCCAGAAGAAGGTGTATCCACCACTGAGCTCTTTGAGTTGGCCACTATCAGGGAGTCTGGTCTCACTGAGTGCCACTATGTCCAGGTTGTACCTGCTGAGCTCAATGGCAATAAGTGCAGTGCGTCTTTCCGGGTTGTTTGAGTTGTCCTGTAGTGTGCGTATATTCCAGGCTCCTAGCCTGAGTAAGCTGAATTTCTTTTTGTTTCGACCGCAAAAAGGGATCCCCACTGGTCGCGGTATACCAGTCAGGGTGATGTGAAGTGGGCTTTCTTTAGGGCACCTTTTCTAGCCCCTTCCTCAGTTGAGGTGAGCAGTGCTATCCTTAAATAAGGCTGCTCAGCTACTGTGGGTGCTGCCTCCCCACGCCTCCACTTCAATCGACGATGAAGCGACCATAGCCCACAGCCACCAACGTGTAGGTCTGTGCTAACAGCTTCCAGTCTATCCAAACCTGCTGCCACCGCACTCGCCCATCGCCGTTGGAATTTTGAGAGGAAAGAAGACGAGACAAAGATGAAAGAAGACGAGGTGAGTGTTAAGACTGGCGCAAAGAATTTGTTTTTAGTGAGAAAGAGCTGCGCAAACATCAGACTCACTCTCTCGCCTGGACACAACTTATCCAAGTGGCAAGACAGGGTCAAGACGACTGGAAATGTATCCAGGTGCAGGAGGATGCCAGAGGGACAGTCATATTGCCTGACCGGCTGCCTGTAGGCTACTCCACAGCCTCGCAGTCCCAACTGACTAGGGTGAAAGACCCAAACCAAAGAACACCAATACTGGTGGATGCTCTGTGTCACGATATCCAGGCCAGAGTGACGGTATATTGCCATCTGCCCTATCAATCAACCACTGGCCTGCTGCCGCCAGCTTCGAAGCTGCGTCCGGGAAGTTTGCTCAATTCTTCGTCTGTGATTTAGGCAAACAAGCCTATGACCACACCGCTACCGGGGGCCAATATGAAGGACTCAAGTACTGAGGGTCACATTGTGCCCTAGCATGTGGCCGTTGGGTTAGATGAAACCTCCTCCGCCCTGGCCGTTTGCACCGACAGGTGCACGTCCACTGATACCATGCTAGCGTACCAGTTCATGAAACAGGTTGTACTGGATTACATGTTACCAGTAGCAGATTTTTCTGACCTGACAACCCCACCCCCCCCCCCGCATGTTTTCAATATTTCATTCCTGTTAGGAAATCTGGCCATGAGACAGCTTTGCCGAAGTCTTCCGGCTCTGGTTTACAAGCCAGGTGTGCGTGGTTTTTGTAAAACATGTGGACGCTTTTCCCTCAAAGATATTTATGCTGAATTAGGAAAACGCAGAATGTAAACATAAACATGCAATAAATATTGATGAAGTTAAAATACTTGCTTCTCTTTATAGCCAATAGATGCCAACTTCCTGTCTGAGTCACCTGTAGTTTATTTTTATATTATTATTATCTTTTTAAATTTGAAACATCTGGACATTCACCTGATTTTGCATTGGGCTCACACGTCTACGGGTAATTTCGCACTTTTTGAATTTCTTAAGTTGTCCAAAAAATGTTCAAATTTAAACTCTATTACATTTCTGTCTCGACTCTACAACAGTGTTGGTATATTCTAATCACTGTTACAAACAAGTGGACCGGTAGTATGTATTATCCTGTTACATAGCACTTCCAATCCACCGAGCACGATATAGGAGTACATTTCAATATCCGGCCAAACATTCGCAGCAGATAAATGTAATCGAGTTTAAAATACAACACCGACACGTAATCCAATCTTCAATACAAACACTGATAAAGTACTACTCCCCTCTACCGCAACTGGTGTGTTTCACCTGACGTCACAGAATGTGTGCAACTACGAAATGTTCAATTTTATTACGCCTTTTGTCGGAAGTTCCAAGACCATAATCTAGTTTTGTTGTCTTAATAGTCTCAATTCTTCTATTTGGATTACAGCTGTCTTTGCCAGTGCGCATGCTCATCCGCGGTGCACAGTGGGGGGGGGGGGGGCGTAAAACTCCCTTGGCGGGTTAATCATCTCTGGGTGTGTATATAGGCAGTGTATATCCGCACAACCTGTTGTATGGATATGGACAGTGCATATCCGTACAACATGTTTACCAAAAAGCGCGACTGGTGAAGGTTTGCTGAAACAAAACTTGGTATGGTGTTCACGAATTTAAATTAACAACACTTGGAATAGTCAGATGGACCTGGGGGCGTGATGGTCTAGTCAGTTTGTATCAATGGGAGGTAGTCAGATTGACTTATCAGGCGAAAGGGAGTTGGGGTAGCCATTGGTGATCGACGTACACTCAAGTATTATTATTAGCGCAGATCACGCAATCTCCGAGCAGAAGTCGGATTGTTTTGCTACTAAGCCAATTCATCTTTTTAAAAACTATACAAATTAACAAGATTAGTAATATAGTATTCCGGTGTGTGTTCTACGTCATCGAATTGTGTGCGTTGTATGGATATGCACTGTTCGTATCCGTACAACATGTTGTACGCATATGCGTTTCCATTTATAAAATTGTTAACATACGACTTGGCTATTCTTAACTGCTAAATATATTAAATGGTGTAATCTGGCAAAACTGGCGCGAGACGCCTACGAGGCGCCGTGTGATCAACATCACAATATTGTTTGATCCATGGGGTATTCTGAGACTTCAGTCTAAATCCGAAGTACTTGCTAATCAGATCCAAACTTAACTACACGGAAACCGCCTGGCCTCGAATAGTACGCTATAAACATAATCAAAAGTTATACTACAGTATATCACTAGAGCAAGTGGTTTCCACTGTGTCCGGGTGCGTAGCCACCATTATCTGCACAAAAACACATACGTATTATGTCTCTGGCTCTCATTATGAAGACGTACGGCATTAATTCTCTATTATAGCACCGTGCGTACAATTCAGGCTTTATCTCTGCGTCCACAAAGGCCACATTCAGGGACTGTCTGAACTATTACTTTCACTGAAACAAGAGCCCTTTATGCTACGTCACATTATACAATAACAACAGCCTTTAACAACATTAGTCTTGCCATTTTCCTAACACCATGTCTAATCTACTGGCATTTTTGCCAATTAAAAAGTTATTAATGTCACCATCTCCTCTTTGCATAATTTATCATTGAACGCTTTAATTTACTCCCTAAATCTTTACTCCACTTGAATGACTACACCACAACTTCTCTCCACACGTAAGATCAGCAAAACAGAGTCTACCTCCTTTTCTAATTTTATCATCCACTCTAAACAGTGTCTTCAACTTCTCCGTTTTTATCTTCACTGCAGAATCATCTCGATCAGGAAAATATAACACCAAGCACAAGCCTGCAGGGAAACTCGCGGGCATAAATTTATATACGAGTAGTAAACGAGTTTATACTCGAGTGGAACCTAAATGGGAAAGCACTCACTGTGACATAAAAACAATACCTAAAGTTGTACAAGTGCATTCGGTGCTTTAAGAAGGTGAAAAAAATCAACAACACCCACTACCCACGATACCGCCCTTACCCTTCTATTATCAATGTCTTTGGTCCCTGGCTCCATTTCTCATCACTTAGATACATAACGAGAGCTTAATGTTTACATTATGTTCCAGCCAGTGCAATACTGTAGCGTTGTACAATGGATCGGCTCACATGTGTTCGCAGGTGTGGTGTACACAGGATGCCCGCGTGGGTGGGTTGGGAAGAGAATCACTCTCGAAAACAAGGTAAATTTTCACCTGAATTCCAGTAAAACTACCGTGATAGCGGAGATGAGCACCGGAAGTCAGTCAGAAGGTCAAAGTTTCCCCAATTTGAAATTATAAACGGTCAAGCAACAGGAGGCTCCCAGAACATTACAAAGAAAAAAAAACCTGAGTTAATTGATTTGATGTAGATACCATTAAGAATTACATCATTCATATAGTTATAGGCAGATGTAAAGAGATTGAAGTTGATTCATGTCTCTGTACCGAAACCGGTAACACCAAAAAATATTTCTCACCAAAACAAAAAAAATGCTAATTTGCTAGGACGCAGTAAGATAGGCAGATAATCTGCTCTTTTTAAAACCTATCTGATTTTACTTCATGTTTGGGAATAGAGGTTAAAGCTGATAGTTCTGATGTGGGGTTAATCAAGATCATGAATAAAGACAAATCTAACGCAGATAAATGCGTGATTTTGATGTTCTCAAGCAGCAGTGATAACCCGCGCATGTAAACCGCTTCAACCCACTCCGTGAGCCAGTATGCAGGCACTGCGGGTCCCCGCAGGAGACAGTCGAGCATATCTTGACGGAGTGCCCTGGACTATCACCACTCAGATCCCGCTACCTCCCAGGTACTCCGACAGTCTCTAACTGACTATACAGGACCGAGAAACAATTGAGAAATACTGCCATATTTGCCATCGCCGTCACGAGTGAAAACTCGATCGGCCAGGGATGAGCACTCGAGCAGTGATAATCTGCGTCATTCAGAAATATAGAGTCTTGCTCAAGTATTTTAACTCCCCATTCACCCTCAAAAACCCAAATGCGAAAGAAGAGCAAGTGAGATTGTAAATTTCAAAATGTAACAAACTATTAAACTCAAGTATTCTCCCAGCCAACAACCCTACGGAGATCCAACGTGTAGGATTGACATCAAGTTTTGCACGTAGGAATGACATCGTTTCTACACAGATCTACTGATCACGACATCATGTCGACCTCAGTTTGATGTCGGGAACCCGCCCCTATGGTAATCCTACCAATCCTACGAAAAACTACGTCGGATTGACGGCGTGATACAGTTCAAGTGAGACTTTTTATTTTTGCTACTGTTATAATAAAAGTCACACCTTCGGATATTCAATACTGAGCGGTCTATGTACCGGGTATTGTTATGTTATTCCGTTAAAAGCATTGCCATTTCGCACTTTGAATCTCAACTGAAATAGCGGCAAAAATAGTCACACATTTGGCAGTGAACTCGATGAAGGCTAGACGTGAAATGGAAACAGCCCATTGTTGCTCTATGGTCTAGACTCCCATTTAATTGATGAACAAGGCAACAGCACGCAAAACAAGGAATGTCACTCACTCTCATGCATAGGATGTTTCAATAGATTCCAAAGATGGCTAACAGTTGAGACAGACATGGCGCACTCACACATTAAGTGCCGTCTACGTTTCATCCAATTCTCAGTGATATTGATGTCATTTCCGCAGTCTCATGACATTAAATTACTCAAAATATGGCAAAAAGAAAAAGTTGTAGATAGCAACGCCTGGCGTAAGAAATAAGACCCGAAACTTATACAATAAAACGCCAGGGCAAAGGGAAGTTAGATCAAGCTTTGGGTGTTTAAACCTTCAAGCCTTGCTGGGACTCCACAGATTGTTTGGGGTTTTTATGATATTTTGACATTAAATTAGTCGTAAATCCAAAAGCTTTTTCATGCAAAGTTTCTCATAACAAGTTCAAACATGTTTGCTTTCACATCTGGGTTATTCTGACCCCAAGCAAAACATCAATATTATTAAATGTAAAAAAAAAACAGTAAAAAAAAATCAATTCCATTATAATATAATTATTGTTTCTAACCAAACGCCCGTTCTGCGGACGGTGATACGGACATACTGTAACACATTCTAGGCAGATGAGGAACCTAGTCTTGCCAAGGGATAAACATGACATATTATTTTATATCAAATTCCTAACAAAACTAAATTCTTTTTTTTTTCACGTTTTGTTTTTGTGTGTGTGCGTGCGTGTGTGTGTGTGTATGTGTGTGAGTGTGTGAGTGTGTGTGTGTGTGTGTGTGTGGTGTGTGTGTCTTTCTCGACCAATTTCCTCTTTCAGTTCACTGTGCTGAATCACGTTATATAGAAAATTCTATCTTGGCACATGAGACCCCAATCTCAACCCCTTTACCCCATCCCTTCGTCCAACCGATTACACACCCCATCCCATCCCACACCTCGACTATTTCCTCCAAGCCTCTTCTCAATTCCTTTCTTGATAAATACATTTTTTTGTTCTCTTGTCGTGTTTGATAATAATAATAATAATAATATATACATTTATATAGCGCCAGGACTAAAACATTAAAAGCTCTAGGCGCTGTACACAGGAAAAAATCATAAAAGCACATTCAAATAAACTTACACACACACAGACAAACTAGTTTTATACATCCACATTGCAAGCTATAAAATTCAGTTTTTAAAAAGAAATGTTATTAACCTGTTTTTAAATATGTTTAGAGAGGCAGAATTTCGAACCTCTTGTGGTAAAGAATTCCACACACAGGGACCAAAACAACTAAAAGCTCTATCTCCATAATTTGATGTTTTACACCTGGGAACAACCAGTTTGTTTTCTGTAGTAGATCTTAAAAATCTATCAGACTCATGTTTTTTCAAAAGTTCCGAAAGATAGGAGGGAGCTGAACCTTCAAGACATTTGTAAACCAAAACTGCAGCTTTAAATTTTATTCTGTTTTCAACAGGAAGCCAGTGAAGTTGGTCCATAAGGCTTGAGGCAGATTCTCTTTTTGATTTTCTAAAAATCAGTCTAGCTGCATTATTCTGAATTATCTGAAGGCGTTTTATTTTGTTGCTCGGAATTCCAAAGAGCAGAGAGTTACAATAATCAAGCTTTGAAAACATAAGTGAAGTGATAAGTATTCGAGTTGCCTCTTGGGATATGAATGGACGAATAGAGCTGATGTTTTTTAATTGAAACATTAATGATCGACATAATGAACTTATTTGATTTTCCATGCTGAGATCTGATTCTAAAATTGTGTCTAAGTTTTTAACTTTATTCATGTTTGCTACAGTGCTTTCACCAAGATTTAATTTTACATTTTTAATTGCAGTAATTTGTCTTTTCTTTCCAATAATCATAACTTCTGTTTTGTCTTCATTTAGCTTTAGTTTGTTTTGGTTCATCCATTCTTTTGTGTCCATAATACACTTTTCACTATCTTTTATAACATTGTCAACATGACCTAAAGTCGTACCAGGGTGATATAGTTGGACATCATCAGCATACTGATGGTAATAAAAACCATGATCTTTAAAAATATTAGACAGGGGCCCAATGTACATAATAAAGAGAGTGGGACCTAAAACTGAGCCTTGTGGAACACCATATGGCAGTATGTATTCTTTTGATTTTATGTTATCTGTTACAACAATTTGTTTTCGGTCACATAGATAGGACCTGAACCATTTCAGAGCTATACCAGAGATCCCATAGGTTGCTTCTAATCTGCAAAGAATAATTTCATGATCTATAGTGTCGAAGGCAGCTGATAGATCAAGAATGTTTAAACACGAAACCAAGCCCTTGTCCAGTAATCCAAACAAATCATTAACAATCCTCAATAAAGCAGTTTCAGTGCTACAATTTGCACGATATGCTGACTGGAATGATTCACAGAGAGCGTTATTGTTTAGATGACCAAGTAGTTGTTTTAAAATTACTTTCTCTAAAATCTTTGATAAAAATTGAAGATTAGATACTGGTCTATAGTTTTTCAAGTTTTCAGAGTCAAGATTAACTTTCTTAAGCAAAGGTTTAACGAGTGCAACTTTATAGGTCTCTGGCACAGCACCTGTACATAAAGAAGTGTTAATAATTTTTGTGATGGATGGTAAAAGATCAGGTAAGCATTTTTTTAACAAGTCTGTGGGCATGGGATCTAGTTCACATTGCTTAGTAGCAGCAGAACAAATTATGTCATTGATTTCATCACTGGTAACTTCACTGAAACAAGAAAGATTATTCCCAACAAATACAGAATTTTCACTAGTTATATCACAACTACTTAAATTGTCTCTAATTTTTTCTATTTTGTCCATGAAGAAGTCCCCAAATGCATTAGGCAGATGTTCCTTTTTTATTGAAGTTGGCAGGTTGATCCTTTTCTGTTTGCCCAACAAATCATTGGACAAATTGAAAAATTGTTTTGAATTTTGAATTTCACAAAACCTTGAGTTGTAATAGTCACATTTAGCTTTCCGAATGGTGTCATTCACAAGTTTCTTATGGTGAATGTATATTTCTTTGTCAATTTGTAACTTTGTTTTCTTCCATTTCCTTTCTGCTCGTCGCCTGGCCTGTTTTGCTGCTTTTGTTTCCAACGTGAACCATGGTGATGGTGTCCTGTCGGTCACAGTCCTTGATGTTTCCGGAGCATGACTGTTTAAGACGCTTTGGATTTTTTGTCAGAACTTCAGCATTGATGTCTTCTGAGTCAGCCAACGTTGTTCTCAAATCTAATTTGAAATTTTCTAAGTTAATTTTCTTCACGTCTCTGCATTTTACATTCTTTGTCTTTGGCAAGGGTTTCTTGTAAGGAATGTCGAAATATAGAAAATGGTGGTCAGATATTAGTTTGTTGGTATTTACCACCGCTGATGCAAAAGTAAATTTGGATAATAATTGATAATTATTATCCTAATGATTTTTACATTCCGCTGCTTTTATCTTTCTGTCTCATCTTCCATTTATCTTTCTTTCGTCATGTTTCCTCTTGGCGTTTCAATATCTTAATTTTTGCTTTTTTTTTTTTTAATTTTATGCGGAAATGTTCGCTGAAAATTTCTGCCACGATAAACAAGAGCACTTTTAATTAATTTTTGTTTTTATCCTGAATTCCGCCTGTTTTCGCCTTGTATTTTAGTGTTTAGTGATATCTCTGAAACATGTCCAGTTCGTTATTAGCTGTCATTTGTTGTGTTGCTGTTGCAGTCTGTCCCTATTGTTTGCTCTTTCCTAAGCTGTATTCTTTATCTAAAGCTGGGATTTCAGGTGTGCGGAAACGGAAACGACAATACAAAGGTAAAAAATTCACGAAGAAGTACAAATAAACAGTATTTCTATTTGTTTGGAAAATAGTGTTTCCGTTTCGGCACACATGAAAACCCAGCTTTAGTCTTTTTCTTGTTCTTCGGGTTGTAACCAACTTGGCATTTCAGTGTCTGTTTATCTAGACATTCTTCTGCTTTATTGCTGTTGATGTTTAATGTTCTGTCCTTACTGTTTGTTCTGTCGTAAGAAATGTTATTTATCTTTCTTTTTTATCTCGTTCTTTTAATCTGCATCAGCTTGGCATTTCTGTGTTTGTTTGTGTCAACATTGTATTGCTGATGTTACCTGACCTAATTAGCTATCAAGGTGAGTGTTGCAGTATATAATTATCTATTTCTCAATCTAGGGGTTCTGATTACTTCTGAACGCCTCGCTCTCAACTCACTCGCTCACCCACGTTGACTACTGAGCACCCACGATAAGTCTCTGGGATTCTCAGTGAAGATAATGATGTAGCCTGAGGTCTAGTGTACTCTGAGACTGATGTAGTGGCCTAGATGGAGGAAGAGGTAGATGAGGAAAGTGTGGAAAGACTACAAGACTTGAGTGTTGTTACAGACAAGTGGTTCTCAGAGTCCCACGCCCACATTTTTCCCCTTGTGATCATGTTTCCTTAATTCCTTCTCCATTTTGAATTGTTACCTGATTTTTTTTTTTCACCATTAAACATTTCGCGGACATAGTTCTCGTTTGTTTCAACTCCACGTTGTGCACAACTGGGAAATTCAGTACTAAACATCTGCGGCTTTAGTATTATAATAAGGAGTTATAATGAATCGGATCTATGAACAATTTGATAAATACCACACGGCATGTTAAACAAGTCTGTCAATGTGTGCATTTGTTCTACATCTTCTACATACAAAAAGATCTCCAGTTTTTCAGAAGATGGAGATAGAAAAAAACAAAACAAACAAGAATTAAGGTCACGACTTCCGGTGATAGTTGATCTCTTGCGAGCTGTTAATTCGTGGTCGTCCGTATGGTTGTGTTTATTGCTATTTCTTTTACTCAGTGCACGGAGTATAATTATTCTTTCCCAGTTCTGAGTGCCTAGATCCACCTCTGATCGAACTTCCTCTCCAATTTCTCCTCTGGCTAAAATTCCCTAGCTAAGATGTGAAATTCCTAGCCTGGGAACAGAGTGTCCCTCGTTTGAGAATCACTGTTGGAGAGGGCAGAAGAGTTAGAAAAAAGGGGGGGGGGAGTGATAAAAGTGTTTGCAGAAACAGATTTATAGAGAGAAATGGAAGGGTAGGATCAGAAACAAAAGGCGAAAAGAACAGAGCTCAGAAAAGAGACCAAAACGGTAGAAGGGCGATGAGAGAATGAGTGAGCGTATAAGTGAGTGAGAGAGCGATGAAAGACTAAATCACGGGCAGTGTCAGTCAAGTTGTCATCGGTGGTGAATGCATGAAGGAGTGAGCAAATGAATCAGCGAATGAATGATTGAGGGAGTGGATAAATAAACGAGTAACTATGAGTGAGTGAGTGAATGATTGAATGAGTAAGCGAGGTGAGTGAGTGGGTGCATAAGAGAGGTGAGTGCGTGAGTGAGTGAGTGGGTAAGTGAGTGAGTGAGTGAGTGAAAAAGTGAGTGAGCCTGTGGGTGCGTAAATTATTGAGTAAAAAAAGTGTCATTGTATTGAGTACCTCACTTTGTCAGTTAGTCAACCAGTCATACAATCATTTAATCACTAAGAATATACGTGAAGGACAAAAATATAGTTTCTTTGAAATCTCCAGGCCAAGGAAGAGATCAGTAGAACAGATTAAGACTTTAGAGTACGGCTGTCAACAAAGGACAGTGTGTTGGATGGGAAGAAGAACGCCTCCATTGTGTATGAGATCCGAGACCTCTTCAGTTTTTGGTTTCATAAAGCTTTAGCGACTGTTGTTAGGGGAGCGTAGCATTTTACATACAAATCTATAGGTAGAATGCGCTAATCCGCCATCTCTAATGTCCGGACTCGCGCATCACCATAGCGATTGTTTCATTGATTTTGATCCGTTGGCTGATTTGCATTGCCAGCCACGAACCAACCGGCGCGGGCTAAAAGTAAGGTCGTTACAGTAAACATTGGCACGTGTGTACATGTTCAATGGAAGACGTTCGGTCAATTCTTTCGCTTCCTTGCCCTTGTTTACACGGAAGGTAAGGAATCTGACCAGCTTGGATCCATTCTTTCCACCCCTGTCATAACAATCAACTACCATGCAACCAGCAGGCATTTTAACCGCTTAGACATATCTCGAAGTTACTCATCAGCTGATCCACCGGCCATCTTCAGTGGCGGAAGATCAAAACAAAAACACTCTGTAACGTCATGCGCATTCTACCTACGTCTGAGCAGTGAACTCGACTCAGTATTTTCTCTATTTGGCTTTGTAAATAGACTCCTCCCGCCCCCCCCCCCCCCAAAAATCCAAAGCCTAAACTATTCAGTTACCTTGAGGTTTGCGTCTAAGGCTGGAGTCACACTGAGTCACGCCTGTTCTGTGTCGGTTTCATTTCAGTGAGACATGTGGATTATGGAGTAACTGGACGCTTCCAGCACTGACGGGACTGAAACAAATCTCTCTCACACGTTTCGGCGTGTCACAACTGTCTTGCTTGAGTTAGGGAGGTATCATGCTAAGCCCGGTCAGACACAGTCAGATGCTGGTGGACAAGAAATGCACACCATAATCTCTCTCTCTATATAATTCACAAGTTGTCCATATTTGAACGCAAAGGGCTTTTTTTTTTTTTATTAGGCCATGCACAGTTACCAAATTTTGCATGTAGGTTTCAAATACCGTGGAGAGTGCACCGAAGTTGGATTTTTTTTTATTGTTGGTTTTGGTTTTGGTTTATAGAATATGCATAATTGTTTCATCGTGCTGTCCAAATTCTAATTTTCGTTCTCCACCTTGGCGCCATTCTGTGACAGTATCGAACATGCCATAAAAAGTAATCATGTCAAGCGTTCATTTTGGGGCATAGTTTCCTGACGGGTATGACTTCAGAAGCAAGACTAGATTATTAGAGAGACAGAGGGAGGAGAGAGAGAGAGAGAGAGAGAGAGAGAGAGAGAGAAAGAGAAAGAGAGACAGATAGAGAGGTTTATTCCGGGTAATGCCTTGGTTCGTCACCTAGTTTCCTATACTTTCTCAGTAAATCCGGAAAGACCCTATCACACTAAGCCAGATACAGTCAGATTCTGCCACTACTTCTCTGGTGAACATTTTGCTGGCAGCATCAGTTCTGACTGTGTCTGATACGGGCTGAGAATGATATCTCCCTTAGCTGGTGGAATGGGAGACTTGGGTCACTGAGCTGAATCAGGCGCAGAACAGACTTGATCTAGTGTGCCACCAGGTTAACTTTGGGGCGATAATAAGCCGCGGACCTTCCTTTGCAAACAAAACAAGGAAGTAGTTTCATTATGAATATGGTGGGCGTTATCATAGGTGGGCCTGGTATATCTTGAAGGTAATTAATATTAACACCTGAGCAGCCGGAGTTTGATCAGCAAGCAGACTTATGACTACTTGGGTGGTCAATTTAAACTGGGTCTGTGACCTCATTAACAGACTGAATAGAACAGCACTAAAGATCAACATGACGCGTGAATACTGTCCTTTAGTGGACAGGGAGTGAGGTTTGTATAACTAATGTATAGAGATCCTAGTTGAACAGCAGAACATGTATAGCAATAACTAAACGCACCGACTAAGTTATTAAAGTGCGTCTACTAACACTGGATTTTGATACAAAATGATGAATCTAAGAGTTTCATAGACCTATTGCCACGACATTTCTTGGGTTTTCATTAAATGCAACTAATGTAAACAATTGGGTGTTGTATGTTTGTATAGTTTAGTTCCTCGCGGAACCAATTTTTTTGTAATCAAAATTATATCAATATAAGAGGCTATTCCTGGTAAACATAGGGTTTAAAAAACAATGCTTAAATAGTCTGCCATTGAACAGGCTGCGGTAAGACGCGATATTAGCACGCTTATTATAAAGGCCAAAAATCGAAAACGCCTCAGGGCGATTGATCAATTCACGTAACGGGCGCAGGAAACTCGGTCTATTGTAACTACTCCTTCGGACTTTTTATTTATGGTTTTTCATCCTTTAGGCTATATTATAGAAGTTTCGCTAAACAAATATAATATAATTTACTGCAGAGTAAACGAGTTTTATCTGTACTGTACAGAAATGCCAACGTGTAAATTTCTAAGCTGGTGTAAAAACGGGGTTTGCTAGTGGAGAGTGGTAGAAACTGTTGAATGAGATTTTAAACATTTTTTCATGCTGTTCATGATAATCCTTAATCCTCTGAAGTTTTCTTAGCAAAATAATTATGGAGCTCAGCTTTCAAACATTTTCTGGAATTCCCGATAAAATATGCATTAAATAAGTAAATAAGATAAAATATGTGAGTGTGCATATAAGTCGGCACCCGGTATAAG
Organism: Onchidella celtica; assembly: GCA_963931925.1. Lineage (NCBI taxonomy): Eukaryota > Metazoa > Mollusca > Gastropoda > Systellommatophora > Onchidiidae > Onchidella > Onchidella celtica. Next base: position 63,692,652 of record OZ007570.1, on the reverse strand, counting down.
TCGGCAGAGCTGATTTTGAGAAAAACGGCTTTGAAGTGAAAATATGGGTCCGACACAAACTTCCAACTTTGGCTGTTGTTTAGGGGACCGTGGCATGTTACAGGGTAAACTGTAGACGAGCAGTGAACACTACTCACTATGATCTCTATAACGGCTTTGTAATTAGACTACGGTCTCCTAACAAGATCCAAAAACTTCCGACTTGGCTGTTGCTAGGGGACCGTGGCATGTTACAGGGTAAACTGTAGATGAGCAGTGAACACTACTCACTATGATCTCTATAACTGCTTAGTTATTAGACTACGGTCTCCTAACAGCAATCACTCCAATATTACTTGGTCAATTAGCTATTGCCACTTATAGGATTAAAATACCATTTTCTCAAAATCTTGTTTTAGGGGGGTCACTGACTTCAATTTATCAGAAATGTCTTGTCTTTTATTATATGTACAGAACTCAAAATGTCATGTTGCCGACTTATACCGGGTTTTCTCATGCACACTCACATATATGCAAATTCTGATAAAACTTTATCGCGGGGTTAGAGAATCCAGGCTGTCTCCGCAACTGGCTACATTTATATAACATAAAATTAACTTCCGTCCTCCCCTCTGCCGGCCCCCCTCCCCCCGGAACTGCAAGCCTGGTACTCTACCTGAGTTTCACGTGTGCGAGGTCTCAAGACATGCCGATGTTTACATTATAAAAGCTCAAACTGCGTTTTAATATTTGGATTTTCTCATCGCGCCGGCTCGTCCGTGGCTCTAAGATGTTTACAAGATTTGCTTCCGAGGTCTAAATGCCAAAATGAAAATGTAATCAAGTTTTAAATAAAGTAAGCGTGTGGTTTTCTAACAATGGCCCCTATACAGACAACAGAGGGAAGACAGCTGACCCCGAGATGCGGCACTACACACTGAGCTATGTGGGACAGCAGAGGATCTCAGGAGCACAGCGTCCTTCATAAAGGCTACCGGCCTCCTGAGATAAACAGTCTGACATGGAGAACGCAGAAGAAGAAGAAGTTAGCATCTAATATGTCATAATTATTTAACTAGGTTGTCTAAAAAAAACAAACATTTCAAACGATGAAAGATGAGACAGCTGCACTTCTGGTGCGAGTATATTCAAATGGTGTGTATGTACACATACGGTTTAGCAATTTTCTTCAAAATACTGTTAGCAGTCCATAGAGGACACAGAAGCATCTCCACATTATCAGCATCCACTATAACACCTTGCGTGTGTCAACAAAAGCCCTGGACAGTCAGTATTATCAACTGTCATCTGACACCTATAGGTAATACTAACAGGAGGATCCGTCCTCTACCTTAATTGCTGAGTGAAATGACACATATAGCTATTTTAAATCTCTCTAGACTGACACATCCTGAAGTTTCTTAATAATATTGCGCCGAGAACCTTTCCGAAATCGCTGATTTAATAATAATAATAATAATAATAATGGATGGCATTTATATAGCGCATATCCATTAAAAATGCTCTATGCGCTTTACAGATTGAAGCAACATGTCAGAATACATGGGTAAACAATTAAACAATTGATTTGCTTGTAGTCCTAATTCTTTTTCATTTCTCTGACCTGTCTTGAAATATGTATATTATTTTAAGCTCAAAACTCCATGGAATGTTTTGAATACACCGCTGTACATTTGTCTGTAACAGTTCTTCTCATGTCTACCACAATAAATGGCAAAAAAAAAAGTGTCACGGGGTGAATATAATAAACCTCGCAGCTGCTGAAATAAACCATTTGAAATCAGCTCAAGAAAAAGTTTAGACTCTGTTCAATAAGTCAATTTCTTACCTTTAGTTACACAAGGTATCGATGTCTACTTTTCACTGCCTTAGTTTGTTCTATCTCCATTTTCTGAATAACTAAAGATCTTTTAATATGTAGAAGACGTGTAACAAATGCAGACTTTGACATTTGTTTAAAACGCATTGTGTGCACTTATCAAGTGGTTTCGCAGTTCCATTTTGATTTGACTCCTTATGATAATACTATAGCCGCATGCGTTTAACGTGGGATTTCTCTGCTGTACAAAAAGTGGAGTTGAACAAGAACTAAGTTCAGGCTTTGTTTTACATGCCTTGATCTACGACAAACACCTACCTCTTTGAAACGGTGGAAATTGTGAGAATATTACACATCAAATGGAATTCACAGCCAAATATCTAGAACATACTGTTCTGTTCTTAGAACAGCTTTAAAATGAATCATTCGTTTAATTTATTTTTTTCTTGAAAGGCACTCACACAGAAGTTCCATAATATCACTCTAAGATTTCACTCAGCAGTCGAGGGTTAATCCTCAGAGCACGAATCACAACAAAAGAACGCAATTTAGATCATCCGCTTTGTTAACTCACAGAAACCACTGACGAAGTACTCTAATTGCCTGGCGACCATTGCAGACTTTCTGTCATTGAGAGAACAGGTAAAAAACGACCACTTGCTCATAGAGCACGCGTGCGCTTCACTCGCCTGAAAAAAAATATCTCATACTTGCACAGTCTCGTGAGCGGCGTGGGAGAATATTCTACTCCACTCAATCAGCCTCAGCCTCTCACAGCCTCACGCTTTCACCCATCCCCATCCTACCCCACCCTCCGCTCCCAAGCTGAAACTTTCTCCTGAGTTAACGACGCATCCTCTCCCTCAGTAATCTTTTTTATTTTTTTAATGTTTCTTATTGCAGTATGTTAGCAAAGTAACGATGGAGACTCCTTTGCTTGAACTTAGAAGAATTTTAATGTTCTATCATGGATTTTATTTCCATATAGATAGGTTTCGCTGGAGAGATATCGCAGAGGGTAGCCATTGACAACCTTGGTTCATTTGAATTGGATTTCCTTTTGGACTGGCTGGGCCATAGCCAGAGGTAGATCTACATAACGCAGTTGCAGGAAGCAGCTGTCACACACGCTCATGCCGGTCGCTCATGCAAAAAAATTCTCCCCGGTGAGACAAAAATCATCAAGACCTCTAGGCAAATAGAACACTGAATGAAAAGAAAGAAACAACAACCCAAAATATCAGTTTTTGCGAACTGGCCATGTCATGCGTATGGGAGGATCCAGGACCTAATCGAGACGCCATTTTACCGGAGCCGACGAGACTCCGACATCTCTGCAACACCACAGCAAAGGCCCATATCGACAGTTGCCTGTTGGAACCTCGTGAAGACTAAAGTCAAAGCTTCACACAGGAAGGAAAGAAAAAAACAACAGCAACTGATTTTTTAAATAGTTTTCATTATTAGGATGTGTAACTTGGTACCTACCATACAGTCTAGACCAGTGCTTGTGCCGTGTATTGCAATCCCACTTTCAATAATTATGTAACCTGAGTTCCTGGCCTAATTCGCAATGGTTTTATAAGAATCGTTCATAAAATAATAAAAAGAAAAATGCTGTTAAATAATTCAAACTTACATAACATTGGCCCCCAAGTATATTTGTAGGATGTGCTTAATAATAGTTCCTACGTGAAGATGAACAGAGAAAATACTGAGCTATGTTCACTTTGTAGTATATTGTTGTGTATCACCCCCCAGAACCTATTAATACTTTTCCCTGAAAGAGTGGCCTTGTCTTCCTGCCCTGCCAACTTTGGCAAACACGGCTGCTCCACTGCCCCATCGCGGATACGACACTGGGTGCAATATTATTTTTATCTAATTATTTATTTATTTGTGGCACGTATTAATCTTTTTTACTTTTGTTTTTTTTAAAAATCAATTTGTGGCACATATCTATTTAATTAATTAAATCAGTAAGTATTTTTTTTTCTTATTTGTTTATTTATTCTTTAATGTGGCTTGTATTTATTTGTAATCAATCCTCTTGACATACTAATAGAATACAAACTAGGGCAAGAATGTGAAGGAGATACGAAGGAGAAGCAGCAATAACAGCAAAATTGTAGAACAGCACAAAAAAGATAAAATTTATACAAACTAATCACGTGCCTGGCAAGCCATACAATTAACCCAAGGCTGACGACATTAAGGGTAAAAAAGTCGACGTGAGCAATGACGTTTATCGTGTATGAGAGATAAAATTGCCTTTTAAATTGGATGACCTCCAGTGGGTCAAATTGCTCGTGTCTTCTCTAACTCGACAGCCCGAGGATTGTGGGGGGGGGGGGGGTCGCCGAGTTCACAAGTTCTCAGCAACAAGGTCACCAACCACTTTTTTTATGATAATGATCAGGAATGTTGATTTTTATCTATGAGGTAAAACGTGCTTTGTGTACACAGGATACAGAGTTCCATTCTCAAATAAACGTAGATAATATATAACAAGGCGAGATAAGACAAGACAGATGAGAATCACTTTATAATCCCAGTAGGGAAATCCACGTTCACAGAGCATTCATCAAGAGCTCGTACATACATCTTACGTTTGATTGCATGAAAATGTCACAAGTCAGTAATGCACATAACACGAAGCAACGTGGCATGGAATCTTAAATGGCACAGATTTAGCTAGAATGCGTTGTTGAGACAAATTGCAGATGGTAAAATATTATTTTTCTCTGTTGGCTTGTTGTGGTGTTATTCTGTTGCTCTTGGGTGATCTGGGAATATTATAATGTAAAATCTCAGACTTTTCTGGTTTGAATTTCACCATTCTGATTGGTTCTGGGCAGGAGCTGAGTGAGGGTTGGGAGGCTGGCAGTAAGACAAACAGACAGACAGACAGGCACATAGACGGACAAACAGACTGACATAGAGGCGGACAGACAGACGGACAGGAGGATAGACAGGCAGACAGATGGACAAACAGACAGACAGACATGCAGGCAGACAGGCAGAAAGACAGATAGTAAAGTGGAGAGACAGGTCGACAGACAGGCAGATATACAAACAGACAGACAGATATCTCCCTCTCTCTCTCTCACACATACACACTCATACATGCCCACAAACAAGCTTACTTTCTGTTCACAGATGTACCAGTATCATCTTTGTGCACCATATTCTTTCAATTTCCCTTGAAGTTTTTCATATCCGCCTTGTCCCAATTTCTAGTATGACCGTTTCACATAGCATAACTTCGTATTCTACACAGGCCCTCGTGCAAAATAAAGATGTTGACCTTCACTAGGTCAGAGAATTAAAATAAAAATAGTATAATTAGTTATTATAGTACATGTCACCTCTATGATCCAGAACCATAACACTAATTAGAGAATCGATTCTCTGCCTCTTGTCCTGTTAAGGATAATTATGTTAAAATTTTCCATGGTCTGCCTAAGGAGCTTTCGAGTACGACAAATCATTGAACGATTCTGAATACGATAACTTGAGTAGTGAACCTGTCTGCGACAAACTTTCTTATGTTGCAATTGATAAATTCGTAAGTGCCAGCGAATCATTATATTTCTCTCTCCCCTCCTTCCCTCTCCCAATATGCAGCTGTTACGAGCTGGGTCCTCGAGTGTTACGAGTTCAAGGAAGGGTGTTACAGATGGGGATTACTGTGCTCGTGTTTTACGGGGATGGTTAATTATAAATTTACGTGTTCGACTGCATTTAATAAAATATCGAGAGGTTTTAGAAATTACTCTGCCATACCATGCCACATACACTAATAACAATTTCGAGTACGTTATATCAAGGACCTTGTAGGGCCACAAATTTATTACTTAAATACCTAACAATTTCGGCTATCGTTTACATATTAAAAGACAACATCAGCAGCATCAAATGAAAATACTAAAATACATAACTATAAATCTCCTCTAGATTCTTAAAAGATTTGAAACTCTATATCATTCTGATTCATTCACAGTTTACTTAGTAATTATTTATCTTCAGCAATATAGACTGCCTACTATCTCACAAATGATATTCTTATGTCTCTGACGACAAGGTTAACTCAGTTAATTACTTATAAAGGATCAAACCGTCAAGACTCACTGACGTAGTTAAGATAGATCTAGATCTGTTCTAGGATGGGCTGGCAATCCCCAGCCTCATCCAGACACATCAATTACAATTTACAAATGTGTATATCAGTCACTCTTTCTAGATCTTAATTGCAAGTAAAACTTTATGGTCTTGCATTCCTTTGATCGCACTTCTACTGGAAAGTTAGGGTCAGATTCACATCATCTCGAATCATTTTGATGAAACTTACGATTGGTTCCCTGAAACGATTTCAGGGAACTGGAGAAAATAGCTGTGGATTATTTTCATTGTCTATCCAGGACATAGACATGACTTAACAGTCTGTTGGTTCTCTCTGGCTGAACCCCTAGCCGACGACCTTCGTAGCTGGAAACTCTACATGGAAGTGATTAAATCTCAAGATGGCTTCGGCCAAATCTTCTGCAAGTCCACGTGACTGCCCAAATTTGATTGGTGCATCCACTTCGAGCTCCGCTCGCAGCGCCAATAGATTCTATTAATAATAACAGACAAAGTTATTCAAGTCTATCAAAACCGTTCGCAAAGTCTCTACACCCTAAACGTTTTATGTACGAATTTATTCACTCCTTATTCGCCCCGTCTTTCCCTGTTAAGGTACACCCAAACCACGGGGTCGAAAACTGCATCGTCACTGTTAATTTATCCATTCGTTCTATCCTGACCCACTTTCTTTCCATCTCTAAGAAAAGCGTTACAAAAACAAACTGTCCACGGGAATAGTTCAAGGACGTTTGCACTGGCTAAAATCAATGATGCCATGTAATAAACAATGCGTGACCTAGCACGGCAATTCAAATCCTAATCCTGACATATCCCCCACCCCAGTGAAAATTTTAAGAAAAATTTACACGATAAGATCCAAGAAATCCCAAAGTTATTGTGGTAGGGGCCTAAGTAGTACTGTAGAAAAATGAGTCTTAAGCTTGAGAAGAAAAATCCAATTAAGAACGTGCATATTGGATGGACAAAAAGCATACAATTATTGATGCCACGTTCTATAGAATTTATTCTATTTAAACATTCTTACTGCATACAATCAAAATTCTTAGAAACATCTCTAATAATAATGAGTATATCACTTTATACTGGTGGATTAAAGTATAACTATTATCAAATAATGAAGCCTTACTGAAGGAATAGGCTTATAACTATATAGTCAACACACACAATTGCTGCTTATATACACATTCACACACAATATATTGTTAATTAAAATACTGTGGTATCCAATGGCAGCAGTAGCTCTGGTAGCTTGGTTTGCCATGTCTCCATCTCATTGACCCGCTGACAAGGGCGTCAGGTTTGCCAGAAGTTCAGGTCACAGTCAGGAATGACGCTGGTGGAAAGAGGATATTCACAAAAAAAAGGATTGTAAAACTGGTTCATAAAGTAATGAACAAGATAAATGTGAATCCATCCACCGTCTAGAATTGAGGGGGACAAGCACTATCCAACCCCAATACAAGACACAACACTCTTTAATAGGAATTTAAATGAGACGTGACAAAATATCAGCTTGGGAATTGTCACCGCCAGGGATAGCACGGATTACAAACCGGTATTCCTGGAGTGCAAGACTCCACCTCGTTAATCGAGCATTTTTAGCCCTGTTAGTCTTTAAGAATAACAACGGACGATGGTCCGTTTCAATTATAAACTCGGACATGAGTAGATATCTCGAAAATGCGTTTACAGCAAAAATGATAGCGAGGCACTCTCGCTCGATAATTGCATAGCGGCATTCCCTATCTAGCAACTTGCGGCTGGCGTATAGACATGGCCGCAAGGTATCGTCTCGTTCCTGTAATAACACAGCTCCCAATCCCTTGTCCGACGCATCAGTGCGGACAATAAATATTTGGTTTATGTCTGGAAGTATGAGAATGGGGGAAGTGGAAAACAATTGTTGAACGGTACGAAGTGTATCAGCACATTCGGTTGTCCATTTCACTTTATTAGGAAAATTCTTTCTTGTGAGGTCCGATAACGGAGCTGTAAGCGAAGAAAAATTTGGAATGAATTTCCTATAATAGTTAAGAAAGCCCAATAAACTACGAACTTCTTTCTTAGTTCGAGGAGGTTGGAGCTTTAAGATGGTAGTTATCTTCTTGTCATCAGGAGTCTGAACGCCGTGGGCAATTGTATGGCCCAGAAAATTAATTTCATTATATCCTAAAAATACCTTACTGGGTTTCGCCGTAAGGCCAGCTCGACGAAGAGCAATAAAAACTTGTCGTAGGGCTGCGATGTGGCCCGACCAATCGATTTCATAAATACAAATGTCGTCAAAATACGACAATACGGAATTCATACCCTGGAGTAATATTGTCATCATACGGGCGAAAGTAGCAGGGGCTGTAACTAACCCGAAAGGCATATAGCGCCACTGCATAAGACCCAACGGAGTCTGAAAAGCGGTATATTGCTTGCTATTCTCATCAAGCGGAATTTGCCAATAGCCTTTGGAAAGATCAATTTTAGAATAAATCGTTGCCCTCGCTAACTGAGCAAAAAGATTCTCCTGGTTGGGAATCGGTTCAGCGTCATATATCGTAACCTCATTAAGTTTACGATAGTCAATACAAAAACGCACTGTATCATCTTTTTTTTTCACTAAGACGATGGGTGAGTTATATGGACTCGTCGATCGCTCTATCACTCCCAGGTGAAACATGTTACGTACCTCGGTTATTATAGTCTCTTGTGCGTGCAGCGGACGCGGATATGGTTTAACAAAGACGGGTATATCCGTCTTCAATCTTATAACATGCTGTACCAAAGAAGTATTACCTGGTAGATCAGTAAAGACTGTAGTAAACTCGTTAAGCAAATCTGTTAAATCTTGTCTTTGCGATTCAGATAAATCTGGATTTATATTCACATCCGAAGTGTTTTCAGAAGATCGAAGTGCGGGGATTGAATTCTCAATCTTAATAGGATCATCATCGTCAAGTGAAACCAAGGCCGCATTGGCCTGAGCAACCACATTTCGGCGATTATTCTGTCGATTATCATCGTCGGACAGGTACTGCTTTAACATATTTATATGGAAGACTTTGTCCGGTCCTCGAATCTTGATAAGATAATTTACTCGAGAAAGTCTCTTTAGAACTTTAAAAGGTCCCTTCCATGTAAGAAGGAGTTTATTTTTCGTTTCCGGAAGGAGAACAAGAGTTTGGTCTCCGACGGTCAAGGTTCGCAATCGGCTACCTTGATCACGATATTGTTTATAAAGACTCGCATGCGCAGCTGAAGATTTTTGTGCGAGCTGACATGCGTTAAGTATTCGCTGGCGTAAGTCTACAACGTATTGATATGCAGACCGCGTATCGTTGTCGTCGGTGTTTGATCCGGCGAATAAATCATGGAGTATGGCCATTGGACCACGCGGTTTACGACCATACAATAATTCGAAGGGAGAAAAACCCGTCGATGCGTTCGGTAGTTCTCGGTATGCAAAAAGAATAGCGGGGAGTTGTCGATCCCAATCACTCGGTTTGTCGGCGGAAACTCGCGCAAGCATACTTTTCATGGTAGCATTCCAACGTTCACAGCAGCCATTAGACTGTGGGTGGTATGGAGATGTCAATCTTTGTTTAATCCCGACCAACTCCAAGACTTTCTTAAAAAGCTCAGAGGTAAACTGTGGACCTCTGTCCGATAAAATTTCAACCGGAAACCCAAGACGCGAAAAAATAGTAATAAGGGCTTCAGCGACATGATCAGCTGAAATGTCTTTTAGCGGAATGGCCTCTGGCCAACGGGTTGCGTAGTCAATGACAGAAAGTATAAAACGATGTCCTCTGTCTGACTTGTGTAGAGGACCAACTATATCTACGGCAACGCGTTCAAATGGTCTGGATACCATTGGCATCTCCTGCAGAGGAGCTCGCGATGCTCTTCCTTTAGGAGTACGTCTCTGACATACGTCACATGTTGATACGAACCGGTTTACATCTGCGTAAATACTGGGCCAAAAAAATTGCGTTAATATTCGAGACTTAGTTCTGGCCTTTCCCTGGTGACCCGCCAAGGAAGTGTCATGCGCGAGACGAATAATGTCGCGACGAAAAGATCTCGGTACTACAAGTTGCATAACGGTCTCTCGCTTATTCCGAAAATTACGATATAATAAGTCATCTTTAATAAGAAACTTAGAGGTATCCGGTGCGGTAGGATCAACCTTAGCAAACAAATGTTTCAATGTGGGATCTGAATGTTGCTCATCATGAAATGCACTAGACGTTATGTTCACTTCAATAGTAGGATTACTCGATAGACTGTCTGCTCGTCGACTCGATTGTAGGCGTGTTGTCGCACAAGCAACACTCTCATCCTCAGTCCAAATTTCCAAGTTACCGATAGGAAACTTATTTACTTGAGGTACATTCCCTATGATTATATCAGCCACCGGATTAGGCAGTACACATGCAGTAACAGTACCTGTGAGAAAAGGTGTATCAATATAAACTTCTGCAAGACGGAATCGCTCTACAGATCCGCCAAAAGTAATACAAGTTACCTCCTTGTCCAAAAATTGTGTTGGACGGACTAGTGACTGTCGAACGCCGATAGTCGTGCATCCGGAGTCACGTAGAACAGAAGCGCGAATCGCGTTCACGCGGCCCTGGTAAAATGTTAATTCACCCAGTTCATGTAGGGCAGACATGACTGGAATAGTCTTTGATTGCGATGAAGATTTATTAGTATAACCAACATCTGTATAGGGTGTAGATTGTACAGAGCAGGCATTTGCCGCTCCCATTTTTACGGTACAAAATCTCTGTATGTGGCCGAACTGATTACACTTGAAGCACATAATACGGTGTGAGTCATGTCCACGATAAGGCCGATTCTGCGGTCTATTATAATTATGATTATCATCAAAATACACTCGTCGAGGCGGTCTCTGAGGCCGGTTATATTGTTGGCCTGTGTAGTTGCCACGATAATATGGGCGAGGCTCGTAAAAAGAATAAGTCTGATAACCTCGACGCGGGGATACATCACCTTCATTCGGAAAATCCCTCTGTTTAACAAAAGGCGGCTCTGATTTCTTTAACGTTAGCTCACGCTTCCTCTCCTTCTGTTTCTCTCTTTCTTTTTCTCTCTCTCTTGCTGCTAGCCAATGCTCAAGATCTCGGTCTTGTTGTAGTTGTTGTTCGCACCACGAGGCGCGTTCTTCCTCTGGTATGCCGAGAACTTTGGCATATGCCAGGTATTTAAAAAACTCGGCCATGATATGTTAAAGTCTGTAAAGTTAGTAAATATTTACCCAATGTTACGGTATATCGCGGTATCAATTATATTATATGAACAGTTATTGACTGTTAATATTAATTCAGTGTCTTATGTTAGCACTGCTTCGCGAAAAGAACGTTCTATCTCTCTCTCTGAAAATTACAGGCAGTATCACTTAACTGCAAACACTTTATCTCTCTCTGAAAATTACAGGCAGTATCACTTAAACTGCAAAAACTTTATCTCTCTCTCTCTCTATGAAATCTAGTAAGGCAGTGCCGTCTATCCGTTGCTCCCACTGCAATAAAATACTATATTATATCGCCATTACTGCGATAAATTAATGTCTCGAGTGATCACTCTCAAAATTTACGTCTCTCTCAACGCAACGAACCAGTGTCCTCTGTTATCACTGTGAAAAACGAATCGCTCTCTCAATGCGATGAATCAACAATATATCTCTCTCTCAACACGACAAATTTGAAATATCTCTGTGTTCTCAAAACACTCTCAAAAATCTCTCTCTTCTCAAAATGCGCACACGCAGTGTCTTCTGTTACCACTGCAAAATTATTCTCTCTAGATCTATCTTCAACGTGAAATTGTCACGTGAACCAAAAATTATTATATCTCTCTCTCACATATGTCAATACCAGATTACAATTCAACGTGGTTTTAGCACGTGAAACACCTCAGGCATATATTGTAAACATATCAATGTTAGTATAGTAGTTTAAAGGTCATTAAGCAAAAAAAAATACAATAAACAGGACGCTATACTGACAAGTAAAACGAACGAAAACAGACCCTACAAGTCCTAACTTATATTACAGATAGTTTAAGAAGAAAACAGGAGAGACATCTTCCTAAAGAAATGTGAGGAAGGAAAAGAACGCCACAATCTATACGAATAATGGATCCCTAATAGAACTATTCACAGAGAAGCAAATCCCCCCGAGTTATTTTACATAGCCACCAAGGCCTCCAATATCCTTCGTAATGGCAAAGAAGATATGCTAACCTATGATCCCAACCAACCTCCCGCACTTAAACTAAACATATAGTAAATAGAAAAATGGCCTGGAACACACACACAGAGCGGAAAGTACGTCGCCCTCCCCAAGACTGTTAGTAAGATGGATCACTTATCTTTGTTTTTGAGGAATTCTGATGTTAATATCCTCAATCCATAGCTCCAAGCCCAAAACTGTATTTCTGTCTGAGGTAGATGTGGAAGGTGAAAGGGTTCCCTCGCCGGTGTCCACGGGTCAATGGGATGTTGGGATGTTCACCATATGAAATTGAAATACAAAATATTAGATTAATACAAATTGCTTAGACTCTATAATAAAAGACCTGAAAACATAATATTACAACAGTACAATATGAAATAATGGAATAAAAAAATACAATAGGTTTCAAAATAATCTAACTAAGCGGCATGGCGTTATTAAAGTTCTTTTAAGGGTCCCTCTCCAGTGTTACGAGCTGGGTCCTCGAGTGTTACGAGTTCAAGGAAGGGTGTTACAGATGGGGATTACTGTGCTCGTGTTTTACGGGGATGGTTAATTATAAATTTACGTGTTCGACTGCATTTAATAAAATATCGAGAGGTTTTAGAAATTACTCTGCCATACCATGCCACATACACTAATAACAATTTCGAGTACGTTATATCAAGGACCTTGTAGGGCCACAAATTTATTACTTAAATACCTAACAATTTCGGCTATCGTTTACATATTAAAAGACAACATCAGCAGCATCAAATGAAAATACTAAAATACATAACTATAAATCTCCTCTAGATTCTTAAAAGATTTGAAACTCTATATCATTCTGATTCATTCACAGTTTACTTAGTAATTATTTATCTTCAGCAATATAGACTGCCTACTATCTCACAAATGATATTCTTATGTCTCTGACGACAAGGTTAACTCAGTTAATTACTTATAAAGGATCAAACCGTCAAGACTCACTGACGTAGTTAAGATAGATCTAGATCTGTTCTAGGATGGGCTGGCAATCCCCAGCCTCATCCAGACACATCAATTACAATTTACAAATGTGTATATCAGTCACTCTTTCTAGATCTTAATTGCAAGTAAAACTTTATGGTCTTGCATTCCTTGGATCGCACTTCTACTGGAAAGTTAGGGTCAGATTCACATCATCTCGAATCATTTTGATGAAACTTACGATTGGTTCCCTGAAACGATTTCAGGGAACTGGAGAAAATAGCTGTGGATTATTTTCATTGTCTATCCAGGACATAGACATGACTTAACAGTCTGTTGGTTCTCTCTGGCTGAACCCCTAGCCGACGACCTTCGTAGCTGGAAACTCTACATGGAAGTGATTAAATCTCAAGATGGCTTCGGCCAAATCTTCTGCAAGTCCACGTGACTGCTCAAATTTGATTGGTGCATCCACTTCGAGCTCCGCTCGCAGCGCCAATAGATTCTATTAATAATAACAGACAAAGTTATTCAAGTCTATCAAAACCGTTCGCAAAGTCTCTACACCCTAAACGTTTTATGTACGAATTTATTCACTCCTTATTCGCCCCGTCTTTCCCTGTTAAGGTACACCCAAACCACGGGGTCGAAAACTGCATCGTCACTGTTAATTTATCCATTCGTTCTATCCTGACCCACTTTCTTTCCATCTCTAAGAAAAGCGTTACAAAAACAAACTGTCCACGGGAATAGTTCAAGGACGTTTGCACTGGCTAAAATCAATGATGCCATGTAATAAACAATGCGTGACCTAGCACGGCAATTCAAATCCTAATCCTGACAGCAGCCATGGTGCAATGAATTATTTTGGTTTGTGCCCCCCCCCCCCCCCCACTCTCCTCCACGACCTCTTAACCCGTTAATGCCCAGTATATTATGGAAAACATGACCATGTGCCCAATATTCTATTTATGAAGCATCTTCTGATTTATCAACAGACACTTTTTCAGTTATAAATATACACACTTTTCCCCTTTGTTTGACTACGTCAAATTGATAAGTTTTGGAATTTTTCAGTTTTTTTTTTTTTTAATGGAAGTAACAATGATTATGACTTGGCAGTAGAGGGTTAAATTAACCATTTACAGGAAGACCTTTCGTCCAACATGATTAAAAGAAGACTATTTGCTTGAAAGTATTGTCTGTAATGTGATTTCCGACTTACGCGGTTTTACATCTGTAACGGTTATTTTGTGTAGTATAATAGTATAATGTAGGACACAGTGGTCCAGAGGCAAGATGCTCGCCTTTCCTGCCGAAGGCACCGGGTTCGAATCCCGGTCGGTGCAGGCATGTTGGAATTTTGCGATTTTTCCCACAGTTTCCTGTCCCTGGTCCTATGGGAGGCGGGATCGAGGCCTAGACTTCTCGGATAACCACGAAAAAGTCAGAGGGCCCATGTGTACGTTGCGCACGTTAAAGATATCTTGGCAGTTGGAAATCGAAAAATGCAGGCCGAACAGGCCGCTGCCCGGGGAAAATTAAAATTTATCCCTACCACTCCTTCACCCCCCCCCCCCAAAGAAATGCCGAAGTGAGCTGCACTATGGCGACAGCGTGTCTGCTCCAGTTGTAACCGGGCTGCAATGACATTGAGGCAAATTTCCCAAATGGGGTTAAAGAAGTAGCATACAGAATACAAACTTCGTACCGTTCCACTATTCCTCTTTACTTCCCTCACCCTTGGAACAAAAATACAATGGAAACATACAAAACCCCTCCCTTCCCCCTTCCATTATTCTGAATGGAGGGAAACTCCTTACTTAAGATAAGATATTGAGCTGGTTTAGGTAAGATACTCAAACTGTAGCAGTTTCCCAATGGATGAATTACAAGCTACCCAGCTGAAATAACAAAAGATTTGCGTGCGTTTGCTCGGTTAGTAATCTCCACTATTTGACTCGAATGTCGATCAACAGTAACACCGTCACAAGTACAAACTAGCCATAATACAGTCGAAGTACAAAAGAATTGCATCAACAAAATGCAATGAAGCAGTGTGCAGGCATGGTGGTGGGAGTGGAATCTGTTATAATAGATAGGGAATGGGGAATCCGAACATAGTCTTAAATCAGTACAGGCTGAAGTAGCCTGCATTGCCCGGGACAAACTTGTTACTGGATTTTAATCATTATTATTAAAAATTTACTTCTGACTTTCCGAGCCCTGCCTGTTTCTATGGATGGGTGTTCGTATTTTTCGAACTGCAATAAAGCACTGCTATATTAATTTACTCCAGTCACTGGAATCTGCGCATGTCTGTAAGTCCTAGACATGGCATGTGCAATGGACAGTTCATTTAGTAAACACACTTTTGGACGTCTACGTAGCAAAAAATACGGACAGAAAGAACTAAGAATGTGGCGTAGAAAGATGCAGCGTGGAAAAGATACGACTCAACTTGAAAATTGTCCTCGCTGATCATAAAACAAGTATGTGTACACAATTTTATTCGCCCACTGCAAACTGCATTACTTTTATGGACTTCAGGTGAACAATGCATGTTTCTTGGTTATGTGGTTGTCTCGGAGTTAACGGGGCAAGTTTTGCAACTCATTTGTATATTTTATACGGATATGAAACTAGTAACTTTTGTAATCAATCAAACTAAGATAGGCTTCAAAATCTGAATCTCGAAGAAAGTGCCTGTATCTATCTATCTATCTATCTATCTATCTATCTATCTATCTATCTATCTATCTATCTATCTATCTATCTATCTATCTATCTATAGATATGTCTGTCTGTCTGTCTGTCCGTCCGTCCGTCCGTCCTTCGTCTGTCTGTCTGTCTACATATCTATTTATTTGTATGAGTGTGTTTAGATTGTTTTTTAAACTGCAGAGTCTGTGATAAAGACCTCAAACTAATTAAGGGTAATAAATCTGGCTGTATATTTTGCAAAGACAAGGCATCCAACTTTCTTTTAGCCCCAATTGTTCCCATGTGCCCGAAGTTAGTGCATATTTTGTTTCATGTTTATTCCAGGGCAGAATCACAATGACATACAGCCAGTAAGACAGACCATGAAAGTCAGCTGTTCAATGTAGAAACACAGGACAAAATTGGAAACGGCTCCTAAATCTATTATGTTCAGGTGAATACGTCTCGTCTTTTAAGAAGTTACTTGGATTCCTCGCAGTGGAAATGTGAGAGAGTTATTTTGGGGACTGAAAATATAAATTTAATAGTCTGCCAACAGGTAGGAACACGGCATTTCCGAAACAGAATTTGGACGCAGTGGGGAAAAGATAGCGTCACTAATGATGGTACAAGACCTTCTGGGATGTCCTGCTGGGCGGCAATTCTTGTCTTCCACCCGGGAAATTCAATTACTAAATCGGATTGCAGTGCAAGTCAAATTGATGCAGATTTCGCCAAGATACAGTGGCATGGACGAGAGGTTTGCGAGACGCTAGTCCATGGCACTGGAATGTTTTTCTAAAGGTGAATCTAAAACCATGTATGATGGGGTCTGTCTGTGGGAGAAATGAACACTTGGGCCCCGAATTCAGAAATGTTGAGCACCAAGTGCTTCGTACACATAATGCAGTAACAATACATTTAGAAAAATCCGTGTTCTCTTCAAAGTTTACAAAACCAAACAGTAACACAGCCACTATGAATGGAAAACTCCATCCAAGCCTAGTTGGTTCTATCCATTTTAACAACATTCTTGCCGGTGTCATAGTTTATTCTCTCTTTGCAGTATATTTGTCCCGGGGGACAAAATGAAACATCCCTGCCACTAAGAGGCTCCTGTCACGGTATTCTAGAGGAGGGATCTGTGTGATTCTTGGACGGGTCGGGCCATTTGTCACGACCACTTGTTTTTTTTTGGGGGGGGGGGGGGGCTTTTTTTGCCCCCCAAAAACAGAGATGTACACCATTATTTGGGTCATCAGGGGACAGAGAAGTACTACTTGGCTCACTGACGTTAGACTACAGTGCATCCTTCTTTGGAATGGGCGGAATCAGCACTGATTTTCTCTAGCGTTATCCTTATCATTTTCATATTCTTATTCTCCGATTTCTTTACATCTATTCATCCTTCTTTTCCTCTCTCCCTCCCCGCCCTCTTTCCCTTCCCTCTCAATGCCCACTACTTCGTCGTTCATAAATGTTTCTATATTATTTTCCTCTGTTGACATGCATCTAGTTCATGTCACTTTTTGATTAATGATGCATTTATTCAGAATTTCATATCAGTAAATAAAAAAAACAACAAAAACAGAAAAAAACAACAAGTCAAAAGTGGAAGAAATGAAGTGTACTATATCCACTTTAACCCCGGCATTCCTCTCTCAAACGGAGCCATCATCGGGTCAAGGCTATAGACGACCTTCTGTTCCTACCAATTTCTTCTTGTACAAGTCTCTTGCAAATGGTCAGTAACTCGCTATTTCTTTAACATCACCGGAGTTGTAGTGAGACCTAATTCTATTTCACTCGAGTCTGATCAACTTTGGATTCACAACCGAATCAATTTATGGGCAAGATAGAATAACACAGATGGGACCACGGAGTCCTTTGCTTAGGAGTTCTGTTTTAAAAGCAACAATTGAAAGCAATGAAACGCCGCGCATCTCAGTTTGTCTAAGGGACGGCGCGCACTATCCCGTTTCGCCTGCTGCACGGCGTGTAAGCGCAGATTTTTGCTTGCTTGGCAAAGAGTTTACCGTGCTGCACGCCACGCGAAAGATTGCTTACATTGAACCGGTGGTTAATTTTAACATAGTGCGCGCGGGGCCAACGCAGATACTTGCCCATCCGAATTGAAGGATACTCGAGAATCTTCATCATTTTTTGTGCTGTAGTATAATTTGAGGTTGTTGTTACAAGTACGTACGTCCCCCCAAGTTTTTTGCGCTTGGTGCACGTATTTTAAAGCCCTTTGTGACTCCAGAGCAGGAGAGCTCCTCCCGAAATGCTCCTTGACAACAGCCTTAATTAATTATGATTAAGTATTTTATCAGATTTTCTTTTTGTTTTTATCCTGTATGTTTTTTTTTTTTTTTAATTGAAAGGGTAGACGGCAGGGTTAGGGATTCGAGAAGATTTCGGGTTAAGGATAAGGACGGGGTTATAGATAATACGTATACCCATGCGCCCTTAGCACAAAACGGCTTGGATTGTGTAAATATTCATAACAACATCTCTGCTATAGTTTGAGGGAAAAGAATACAGCACTTATGCTGATGCTATTTTTGTACCCAAGTGACAGTGCCCGACAGAATCGGTCATTACTTTAACACTGTGGCGTGCAGGAAGCTGGAATCGAAACAGCGGGGGAGAAAAACCTTTCCTTTGCACTCTTAAGACATTGTCGAAGTACAGATGTCCATTCCACTGGACATGCGGAAATAAGATGACTGTTCTTCAACAAAACTGGCAAAAGATTTCGATAATTCGACACAATACAATCTATTAGGTGTTTTCCTAATTTTCTCCTTTTTTTTTTTTATCCAATATAGCACGAATGCAATCTTGAGTGCAAAAAAAACAAAACAGAACAAAACAAGTTCAAATCTGAACTTTAACATCGGTCTCATTGTCTGTCTAGATCTATTCATACTTCTTCGGCTCTCCTCTGTGTTCTTTCAATCTATTTAAAACAAAAACACTGGCGAATTAACTGCCGTTTTGGGGGGCTTTCTTTCATTCTTTCTTTCGTTCTCTCTCTCTCTCTTTATTCATTCTTCCTCTTTCTTTCTTCCTTTCTTCTGACATCACGAAGATCTTTCTCACGCAACGGAAATTAACTAGGTTAACACACATTAACGCAACCTATAGACACACACACGCACACATACATGAATAAAATGGCGCCCAAGGACAAGACCTTCCATATTAGAGGGCCATATTGGAAACAATTTCCACTTGTCCTACATTTTCTGTCTAATCTAAAGAGCTTGAATGACCAACGTGATCATTTTTACGGCGACCCCAAACAATGAATTTCTGCATCATCCATATCTAAAGCTGCATGTATAATTTTTAATATCGTTCTGTCTCCTCATATTATTATTCTTTTGATTGTTCAAGATCTCTGATGATCCGCCTTTCAGAGCTCCTCTCCTCAGTTTTGTATTCTGCATTCTTAAATCTCAGTTTCTTTGTTCCAGCTGCATAAATCAAAAGTGTGATATTGGCGGCACGGCATGATCTAGGGAGAACAAAAAGTCATGGTCTTGGAACTTTCCACGAAAGACAAAATAAACTTCAAAATAACATAGGAGGACAATAATTATTTCCTTGGGGCCAAGTAAAACGAATCAATTAGCCATTAAACGCATTGGCAGGGGTCAGTTTGTTTCCCGAAGAGACTTCCCTGTTACTATGACCATTGTCTGATAACAAATGTGTTAGTATTGCTTGATGATTGAGCTCTGAACAGATTTACAGTATGACACTCCATCATGTCTGCACTACTTCCTTCTTGTAAGGAAACATAATTTATGGTCTTGTAGAGTTTATTGTCTTCCTGATAATCTGATATAAGAAAGGGTCCACCCACAAAGTACGAGACCTCGATTTTTCCGATTTATTTTATATCCCTCTTTCCCGTCCTATACGGTTTTCATACGCATGGCTTCCACTTCCCGTTCTCCTCCCCCTGTACAAGCGCATGGCCATCGAACCATCGAACTGTTGAGTGTCAGTGACAAAGCCTGGATCTTCGAAACTTGAAATGGCGTTTTGCGCTGATTGTTTGTCTGTCCTATAAGAATCATAACCTACGGTTGATTTTTGTGAAACCCTACAAAATATTTTGCTGTAAAGATATAAATAATTTTTTTAAAATTCATTGCCGTAAATAAAAAAAGAGTACGCAGGTCCACGTTTTACTGACCCTCTCTGGGAGGTCTTTTTGTTTCTCGAGGGCCTTAGCCGAAGGCTGTTGGCCTCCTGTTCTTGATTTCTGTCTTGTTACTTGTTGTTCTTTCTTGTTCTTGTTCTTTCCGTTCGTTCTTTCTTGTTTGGCTCTTGATTTTTGGCGTTGTTTCTTGTTGTTGTTGTTTTTTTTTACCCCATGTACGTACTTTATGCGCTAGGGGCAAACCCCCCCCCCTCTCCTCCCCTTCTCCGAGCGTACGTACTTTGGGGATGGCCCCAAGCATATTCACCAAGCATGCCGTCCACATCTTGCCAGGTTACCTCACACTTGGAAGGCAAATTTATGCAAGACAAGTCTTTTAGATCTGTAATGATCTTGATAAAAGACATATATCCTGAACAAAAGCGTTGACTTATTCTGCTTTCTTCTTCTCTCCTTAGATATTGCTCCTACCTAAAGAAAAGACATCCATCCATCACTAAAAGGTCCACTAGACATGTTGACCAGAACCTCCCCATATCCTGTCCACATAAAAACAATACATTTCAGATTTTGCCTCATTTACAAAACATTAAATACAATTCAGACGCTGGTTAGTGTGTGAAATATGAACCAAGGGACACAACCAAAACAATTCAACGACTTCGCTCTACTCGCATCTGAAGCAAATCAATACGGCAATAGGACACCCTAACTGAGATGAATCACTCCCCTTCTGGTATCCAGTAAAGTGTCGCTCTGATAGAATTTGATTTTCACGTCAATTTTACTCTATTTGTTGTGATTTATTCAAGACCGAGCAATTTCCTGTAACTTGGTTTACCCATTTGTCTCCCTTCCACTAGTGAATCACTCCAGGCTATAAACAGACAATTTGAATGGGCGATAACTCTTATATTGGCATTGAATAACAAAAAGACGGGGAAAAAAAAACCCAACCTATCTAATTTCGAGTGAAGCCTGAATGTTGAATGAACAAATTATATGGGCCTGATTACATTACCGACACAGGAAAGCTGTTGTATGTCAAGATTACTACTTTCCACGAGGAGCGAAAACCTGTTTCATTACTGCTTTTTGATCTTGTACAGAAGAAGCATTTTCTTTATACTGGTACTTGAAAATAAGAACCATCTTTTGTCTTGTATCTTAGCTAGTTCGAAAGGTGAGTGAAAAAACTAAAGCGTATCAGATTTTCAATATTTCGAAGACTTGACATGTTTCCCTGGACCACGACAAAGACATGATTGTAAATGGAGAGAACGTTTTAGTGCAGAACCATGAAATATGCAAGGGTACGTCTTTAGCAGTTTGAACAAAACAACACTTGCTGTGATATATTGCTTGAAATATCTAAGTATTTAAGACAGTTTTGTTGTATCTTGAAACTGCATATAGTTTCCACTGCGTCAATCGAAACTGCAAGAAATCATGTCTGTCACGAGTTTTAACAGGGCTTGCAGAATGATGTTTTTTATTCCCAATTTTAAATACCTTATTATGATCATTTTTATTCTTGTTATTGGACGAGCCGATTATGGCTACATTGTTATCACATAGTGAAAATGGAGACTCTGTGTAGTATTATTATTGTTATGTTTATTATCATTGTTGTTGTTATTATTATCATTATCATTGTCATTAAAATCATTTTCTATCAATATTATGATTAACACTGTAACAGTTGATGCAAATTTCAGCACGTTATGATGGGGAGAGTCAGATGAACTGATCGTCTACCCCTTAAAAACGAAACTGTCTCGAACTGTTGTAGAAATAAATAACAGGATCCGATGAACAATTAACACTAACTTTAATAACTGTAAACACGAGCTGATATCCACAAGTTACTTACACCTATCAGGGAAGGCACTACACTTCTACTACAACTGGATGTACACACCTACGATTTGCACCTTACGATTTTCACCCACGATTTGCACCTCTACTGCTCGCCTGGCCCTCCTTATATTCTGTCCAGGAACGTTCAGGAAGCGGCTTTACCGCCCCATAAGCACGAGACAGACCTAGATCGTTCGGGACACATACAGGCCACCCAATCGTACACAGACACGTCACAGCATTACATCACTCAAGGTCGACCTAGCGTAATCTCGGACACCGCAGAATCTTCCAGACGCTCTAGATTTTCTACAGTGAGACAAACAAGCCACACAGCGACATCAAAGGGAAATACCGGCCTTGCTGGCGAGAGGGGGGGGGGGGGGAAAGGTCGCCGAGTGAGACGCGTCATGCAGGGGGAAGAAAAATATCGATCGCTCAACTAGTGGGACGCTACACAACTCCCCAATTTAAGTTGAACATTCTTCAACTATCTACATCATAAAGCGTCTACACTATCATACAATACTTATCATTTCCAATCTTACAATAGACATTGCTAATAACGTACTAGGTGCCTTCCCAATATCCTAAGTACAATACAATAACCATAGTATCCTTATAACACTAATACAATCTCATTACAATATCATTGCAGTACCATTACAAAACCTGGTCAACAGTAGACCTACTATTATAAACAATACAATACCACCACTGTGGTGAAACGATGGTCAATGATACTATTAAAAATCATACCATGGTGAAACGATGGCCATCGAGTACAAAATGCTTCGTGCACGAACCATAGCACATAAACGTTATGCAAAGCAATGATTGTCCTAAAAATCAAATGCATAAACTCATAGATACAATGGCAAAAATACCAACACATATCGACCACTGATCAGGGTCAAACTTCATCATATCAGGTCAAACAAAGCAATACCAATACCGCCTAAGCTTAGGCCACCGGTAAATTACATCAATGCAACATACAAAATCACTGCTTGCTCGCAGCTCCCATTTGGGTTACATTCTTCAAGATTACATTAAGTCCCATTGGTAACAAATAATGTAAACATCAAAATATGACTAATACTGTAATACACAGTGGCTCTCTGCCGGCCAATAATTCAATACTCATTCAGATATACCATTACAGTACAATACAGTCATCCCAGAAACATATCCAACAGGCAAAACTCTGGGTTACAATACATCTCACTGAACTTGTACTATTCAAAACACTCTACTTAGGAAGTCGGCGCCGACATTTTCCTTGCCCTTGACATACCTAATCCTGAATCGATATGACTGTAAAAATAGACTCCATCGTAATAGCTTTGGGCTGTCAAATCTGGCAGAATTCAAATACTCTAATGACCTATGGTCAGTCTGGAGCACAAACTCCTTACCATACAAATACAAAGTAAACTTCTTTACGGCCCAAACAATGGCTAGGCATTCTCGCTCTGAGACTGAATATTTCGTCTCACGAGGCAATAGCTTACGACTGGCATATGCCACAGGATACAACTTTCCCTCATATTCTTGCATAAGAGCAGCACTCAACCCGCGATCTGATGCATCAGTTGCTAAGACAAATTCTTTTGAAAAATCTGGCAAACATAACACGGGTTTGGAAACAATAGCATTCTTCAAAGAAGTGTACGCTTTCTCCTGCACTTCTTCCCACTGAACTACATTGGGCTGACCCTTTCTAAGCAGATCAGACAGTGGTGCTGCAAGCGCTGCAAAGTTAGGTACAAATTCTTGGTAGTATCCCACCAGTCCTAAAAATGCTTTCACCTCCTTTTTAGTGGTGGGTCTGGGTGCATCCCGCACCTTACACACATTTTCTTCTAACAAGCCAATCATACCCTTTCCCACTGAGTGTCCAACAAAGTCCACTTCAGACGTTCCAATCAGGCACTTGGATGGTCTTGCAGTTAATCCAGCTTGGTCCATCCTCTGCAGCAATTCCTTGAGAGCCTTCACATGCTCGTCGAATGTCTCTGTATGGATCAGCAGGTCGTCCACATACGCTGTCACATTGTTCAGTCCCTGGATCAATGGCTTCACGATCCTGTTCAGTGTAGCTCCTGAGTTCATCATCCCGAAGGGCATCCGGGTGAATTCGTAATGTTCGCCCATGGTGACGAACGCTGTCTTGGGAATGTCTTGTTCCAGGACTCGCACTTGCCAGTATCCCTTGCTCAAGTCGATCCGAGAGAATATTCTTCCTCTCGACAGACTCTGGAACACCTCCGATGGGGCTGCTGTCGGATGAGGGTCGAACACAGTGATCTTGTTCAGCCTCCTGTAGTCGATGCAGACTCGATTGGATCCATCCTTCTTCTTGACGACAACAACCGGTGAAGCATAAGCTGATGAGCTCCTGCGTATGATGCCCAACCTTTCCATGGTACTGAGCTCCTCCTTCAAGGAGTCGCGCATAGCATAGGGCACCGGATATGGTCGTTGCCGAACAGGTACCTCTGATGTCAGGTCGATGCGATGTTCGCCTAACTGGCAACATCCGGGGAGATTGGTGAAGATGCGTTGATACTCCTTCACCACGTCGCCGAGTTGTTGACGTTGTTCCGGCGTCAGCTGCGTTCCATATTGGACATCTTCGTAGCCTTCCTTCTGGTCCCAGCTCCCTAGGTCGGCAAGGTCCTCCGTCATTCCACCGTTGTCGCCTTCCAGGTCGCAGTCCTCGATGACTGTCATGCCAGCTGACTCCACAGGTTGACTCTCGTCCATCACGTCGTCCTCTGCCAGCACAGTCCCAGCACCATCACCGTCGTCGTCCATCATAGCGTCGACATCTCCAGGTGTGGTGTCGCTCCTGCCGTCGTTAATCTCAAACATCTCGTTCACGACAGATGCCGGTCCCATTGCCGCTGCTGCTGCTTGCGTCGTCGCTGGTGTAGTCCTGGGGATATACCTCTTGAGAAGGTTAGCGTGCAATGTCTTCTCTTTCACACCCATCTTGACTTTGTAGTCGTTGACACCGACAACCGAGACTACCTTGTATGGTCCCTTCCACTGGACTAAGAGCTTGTTGGCGTTTGTCGGCAGCAGTACTAAAACTTCGTCGCCAGGGCGGAACTTCCTCTCTCGAGCCTTCCGGTCGTAGTAGGTTTTCTGTCTACCTTGTGCCTTTGAGAGCTCTTCCGTCGCTAACTTCCACGTGTCCTCCAGCCGCTCGCGTAGTTCCATGACGTACTGGTAACTGGTCTTTGTCTCCGGCTCCTCTACATCATTGGTCCATAATTTTCGCAAGATGTGCATCGGTCCTCTCACCGTTCTTCCGTACAGCAACTCGAATGGGGCGAACTTTGTCGATTCTTGGGGAACTTCACGATACGCGAAGAGCAGCGGGTTAATGTATCGGTGCCACTGCCTAGGTTGCTCCGCGCACAGTCGCCTCAAGGTCTTCTTCAGTGTGCCGTTAAATCGCTCCACCAGCCCGTTGCACATAGGGTGGTAGACTGTGGTGGTCGACTGTCGAATTCCCAGTAGTCTGTTCGTTTCCTTCATGACGTCCGACATGAATTGAGTCCCTTGATCAGATAAGATCTCCTCGGGCACACCCAAACGGCTGTAGATATTTACTAAGGCTTCTGCTACTGTCTCCGCGTCAATCTTCTTCAAGGGGGTAGCTTCAGGGTAACGAGTAGCGTAGTCTACGTATACCAGGATATACCGATGTCCGCCTTCACTTGGGGGGTCAATAGGTCCTACCAGGTCCACGGCCACTCTCCTAAATGGGATGTCTACCACTGGCATACTCTGCAAATGCACCTTAGGAGTCGCTCCCTTGTTCACTGTCCTCTGGCAGATGTCACATGAGCGGCAGTATCTCGCGACGTCACCTTCGATACCAGGCCAGTAAAAATTGCTCATCACCCTGTCCTTCGTCTTCTTCACGCCGAGATGTCCTCCGACGATAGAATCATGGGCAACGCTCAGTACATACTCCCTCAGTTTCTCGGGTAGTACCACTTGTCTTGTAATCGTAGCCTGTCTTATGTCCCTATAAATCCGGTACAGTACACCTCCGTGTCTCTCGAAGTGTACGGACTTGTTGCCTCTGTTGGTCGGAATTTTCTTCTGCCCCAACTTCTTGAGGTCTTCGTCTTCTTCCTGGAGTCGGATGAGTTCCTTCCTATCCACTCCCGCGTGCCGTTCTGCCCTCGGCACCCTCAGCGACGTAGACTGGTCCTTCCTCTTCTCCTGGGCCCTCGTGGTCACCGCTCCTACCATCACCTCAGTATCAGGGTCGTACGGGTCCTTCGCTCCGTCCACGTTCCCGACTACTAGGTCGCAGATGGTCTCCGGGAGACACAGTGCCGTCACTCTGCCCGTCAGGTAAGGCGTTCTCACGTCGATAATGGCTTCCTCCGCCGCTAACAAGGAGTTATCGATCCTCGCGATAAGTTTCTTCCCATCGGTGAGCTGTCCGTCGTCCACCAGTGATCGCCGCACCACTACACCTTCACAGCCGGTATCTCTTAGGACGTCTACTGCTCGATTTCCAATCAAGCCCTTCATCATTGGTAACTTCAGCTTCTCCACGGTCCTTCCGTCACTGCATCCTCCGCACGTAACAGGCACCGCTAACTGGAGCTTCCCGTCCTTCATTACCGCTTGAACGTTGATGCTGGTGTCAGCCGTCGTCGCTTCCTTTCTCGACGACTCGTCCGCCGCTATAATTACGGCCGCCGCCGCCTTGTTCGGCTTGCCTCGCCCCGTATCCTTCTGGGCTGGACACATTCTCCGAACGTGGCCTGGCTTTCCACAAAGGTAACATTTCAACTCACCTTTGTCGTTTATCTTGGTACGACACTCCGTCGCCTTATGTCCCGGCCTCTGGCACCTATGGCAGACCTGTGGGCTTCTGTCTCCGTTGGGCCTCTGTCGCACTGGCCGGCTCTGCAGTCTGGCGCTCCCGCTGAGTGTCCGGTTCCTCGCTACCAGGTACGCCTCCGCCGAGTCTGCGACGTCCTGTAGCGTCTTTGGCTTCCTCTCCCTCACATGGGTCGCAAGGTCTGGTGGGCAAACATCCATAAACTGCTCTCTAACGAACAGGTCCCTCACTCCCTCGTAGGTCTTCTCCGTCTTTGATAGCTTTATCCACCTCTCTAGGTAAGTCTTGATCCTAGTAAGAAACATCCCGACATCTTCTCCATCTTCAGGCTTACCTTGTCTGAACATGAGTCTGTAACCGTCCTCTGACAGGTTATACCTCTTCTGCAAAGCTTCCTTGACTTTGTCGTAGTCCTTGGCCTCATCAATCGGCAATCGTCAGAAGCACTCCAGAGCTCTCCCAGTCAGCAGGGCAGACAGTGATGTCGTCCAGGTGGATCTGGGCCAGTCCGCTGTCTCGGCAAACCTCTCAAAACGAAGTAGCCAGCTATCAAGGTCGTCCTTCCCATCCTGAAATGCAGGTAGCTTGGGTCTCTTGGAACTGGCGTGGTCGCTGGTCCCCTGCGTCGACTCGCCTCCACGCTGATGGCGGATCCTCTCCATCGCCAGCTCGTGGTTCATCTTTTCTCTTTCCAGCTGAGCCTGTCGTTCCGCCTCCTTCTCCTGAGCCTGTCGTTGAGCCTCCTTCTCATGAGCCTGTCGTTGAGCCTCCTTCTCATGAGCCTGTCGTTGAGCCTCCTTCTCTTGAGCCTCTCGTTGAGCCTCTATCTTCAGTTGCTCCATGCGCTCTTGCCTCTCTCTTTCCTCCCTTAGGCCTTCACGGATGTAGTCCTGTCTCTCCTTCCCAGTGAGCTCCAAGGCGTCTGCTTCCTGGCCAAGCCTTCCAATAGCCTCTGACATGTTGTGGATATCCTCGATGATCTTTACACAATTTACTGTACTTTAGAAACACTTCGATGGTCTGAGTTGAATCTGTTCTGATCTGATCGGATCCCGGACGAGCCCCCAATATGTAACAGTTGATTTAAATTTCAGCACGTTATGATGGGGAGAGTCAGATGAACTGATCCTCTACCCCTTAAAAACGAAACTGTCTCGAACTGTTGTAGAAATAAATAACAGGATCCGATGAACAATTAACACTAATAACTGTAAACACGAGCTGATATCCACAAGTTACTTACACCTATCAGGGAAGGCACTACACTTCTACTACAACTGGATGTACACACCTACGATTTGCACCTTACGATTTTCACCCACGATTTGCACCTCTACTGCTCGCCTGGCCCTCCTTATATTCTGTCCAGGAACGTTCAGGAAGCGGCTTTACCGCCCCATAAGCACGAGACAGACCTAGATCGTTCGGGACACATACAGGCCACCCAATCGTACACAGACACGTCACAGCATTACATCACTCAAGGTCGACCTAGCGTAATCTCGGACACTGCAGTATCTTCCAGACGCTTCTAGATTTTCTACAGTGAGACAAACAAGCCACACAGCGACATCAAAGGGAAATACCGGCCTTGCTGGCGAGAGGGGGGGGGGGAAGGTCGCCGAGTGAGACGCGTCATGCAGGGGGAAGAAAAATATCGATCGCTCAACTAGTGGGACGCTACAAACACTTACCAAAACCATTCGCACCATACAGTGACATACACTTAGATTATTATTATTGTTGTTATTATTATTACTATTCTTATTGTTATTATTATTGCCGTCTTTATTTATTATTGCCTACATTTTGTTCTCAGCTGTAACAGTTTCTATGGCTGACAATTACGTAGGTCTGGGCCTAGGTCTCTCCTTCTGGTGAAATCATAATCATTTACTTAACCATAAAACCTATTTAGTGTTTCCACTGAGTCAATCGATACACAAACTAAATTTCTCCATGCCGTTGTGCATAAACCTACATCACACTAAACTTGTTTATGAATACTAGCTGACCTGTTCACCCGGAGAATACATAGATGTGATATCTGAAGATTACATATAAGTAAAGAGAGACGATAAACGAAACTTCCGTTCCCACTTTTCCATTATATCCATACGAAAATGCGTCTCCTGTTAGGCGATTCAAAACATCGTAAAATACATAATATAAAAGAATTGAATTTTGTCCCAAGACAATGTGTCCACGTGACGTATCGTCAAAACTTGGGGCAATATACAAAGTTTCATAATATTTGCTCACTTAGTCACTTTGCCACGAAGGTATAGTTGCTTACTTGTTCACCCTATTTATCCATTATAGTATGATAATATTATCTTGTTAGTTTCCAACTTCACACCCACAAGGATATTACAGTCACGTTGTAAGGCTGGCGCCTCTATCCCGTGGGTCCATTAACTCTTACAATTCCAAGTTACTAGACACTGTCTATCAATCCCGGCCGACCACAGAATTGACAGGTTCAGCTCATTTCATTTACCTATGGCGGAGATGAGAGGGGTGGCAAAGACATTATTCTGGTGTATTACCATCTGTAACCGGGACAAATAATTACCACTGAGACTCCACTTCCTGGTTGTATTCACAACAACAACAACAACAAAAATAATAATAACAAAAATCCTCAGCCGTCAGCACCAGGTCGCTCGGCACACGTTGATCACACTTTGGGCACATGACAAATCAAGCATTTTTCTGAATGATTTGTTGTCCAGCCATGAGATTCATAAAAGTTGAAGGAAAGTGACCCGCAAATGTCATGTCACTGACCGGTCGTTCATTGAATAACAACATCTCAAATATTTTAATCTCATTCTGTAAAGATGGACTTGCCGAGCATCCACCGCTATTTTCTCCATTGCCGTTGAGACATGAAATAATCAGCACTGATTAAGTGCGTGTCAAACTTGGTTTTGGTAGAGAAAAGCGTTTAATATATTATTTTTTTATGGCCTTTTTAAAAAAAAATATCTCGAGGAGGTTTGATTACTGCCAACGTTTTAGAATGAAAAGCCGCCAAGCCATTTGCCCGTGACCTATTGCTGTTCACTAAAGGCCCCTTACATAATTGGTCTAGAGGCAAGGTGCTCGCCTCTCATGCCAAGGGTCCCGGGTTCAAAACCCAGCCAGTGCAGGCATGTTGGAAATTGGATTTTTCTCATATTTTCAAGTCCCTGGTCCTATTGGGGGGTAGGATCGAGTACCTAGTCTTCTCGGATAAGGACGAAAAAATTCGGAGGGCCCGTGTGCACGTTGCGCACGTTAAAGATACCTTGGCAGTTGGAAATCGTAAAGAGCAGGCCGAAAGGCCGCTGCCCGGGCAAAATTGAAAATTGAAATTAATAGATTAAAATTTATCCGTATCATCCCCCCTCCCCCACCAGCAACAACAAAATTTATTATTATTCATTATTAAATATATATTGTTATTAATAAATGTCCAAATATTATTTGAGTTGTGTGTTGTGAACTGCTGTGAGTTGTGAACTGTTGTGAGTTGTGAACTGTTGTGAGTTGTGAACTGCGCCTAACAGGCTGCGTTACAATTTGCTCTGAGATAGAGAGAGAGAGAGTGAGCGAGACAGGGAGAGAGAAAGAAGCAGTGCAGTGTGTTGAGCGCTTCGCAGGCAGCTCCATTCTGCTCTGTGGTTGACATGTTGTTTCTGTAAAGCGCATAGAGCATTTTACATGGATATGCGCTATATAAATGCTATACATTATTATTATTATTATTATTATGTGCAACGCATGAGAGTGAATCAGAATAGGTGTGACATCACAGGAGTAGTTTTTCCAAGATTATAATGTGTTCCAGGTGTGGAATTGCTAAGGTAGTGACAGCTCTCCCTCTGAGTTTCCTTGCTTAACATTATTATTTGATAATTTGGAGTTGTTGAATTATATATTCTGTATGGCTGTCTGTTAGGGGACCATAAAATTTTACATAGTGAGCTACAGCTGAATAGTCAACACAGTTCAGTATCTTCTGTATTCGGCTTTCTAATCTGTGTACTGTCAACTAGCAACAGCAGTTTAAATGCTACTATTGCTTTAACTAAATTTGTCAGTTTTCGGCCCTGTGTTGCCAAAGCCAGTGATATCAGTCAGCCTTCCACAGTATTTAATAACTTTTATCGAGGAACTTTATTGAGGTTTCCAAGTCAGCGCAGGCGTCAAATACCAAAAAATGAACAAGATTACCACTCGGCTCAACAGACAAAATAAAATATTTTGACATACGTGTCAAGGACCTGTCAGTCCACTGATAAGGGTCGTTTCTCCAACAGTTTGAAAGGGAAAAGCTGTGAGTTTAACTTGAAGAGAAGTTTTTAATTTCCTTTATCGGTAGTGAATGTTCCTATCCACCTAACCAGGATTGTGGAGAAATCCCGTTTTCTCTATGAACAGACAAAACATAACCATGCTACATTTTAAATTAGACATTTGAAGTGTGATATTGTCTGTTCAATTATTTAATTCATTTCCTAGCATTTAAACATTTGCAAGCCAACCCTTTATCACTATTTGTTTGTGTGTTTTGTGTAAAAAAAATATGAAAATCAGAGTCGCCAGGATAGAAACAGTAACGATACAACTTACATTAAAGCAAGAATACTTATCAACTTCAAATTATCCACCTTATCTAAAATGTTTTCATGTTTATGCGCTCCTTTTTCGGTCGCAAACATCAGTTATCCATCAGCTGGTTCCAGATTCTCTTTCCCGTCACAGACTCAACGCAAACAAAAAAAAAAACAAATTGGAAAGAAAATGAGATTGCATGACTTAATTTCTCCAGGTCCTAGGGGAGAGAAAACAAAAAAACACAGTTTCATGTCCCCAGACCACCCACCTCCCCCTTCCCGGTCTTTGTGTCATCACGCACACTTTAAGGATGGGGCAGAAAGGTGGAATGGGGGGGGGGGGGGGAGGATGTAGTAAAACAAAGCGTGACTAATGGTGGGATCTTCAAGAAATAGAAATGACTGTGTGCGTGGAACAAATAGCAGAGAAAGAATAAGGGATGGGGGATTCGTTAGATAGATAGATAGATAGATAGATAGATAGATAGATAGATAGATAGATAGAAGGATAGATAGATAGATAGATAGATAGATAGATAGATAGATAGATAGATAGATAGATAGATAGATGGATAGAAGGATAGAAGGATAGAAGGATAGATAGATAGATAGATAGATAGACAGACAGACAGACAGACAGACAGACAGACAGACAGACAGACAGACAGGCAGGCAGGCAGGCAGGCAGGCAGGCAGGCAGGCAGGCAGACAGACTGACGGACGGACGGACGGACGGACGGACGGACGGACGGACGGACGGACGGACGGACGGACGGACGGACGGACGGATGGATGGATGGATGGATGGATGGATGGATGGATGGATGGATAGATAGATAGATAGATAGATAGATAGATAGATAGATAGATAGATAGATAGACAGATAGACAGATAGACAGATAGATAGATAGATAGATAGATAGATAGATAGATAGATAGACAGATAGACAGATAGATAGATAGATAGATAGATAGATAGATAGATAGATAGATAGACGGATAAATAGATAGATAGATAGATAGATTGAACGATGGAGGGATGGGTGGATGAGTTTGGGTTTGAGTCTGGGTTTAACGGCGTGTCGGCATGATAACGGCCACTTTGCACCTCTCACGGTTGGATGAATGGATGGATAGATGGATGGACGGATGGATGGATGGATGCATGAATGGATGGATCCTTATTCCATAGCAATAAAAATTAATAACATCAGGAACATAATGCCATGTCTGCCTTTCATTACGAAGGGAAAACATCGTATATTTGCTGGGAATGAAGCCTCCCCGGGCAGGCAGTTTCGATCTGAACCCTGTAGATCAAATCACGCTCATCACGCAAACCATTACATCAAGATATGGAAAGACAGCGTCAATAATGGTACTTCTGGGCTGCCATAACCTGAGATCATAGTAACATGTCTCGAACTTGACCTTCGCCAACATAAACATTCATACAGTTTACTCTGTATTGGTTTGTTACACTTATGTCATCCAAATTTGTCATGATGCTTTTCACTGCATAACCCCCCCCCCCCCCCGGCCCCTTTTTAGTGCACGCCGGCTGAGCATGCGCCCTCGAAAAGATTAGCTGCCATCTAAAAAGTTAAAATGAAAGATTGAATTAAACTGAAAATTTCGCAGAAGCACAAGTTCTGTGACATCAAATGAAGCAAACCAATCGCAATCTTGCTGAGTTACTGCTCTTGCCCACAGCGTCCGCTCCGCTCCGCTAGTTTTACGGAACATAATGCATGAAAACGTAAAACCCTCTTTGACTCTGTATTCTTGTCCACAGCATCCGCTCCGCTCTGCTCCTCACCGCTATAGAGGCAAAGAGTGTTTTACTTTTTTATACGTCATTTTCGGTAAAAATACCTGAACCAAGCGCGTGCTGTGGGCAATACCAGTCAGTGCAACCTTTTATAATACGTCCTCTTTTGTCTCAGGTCCTGCTAAATTTCCCAGGCACCTGAAGACAAAGAAAGTAACGCTATAGGCGATCATTTTTGCCATCCGCAATTCGAAGTAGCAGTGTTTCCTGATGTGGCATGCTGTTCTTAGTTTTCCTAATAGACTGTTCTTACAATGTGTGTGTGTGAGCAATGTTCTTACTTGTTGGTAATGTTGTGTGAGCAGTGGACGTGTGTTCGGTGTACATTAAAGACCTGTAGGTCTTAGATATTGTATTTGTACTGTTACTGAATGCTGTGACAACAAATTTCCTGACAACAGGACAATAAAGTTATAGCTTATCTTATCTTATCTAATCTGATCTTTTTCCATCATTTCGCCAGCAATAGCAACACGAAACGATGACTATCTGTGGGTCAGTCGGTTTCAATACATCGCATTAAGCGTTAGGTGCGCACTAGCCGATTATGATTGGGCGACAAGTTGAAGAGTGACGTCATAATATTGAGTTTCAGTTAGATCCAACCTGTTGGCTGGTGAGCGAGGTCTTATTGAAACTAACTGTCGTGTCTTCCCTATCAAACTAATAGGCCAGTGAAAGTCAGCCGAAACACGCCTAAAATGTGAAAGGCTCGATCGGTCGACTAATTGAATTTTGACGTCATGACTATTAACTTCAATGAGATCCGACAAGTCAGCTTGGGACACCGTGGTCTAGAGGCAAGATGCTCTCCTCTCATGCCGAAGGTACACGGTTCGAATCCCGGTCGGTGCATACATGTTAGCATTTTGGGATTTTTCTCGTATTTTCCTGTCCCTGATCCTATGGTAGGTAGGATCGAGCACCTAGTCTTCTCGGATACGGACGAGAAATTCGGAGGGCCCATGTGTACGGTGCGCACGTTAAAGATACCTTGGCAGTTGGAAATCGAAAAGAGCAGACCGAACAGGCCGCTGCCCGGGCAGAATTCTAAAAAACAACTAATCTCTACCACAATAGGAAAAATAAAAACAAGACAAGTGAGGTGTAAATGCCAAGGGCAACGAAACCTTCTAAAATGAAGACCTAAATACAAGTCAGTTGGGGCGCGAAGTCTCACTGAAAGTCACAGTCGTGACGTTATTATGCAATTGTCGGCCGATCGAAATCGGCCAGTGCTCGCCCAGGTTTAACTAGCAACACAGGCTAATGACATGTAGAGGTCATTAAAGCCATGAATGAAATAGTGCGATTTACGCGCTACTGAGTTTTACCGAGAGCGCTCTACCCTCCAGCGAAGTTTGTGAATAATGCATGAATCGTAAGGTAAATCTGCTGGAGCTGTCTCCTAACCAAACATTAATAAGGAGGATTGGTGGATATTTCAACCATTAATAATTCATAGGTGCGAAGGGTAAGGTTGCAGGTTGGCGTGGGGATACTTGGAGACACGGACATCTGTACAGTACAGATTGAAGTGTGAAATAAAGAGAGAGGCATGGGTGCAAAGGTACCTGATGATGAGGTGTTTCGATGGATGGATGGATGGATGGATAAATGGGTGGGTGGGTGGGTGGATGGATGGATGGATGGATGGATGGATGGATGGATGGATGGATAAATGGGTTGGTGGGTGGATGGATGGATAAATGGGTTGGTGGGTGGATGGATGGATGGATGGATAAATGGGTTGGTGGGTGGATGGATGGATGGATGGATGGATAAATGGGTTGGTGGGTGGATTGATGGATGTATGGATGGATTGATGGGTAGATTTATGGATGGATTCATAAATGGATGGATCAAAGGACAGGTAGATGAATGGGTGGGTGGACGGATGGATTGATGGATGGATGCATGGATGGACGGATGAATGGATGGATGAGTGGGTGGATATGTGGATGGGTGGGTGGACAGATGAATGGATGGAATGATGGGTGAGTGGTATGGATGGAAAAACAGATGAAATATAAACATGTTTTTTATACATAAAATAATTATTATAGTCCCAGATTGTACGTTGTTTACAATTCCCTAGTTTCATTATATTTCTTGAAATATGCATATTCATTACATTTTTTATAATACTGTTTAATTTATGTGTATGTGAAAATGTAATATGTCATTATTTCTATCGTACGCACGTTGTTTTTGGAAGAAGAACGAATTTTATATGTACACTTCTCAGGCTTTAAAGAAAAGTTTCTTGAGATTTCAAAGATATGGACATTGCTTTGGTTATGTTCGCCGTTGGCTTCGCCCACAGGCAATATCCAAACCTACTGACATACTCAGCTGTTAGATACCTTTACAATTTGCATTGTGCTGGGCTTAAACAACAACAACAAAAAAAACAAAAAAAAGGACAGCAACCACAACAGCAAACTCAGCTTGGTCTCGCTAACCCTGGAATGTTGTTAGCGACTTCACTTCAGCCCTGGTCGTAATCACTTTCTGGTTCACCTCTTTGCCCCCTCAACCCTCCCCCCAATTGCATCCTCCTTACCTCCTGTCTCTACAAATCAAATGTCTGTCTGTACAGTATAGATCAGGGCATGTAAATTAACGATTTCCCCGGTGTTTCCCTACACCTGGGCCTCTCTCAGTCTCCCCAATCAATGAGAGTTAAGATGTGTCAAAAACTAGTGATGAAACCACAACAACTGTCTAGAGACAAATAAATCTGGTTAGCTCACTTTCGCTCGAACTGTCCATCCTATCGTGTTCATGTGTATTTTACAACACGCAATAAATACGGCTTACCTCCCTGGAGCTAGCGGCAACACGGAGTAACGCCCCTTGTTTAATCAGCTTTTACTTCCATGTGGTGAAGACGTTTGTTGAATCATAAAAATGTGGCTTTTGTGATATTTGCAAATACTGCACAGTTTTCATATGTGGACATACGTGATTTTTCAGTTTGGGATGTATTATAATGTGTAATATGGTATTACTGAAATATGAGAAATCTCTCCATTGAACTGACGTTAAACAATCCAGTTCTGTTTTCAGGTGATATTTTTATTCAATTGACGCGTCTTTGTGTATGCCCACAAATTGTTGCTGGCTTGTTAATCTTGGGTATGTTTTAATGACATATTATTTACCTAAATCAGTTATTCTTACACTGAGAGCCAGAAAATAAGGCACAATGCTGTATCTTATAATATATGTATAAGGAAACGAATACTTGATAAAGATAATAGAGAATACGAAGATAATATTTCTCCTCAGTGCAAGGAATAAAATCAGCGCTTTCTTGTGCACAGGGTTTTCGTCATTATGCAAGAACGTTGAAATGGCGTCAAACTTCGAATAACACCCACAATGACATTACTGTTCAAATAGACAATGACTTTCATGACTGTACAGAAGGCTGTGAAACAAATCTTCTTCCCACATGTTCTAAAGATCTAGTAATCTGTGATTTTTATTCCTTAAGGCCAAGTGTAAAGAAAAGGATTATATTTCAGTATAAGATCCAATAACTGTATCAAGTGACATTCAGTAAAAAAAATAATTTCGAATATTCCGTTTGTTCATGAACTCAAGAAATTAAGTCAGCAGTGACTGCAAAGATCAATGATTATAATGGTTAGCAGAAAAATGAACTAATTTTGAACAAAGAGTAATTCCAACCTCATTGATTGTTTACTACAATTTACTTTCTGCCTGTGATCACCTGCTGAGTCAGACATCCCGGTGGTAGGCCCAATTTCCTGTTTTGCTTTTCTTCCTCCTACCACAAAAACGTCCGATATAAAATCCCTGAGATTACTAACCAGCCATTTCCTGATACGTTAATTGTGATGCATGTGCAAAAAAAAACAACAACAAAAAAATGTTTTTTGTTAAGGTAAAAAAAAAATGTAGCTTGCACTGCCTGCCTCCAATTGTCAGAAATCAACCGATTTATATGCCGGAATTTAACAGATCAAGGGCTTAAAACCAAACTCAGGATATGCACTGAATCACAGTTAGTTAATTATCCACTGACATTCGTCTCTTTACAATGACAAGGTTCTAACTCCCTTCCGGCAACTTGTGAGATTCTGATGACTGAAGTTTCATGTGCTCATAGCTTTTAGAGACACGATATTTTTTTTCTTTTTAGTAATACCTACAAATCACACACCGAACCCGCTTGATATTTTGACATGGGGAAGGCCCGTAGAAGTAGTGTGTAGTGTGTAACTTAGTTCAGGCAAAAAGTGGCGATAGAACCGTGTCATTCCAAGGGGACAATTTGCTGTAACAGAGACATTAACGTGTACCTGGAAAGTTTTTCTTTAAGCTATTGGTGCTGCGTGAGGGAAATTATAAATTCGCTGCCTACATGTTAGCTTTTGAAATGTACACTTAGACGTGTTAAACGCGAGATGTCCTTGATGTACAATAAACAACAGACAGACATACAATTTATGGCAAAGACCACAACTTATGTAGCATGTGCTTCTTTTTCTTTTTAGATCTGACAAGTTCTTTGCCTACCGCTCTCCAGTTTACAGTATCAAAACCAGCAACTTTGATTTATATCTCAAGATCATTGTCTGTTGTTTTAACCGGATCCAAAGGTCTTGGTTTAGAATCTGTTAAAAAAGCACCAACGTTTTTATCTGCTGTGGTGTTTTGTAATCGTTTCCTTACGTATAGGCTGGCCTTTACATTTCAGTACAAACATCAATTTTATCGTCCCTTTAATTTGAAGTGATACAGCAGAAGAAACAGCGCCATAACTAATTGGTAAGGCTTCTAAAATTCAGCACAACCAATTAAATCGACAAAGGCAGAATCCGTTAAATGCAGCAATAAAACTGAATGAGTCACCTTTGTGTAGTGCACGGCAGTAAAGAATTGTTGCGTGTTAAAATGTATTTATGCCTTCCTTATCAGAATGCTAAAAACTATTAAAAAAAAAAATTCATTGCGTCCGTGTTTTTGTTTGATCTACCCACTCCAAGTCTCCTTGTAAAAAAACTCTTTTTTTCGGGCCAAATTCAAGATAGGCCAATAAAATTTAATGGGATTTTTTTCCCTCTGGAATCTTAACAGTAGCCTTCTGAATGCGACCTAAATTTTCCCTATCTCTGATAAGGACTTTCCTTAACATTCAGAAACTACGTGTGACCTGTGTCTCTGAACATCTGGCTTCCTTTGATGAACTGGTCACAGGAATTGTAACAGTCACAGTTGTGGAAGTTTACCATTGCTCTCAAAATAATGATTAATCTTTGAATTACGGTGCTTCATTCGTCAAACTGGCATTTTGATCGCATTATTGCATTATTTGATTGCATAACAGCAATATAAGGCCTGTTTTATGCGAGCTGGTCGTTGATTTCAGTGAGTAGAACCATCAAGCTGTAATTATCGTATTCCTTGATAATTAAATTAGTAATGGTATTATACAGGTTTAAAGGGCTGTTCGTAACTGACTTCATAAAGCTTGATTTATTAGCATATCTGCATTGTGATTCATCGTGGAATGACGGGACTGCAAGCGACTTATATGGCCATTTCTTCCCAACAATAATTCAAGTGTTCTATTTTGTCCTAGTTCCAAGAACAAAGGTAGTACAACTTGTTTTGTTTTCGGCCTATACAGCCTTCTAGCGGGACAGCTTGAGAGAATTCCGGTCTGTGTTGAAATTTGCCGATAAAACAAACTTTCTGAAGATTATTGAGTATTTGACATTGTTACATTTGTTGAGAGAGTCAGTTGTCAGTTTCCTCGTTTGGGAATTGAATACAACTCGTTGTATGATAATTACGGCATTCAAATAAGTCAGATAAGTGGTTAATTAGAATCATTACTCCAAGAACAGCCGATGAGTCCGAGGTGCGAAACTGAAACAGTGAGAATGTAAGCCTCTTTCTATGACATTTTTTCTTATAGGTGTCCAATTCTCTTTTCAGTGGTCGGACAATCAGGTTTAGAAATTCCTTGCCTTTGTGTTTCATTATAACTGAATTATTTCAGATTCAGAATAAACAAAAGCCATTAGGTTATTAAATTTTTATTCTATCACAAATTTCAGAGGAAAGACAGTTTTATCACTCAGTTTGAAGAGGGCACCAATTTATGTTTGAAAGAAAACGACATGGAATTATAGGAAAAAGAGCTATCAGTAACTACACATTCCATCTCGGCTGTCCGTGTTATATCTAGTGTTTTCAGTTCTGTCCCAGGTGCGGGACTGGAGGTGATATCATTTTCTGGTGTCCTTGCCGTGTCGTCTCCAGCCTGGCGGACAGCTGATCTAAAAGCTCTTGAGGTGCGAACTCCCCATTGTTATCTCTCCAATAAATAAGTTCTGGGCTAAAGCCAGTGTCTTAAAAACTGTGGCAGCTGTAAAGAAGCTAAAGCTTACCAAGCATATTGTAAAGCTCCGTATCAATGGGTTTGTTTTTCTCACGACGCCAGTTATTAAATATTGTTATCGTGATAATTATAATCTAATAGGCTTGCTGGTAGTAGGAAAACTTGGCTTTACCAAGAACATACACTTACGATTCTATCCAAACTGAGAGGGGCTGAGCCGACTGTAGTGTATTCTGAGAGAGAGGGCAGGTTAGAACTAATGCAACTCCCAAATAAATAGCATCAATTACCGTGAAATCTTGCACGTCAGAGACATGCCAGGACAAGCAAAGAAAAGAACTCTCGAGTAGGGAAACCATTCATGTCAAGTGGTTTACGAGCCGGTAATGGCGAAATGTGGCGTCAGATATCTGTCTATTTTTTTTCTTCTTTTACTTACTTTTCCTGCATTCCTGAGTTAGTGTGTCCAAGTCTGTCACAGAAAGTGCAGGTAGACATTATGTGGTGTTTCAGACGTGATGCAGGATGTATGTATGATAAAAGTGTCTGGCTTTACTTGGTTATAGCAATGTTTACGTATTAATTATTTGTTAGAGGTATTTTAGCGCTTTGAGTTTTAATCAGAGTAAGAGAACTGCTATATGTAATGGTGATTGCTGTTCTAAATTATCAGCAAATAATGATCTAAACTAAAAAAGTCTATTATTGTATTCTATTTACTTTAAGTAATAGAGCACAGTTTGTAGTTAAACTGACTGATCTATTGAAATAGAATATGTTTTAACTCATTAATAAAGGTTTCCACAGCCTTAGCATTATCTGCTCCGATTGTAACATCAGGAATTTTCCCAGCTGTTGCTGGAGATGTGGAATTGCCCAGAACTTAAACTGAGTGTACATTAATTTGAGCTAATGGAATGGGCTTGGTTTTTTGTCATTATATTTAATTTTTTTTTGTCTGTGAAGTTCGTAAGAGTGCGTGAATCTTCCACTGTGACCTATCAGGCGCCACAGCATTTTTTTTCCTTTGTTCATAAAACAACACTGTGGCTGCTCCTTTAAGTTGCCAAGTAAGTATAAGGCTGATGTCATTGTCTTGTTCCAGATAAGGGTCTTGAATGAGTCAACCGATATAAATGCGCCTGAAAAATAAGCTTGCGGATTAAGTGTTATCTGTTTACAACATTTAGCCTATCATGTGCCATTATGATTTCCTGTCCAGAGGATCAAATGGGTGACATGCGCAATATTTATCGTCTGGAATAAAAGATTTAATAGCAGAGTTCGTGGGGGACTGATGTAGTGTGAGCTACAGGCTGGTTAAGGTTTTATAACTTCAGCAAGATAGACTATACCTTTGGACATTCTAACCCTTGAGTAAACAATCTTTTGGCAGATGACAGGACACTTGTGGTGATCATCTGAAGAAAATGTAGACCACAACAAAATCGAATATGTTACCGCAGTAGGAAGTGTGAGGATTTCTGGATATTTTGATACTTGGACGCTGAAGAAGGTTTTATGTGAGATCTGTTGTGTCTATAGGGCAAAGTAAGTTATTTGACTGCAACACTTAGTCAAAACAAAACAGAAGCTTTTGTGATTAGGTGACACAAACTTTGATTCATTTGGTTCTTTTTTAAACCTGCTGATCGACTTTTTTTGTGCAGT
This sequence comes from Onchidella celtica, assembly GCA_963931925.1. Classification (NCBI taxonomy): domain Eukaryota; kingdom Metazoa; phylum Mollusca; class Gastropoda; order Systellommatophora; family Onchidiidae; genus Onchidella; species Onchidella celtica. The sequence continues at coordinate 63,651,380 of OZ007570.1, read as the reverse complement.
CGTGAAAGACCAGTAATAGTTTTCAGTTTCACCTCAATATAAAGTTGTGACTTGTGAGATATCCACGGAGTATTATTTCTCCTATTGCTGTATGTGAAAGGACAAAGGCATTGGTGAGTACTGGAAATGTTTTGGACATCCATTCATCCCTCACTGCTTCCCAACATGGTTCATCATCGTTTTCCTTTCCTTTCTTTTCTTCAACATTTTCTCACATTTTCCGTTTAAATCTAGTGCCCCTGTCATTATTGACTTTCTCGTAGTCTCCATTGTTGTTGTTTTTTGGTAACATTTGGCACTATTGGATAATTAAATAATGTTTCCTACACAGACCATCCTTAACCAGGAAGTAGACATTTCTCGAAACGGATTAGTTTCAATGTATTGGTGATAAGTAGTGTCGTTTCAGTTCGTGCCAACACAAAAATTGGATGGGTGCAGTGGGAATGGGCCAGTGAAGTACTCAAGACAATGAAGTACTGTAGATAACTCTCGTGTTGTTGGTGTGGCTGGGTTGTCGTCCTTGAAATCAAGATACGTTACTGTGACCTGATGTCACTAGCGCTTCAGTAGCACCAGGTCACGTCAAACACGAACGCACGTAGATCTTTAAACCAGAAAGAACCAATTGACGACACACACACACACGCGCGCGCGCACACACACACACACACACTCTCTCTCTCTCTCTCACACACACACACACACCTCTCTCTCTCTCTCCCTCCCCCTCCTAATCTCCCCTCCTCTCTCTCTCTCTCTTTCTTTAACATGGATACATAATATCCTTCGGGCATTCATAGTCACCGGAGCAACTAATCCATCCGTGTGCATCAGGGATTCTCAAAACAGGAGGTTAGTGATTGGCCCACGGGAAGGAATTTCAAATTAAAATTTGAGAAGGGGAATTTTAGCGGGGATGGGTGGGGAGAATTTTAGTCTGAGTCCGAACTCCAAACTGAGAAAGAAGTGAAATACCACATAAGGATTTCATTTTTCATTATTTTGATTGCAATTAATAAAGAAATCTAGTTCCATAAATGGTGTCAATAATTACCACAGTAAAAGCGCAAATTGTGATAAAAAAAAAAAAACCCAGTAAGATGACAATTCAAAATTGGAGAGGAACTGAGAAAACCTGGGGGATCGTCTGGGAGGAATGTGGCAGAGGAATAAGAACAGGAGAATCAGTGGTGTACAGTAAAATATTTAAATATTCGTACCTCCCTCCTTTACAAACATCAGTGACTCAGCCATCTTTATTACTTTGAACACGAAGTTATATTTGCTTTTCTCATGATGGCCTAAAAGGGGGTGGGGGGGGGGGCATGTCCTACAGTGTATTTTGTGTGAACTGTTTGACGCAAGACTTCAGTACGAGGGAGGCTGGGAATTCTGAAGCGGGGCGGGCCGGTGATAGCTGTACGAATGTGGCGATAACAAAAAACACAGCCCGGTACTTGAGACTACAGCATGTCCAGGCATGCACTTACAGGTGGCCTGCATGCAGATGGTGATCTTGACCTTGACATTGCCAGGTCAAAGTGCAAGGTTTTGGGCTGTGTTTGATACGCGATGTCATTAGCATTCCCGTCCCACTCTTTCCCGTATCTGTATGCAAAATGCACCAATGTTAAAAGCATTTGGGTGTAACACAAAGAAGATACAAGAAATGGTTACGATTGTTTGAGAGTTATGTAGTGAAGTAACTTTAGCACTTGAAAAGAAAAAGACTGAGACAATGTGAAATTGAAAGATTTTAAAAGTCAAAAAGTGGCGAGGATGCTCTGCTGGGCATGGTAAGTAATAATTGAGTGAAATGTTGAAGAACTCAAATTGTGTGGGCAAGAGGAAACAATACACCGAGCAAAAAAATAAAACAAAGAATGAGCAAACCAAAATAGTTTTTTTTTTTTTTTAAATGCTTAAAATCAACGCAGTCTTTTCCATTTATCAATATAATTATTTCTTGACAGATGTCGTAACTCTCAGTTTGATAGTTCTTGCCCTGCGCAGTATCAAGCCTGATTCGGTACAGCGAACATGATGGAGGGGAGTGGGCTGGGTTAGGTTAGGATTAGTAATTTTTATGGTAGGATTTGTCAAAATAACCGAATCACCAGCGAAAGAATAAACACAGGCGAGACCTGGAGAATGTAGCTGATTTATAACACGCCGGCAATACGTGGGCAGAGAACCCGAAGGTCAGGATCACAAAAACAGGCTAATATCGTAACAGGATGTTAATGCTATCTATGAATTCGTGACACTTCAGTCAAACTCAATGTAGCCTACTGTTCTTTGCCAGATAAACAAAATGAAATGGGAATTTCAGATTTGCGTTGACATTTCTCTCAGTCACTCCTCAAATAGTTCATGTAAGATCAGAAATTTAATGTTACGTAGTGTCCGTTTTATCTTTCAAGCACGGTTAGGTCAGAGAGGTTTTATGATGTTGCGCTCTCATTGTCATGAAAGGGGTGTGACTTAAAAAGTTTATATCTGTACAGGTCTTGGCGAACCTGAAAAGTAGATAATAACGTTGTACTATGGAGAAGTTGGAAGGTTGCTCTCATGAGGAAGCTGATAGTTAGACTGGGTGAGGAGAAGTTGAAAATGGTGTTATACAATTAAAATGCATGCAGGCACCTGAATGCACGCACCAGTATGCTAGCCTAAGAACAAGTGATGTTCTCTGCCTGACCTCCATGGACGGTTACAGTGATTGCCAGTACATCCATACTTTTTTGCACGGCGGCAAAGAAACATAGATAAAATGATGTACTGATAAAACAGACAGACGGACAGACAGATAGATAGATAGCTAGATAGATATATAAGCTAGTGTTATATGACTAAAAGCGTCTATGTGTGTGAAACTGAAAGTTTATATGGATGAGAGTGCGTGTTTTAGTATGAGATTTGGAAAGTGTATGCATGAATTATTGATGCAATGTACAGCGCATTGAGTAAAAATTTTATTAGAAATGCGCTATAGAAATTCTATTTATTATTATTATTATTATTATTACTATAGATAGATAGATAGATAGATAGATAGATAGATAGATAGATAGATAGATAGATAGATAGATAGATAGATAGATAGATAGATAGATAGATAGATAGATAGATAGATAGAACTTGTTTAACTTTCAGCTGCATCACAAGTGACAACTTATACCGTCAACATACATTGTGTCAACATCAGGACAAACTACTTCTTACTTTCATCACTCAGCGATATCCATCTGCGCTGGCCATTAGGGTCAGTTAACCGTCCCTGGACATCTAAAGTGACCATTCCACGCCCCTGCCCCAAAGGAAAACTTGACCATTATCCTCCCATTGTTCCTGGGGTGTAGAGGGTCAAGCTTTTCAACTGCGAAAGAAAGCGCACTATCTAATGTTTGGGGGATTTCTTTCAAGCAAAAATAGGACCAAAAAAGAAACCGCATGGTGGAGACATATCAAGAAATCACGATGGTGACGGTTAAGACTATCAAAATCCAATAGGAATGCAAGCTTCGGCCTTTTTTCAACGTCTGTAGGCTAAAAAAAAAAAACATAAAAAGAAAATAAATCACATGTTTGCTTCAATCAGGACTGTAAAGATGTACATTTCCAAAGTTCTCAGTTTCTTGAAACGGACAATGTCAAAATATCCTCTTTCGGTGTATCGACACTCCGCTCTTTCTTTGATGTTGAAAGCACATTAATAAAAAAATTTTTTTTTAATTTCGTCATAAACAATCTTAAAAGGTTAAATGTCTTTGGTTTTCAAAATCATGAAATGCGTTCAGAGACTCTGCACGTCCGTTTAAGAAAGATATTTACTACACTCGTATAATTATATACCTCGTTTGTTTTATTTCATCTTCCGTCGTTTTTTGACATAAATCCACTCCTATTTCACAGTAACAATATTCTCTCTCTTATTGCGTGTTTTCTGATTCCGATGCTTAATTAGTTCATTCTCACGCTTCCGTGGTATGCCTATATGTATGTGCGTATATTATGAGTGTGTGTGTGTAAGTGTCTGTGTGTCTGTCTGTTTTTTTGTCTGTCTGTCCACTTCTTCATCCTCCAGCATTCTCTACCATGAACCCTGTGATGAAGAGTTGCAACAGTTTGCCATCACCAATGTCACAGCAGATCTGGAGTTCAAAGAAGAGAGATTACAAGACACACACAACTTATCCAAATCGGGGAGGGCGTTATCTGTAGGAAAAATAATTATGTATAACCAAGACGAAAGTCTCCTTGACCTGGGAAAACCTCACACCAAGGACGACATTACCCCAGGTTATACCCGTTCAGTTAAAAGTCTTATGTTGTTCGCGCTATCTCTGACAAGAGCACCTATTGCCACGCTAGACAGCTCCGGTCAGATGTGTCACGTTGCAAGAACTTTTTTATCAACTAATACATCACACTGTTTCGTTTTGATTACTAGGATGTCTGAAACTGAAATTCCGAGCCCCACACGCCGAGTATTAAAAAAAAAAAACTTGAAAAAAACAAACCTTAACTTTTTGAGAGGTTTGATTTACTTTGTTTTAAAGGGAATTGGAAACTGAAAATCTTTTTTCCATTTCGGTAAGTTGCCTGAACACTGTACTGAATTCTTGTAATTCCAGAATGCCGGATACGCGGTTTAATCGCAGATAAAGCTCGACGATCTTTCAGTTTTTTGGGTTGTTTTTTTTTCAGCTTCCCTGTCACACGTGACATACGAGTACTGGCAAAATGACCTTTATTATGAACAGCTACAAGTATCAGACTAGAGTATAGGAGGGCTGCTAGTTGCACCAAGTACTCTTTATCATTTATGTGATCGCACTTCCCAGAACACAATAACAGTGGTAGAATTATTTGATATCCTATTTAGTCAGTGTTAAGCCTGAAATATTCCTGCAGTTCTCTGGACATTATGAAAGGCCTTGTCATGATACAGCATGGTGGCATATCATTAACGTTATTTTCCTTCTCTGTATCCGTTTGACTGACAATTAATTCTCCTCTATCTGCACTTAAGGCCTGGTTCTGCTTGCTCTGAATAGACTGACGGTTCAAGTTCATCTGTGTCTGGCCTTGAAGCCACAGGATTGGCAGGTCTTGTTAAGTCCAGCATACTGTTACCATCTCACGCACGGAGACATATTACGTCAGTACTATTTTCGGTCTAGAGGTTTGGTTAAGGTTAGATGTCAGCATGCCTGCTGTATAAAAACATGGACGAGAACTAAAACGTAATCTGATTTATGCATTTCCCGATTTGTGGCTTGCCGTGAATCTGGGTGTGGCTTCGTCGTTAACATGCTGACATAGTCTTAACCCTGGCCACAAAGCTTCAGTTTCACTTTCATTAGATCTGAGTCAAGATCTTAATGATTTTTAAGTTGGATTTTGGCTTTCATAGCGCGTCAGCTTGATAAGTACTTTTTTATTTTACCTGTAGAAGGTCTATCGGGTCGAAAGTTGTTTTTATTTTTTTTTTCCTTTCTCATTTACAGCCACGTTTCTTTACTGTTTCTAAAGCGGGGAGTTGAGACATACAGCTTTGTGTGTGTGTGCATATTTTGACGTTGTTCCCAGCATGATATACTGACCTGACGTTAAGTGTAGAGCTTACGACCAAGACTTAGTGTAGTCGAATTCTTACAAGTCGCTTTATACGATGTTAAGTAATGCCTTGTAAGAAGTAAATCCACCTGAAAGAAAGTTAAATAGAGTTCAAGAGTAAATATGAAAGGTCAAGAGCTGAAATTAAGATGTTTGATATTCTTTGAGAACAGCACCAACTCTTGGTATTCAGTTATGAATAGGTGAGAAACAGAAAAGTCATGGTAAAATTATGTTTATAATCAAGTAATAAAATGATAGAAGAAAAATAGTTTGGAAAACATGCAATGTTTCCTTTATGTGAGAATGTGAAGAAAAGGTCAAATGTCAAATTCTATTGTAGTGTGACACAAAGTCGTTTGGTATTTGTTCTTTGTCAAGATACCTTGTCAGTTTACAATCAGGAAGTTAAACCTCAGTACAAGTGTGATAAAGCAAATTGAAGTGACTTTTGACCTAAGACAGAACTCCAGTCCAAGATAACCAGCCTACACAATTACATATTTTGTCTTTAAAAATGTAACATCATAACAAACAGACACAAAAGTATCTGGTAAGTGCGTAAATGTCACCCCATGCTGTATTGGTTGCACCGTTGCAAAATATAGGACAAAGCTGTCCATGTCATGGGTCACCTGGAAGTCACCGGCCATTGGCCAATTTCATGACAATGAAGTGCTTTGAACGACACAGATTTATCTGAACCATGGCCATTTAGAATCAAACATTTCCTTTGCTACCACAAAACATCCGATAGAAACAGCAGGTGTCTTTTATTCTCATAGAGGTTTTTCCTCACAGAATTCATTGTATAGTTTTTTCAGTACTTGTTTCTTACCGGTGCTTCACGCTTTTTCTTGTTTGACCACATTTGAACTAATGTACATTACACACTACCTTTCGTTAGCGAGTACACGATAACACTTTCTAGTGAAATGAACACCCAATAAGAATTATATCTGATCTGGATGCGTGGCAGTCTCGGCTTATTAGGAATGTATAACGAATGGCCACAATACGAACATTTCTGTATACACAATTGGGACCTTGAAAGTTGAACTTCGTGAGCTGAATGTCTGACATAGAATCAGTGTCACATAACTTTCCCTAATCACATTCATTCTCATTCATCCTGCTTTGAAAAGGAAGAATTCCAGATGGAAATTTTAGTAGGATCAGTTCCCATTTTAATTCACCAGGAAGGTGAATCGCTCAGATACCGATTAGCAGCAAAGCTGTGCTGCATTCCGCTTCATCGTACATGAATGATGTTTAGAATTTGTATGTGATGTTAAGTTGCAATGCTCGAGCCATTTTACGTTTGGTTGCTTCGATCAGAGACACAGGACAACAGGTCTCAGGTTGAAGAGACGATCTGTAGATCCCCACCAACTATATTAATATTCCCCTGTTTCCAATACTGTTCCAGGTTTTCCTTGTCGACAAGAACTGCAAAATATTCAAGGGTATTATATTGGGTGTCCTGTGTATATACGTACCAATGTAAGCATTTCCGTGTCTGCATGAGCATGTTTGATTGTTTAACCTGTGTGGGGGATGTCTATCTGCTTATGTGTGCATCCTGTTTTGTTTTGTTTTTCTGCAATCTTGCTTGCGGGTGGATTTCTGTATGTGTGCAAAGTTGTTTTATTGTTTTATTTATGTAAGTGCATGAGAATGGATGTCTGTGTGCACGCAACTAATTCTCCAAATATCTTAATAAAAACTCTTTGATAACTTAATTTCGGTGAGTTCACCTGACCATCTTGTTTGTAAAAAAAATATATAATGGTGGCTGGGACACATTGCTGATAAAAGTGTCATTTTCTCTTCCTGCATGGTAGGATTAATGAACACACAGTTGTTATCGGTGTGTCTCACCAAAGCGATCCAACAAACAAATAAAAAAAGGTGCATTTTTGTTTTGATAGTGGCATCGTCTACTTCAGAATTGGTCTTGTTACTGTAGAGTGTACAAGTTGATATGAGGAAGAAGACAGGAGCTGATTACAAGTGCTTGAAGATGAACAACTGAACATACTGAGTCACTTAAAGACTTGGTGAATTCAGAGGTGGACATGTAATGGGGGCCTGGTCTTCGGGGACCACTCTGACACAAGCACAGGGGTGGAGTTAATCATATTATAATGTGGGCCCAGACCAGTGCACTATCAGGCTATCCTACCCAGAGACAGACCTATAACATGGGCGACTGGCTAGCATTGAGCCAAAACTAATACCGTGTAAGCCCAGTCTGGCTAACTGGATCACACTGGGACATGGTTAAAACAGATACAGATATAAGTATACCGTTGAATCAGTCCAGCAAGCTGGATAAAAGAAGACTTCTGTTTTCTGGGGGCCTCAGCATAATGCCTTTGTTTTTCGAGCAAGCTAGCCAACGAGAAAGACTGTTCTTTTTCGAGCAATCAGTTCTCCGATCAATGTCCCCACAAGCCAGGTTATCTGTCTACCTGTATGTCTGTCTGTGTAACTGTTTTTTTTGTTGTTGTTGTTTGTTTCATTCTTAGTGCCTTTTCGCAGATCTGTATAGCTCACGCCCCTTTTGTGTCTTAATATATGACCGGGGAGCTTTGGGCTTAAAAAGTACTTCTTTGTTTATTTTCTTAGTCTGTCCCCGCCCATTTTGCAAGCCTGCGAAACGCCCCTGGGTTTTATCTTATCAGCCGAGCAAAACAACGATCTTAAACCAGCTTCAGGACCTGGACACAATCGTCTCCTTCTGTCATATTGTATTCTTAGAACAGTATCTTTTCCTCCTGACCCCCCTCCCCCCATCTTGGTTTGTTCTCTTTATTCATGCAAGCTGGCTAGTGTTTCAGACTCGCAGTCCATGTATTTCTGTCCGTAGTGTAGGATGTGCTTTGTCAAGGGGTGTTCGGTGTGCAAATGTGCAAATTGTTTGTGACTCAAATGATTAGAACTTCCTGATACACCCATTGTCTTGGAGTGACTGGCTGGTACTGGAACCATCGGATATTATAATCCAAAAAAAGGTATTGTTCTTTAAAATGAAAATATTATTCGTCCATTCCTTTACGGGCTTAACTGTATCTTTTCTTTATTACAAAGACAATAAATTTCAAAAGAATAACACCAGTTCACATTCGGGGTCTGACAGGGCCCAGATACGCATTCTTTTCATCGTAATAACCCTCAACCAATTGTAAACATGCCATGCTGATGGCACAGCCATGCTGATGGCTTCACTCAGAGTTGTAATTGACGCTTAACTTGTCATTCCTCGACAATCAGAGATGAAGTACTGTAGAAATTTATGTTTCCGTCAGAGACTATACTTATATGGAAATTTGATTTGCCATGCCTAGTCTCAGCATGAAAAAGTTTGTTTGGGAAGGCATAAAGTTGGAATTTACATTAAGATTATCTATGGGGCGACCCGGCTTTTCGGCTGGTGATAAATATTGGGAGAGACAGGGGGCTGGACAGGAGGTGGCCACCTCTATACCTTGTGGCTATAGTGTTGGTCTCTGTTACTTTATCTTCCTTGCGAAAAGACACTAGTTTATTTGAAAGGACCATGCTTGGCGCCCAAAAACCCAGAGTAAGCTTGGGGTGTGTCTAGCGAGATTAGTAATGTTTTCATAACAATTTAACAGCAAGTTACGTGATAATAATTATGATACTTCAATGATAAAATAAGGTCTCAGATCGCAGAAGACATACAAAACAAGATAGATTGAGGTGCGGTGTTTTGCTTTGTTTTAAAAAAGAGGGGGGGGGGGTTGTCAACATCTTCTGGATGATATATAAAAACATAATCCACAATGTGTCTATTGTTTCATTGAAAGTAGTAGGCGTGATTTTTTTCATCCTGACAGAATACTCCCAATCTGCGTGGAATGGTGTTTAATGTAGATTTATTCTATATCTTCAAGCCGATGGGAATAATTTATGGAGACACACTGGTTCGTTGTTAGAAATACACTATAGGCACAGACAAGTGGACAATGATGTTGATATGGTAATGTCTGTTTTAGTTCAGAGTACGGTTTGGGCGGGACTGAGTCTCAACAGGCGTGCCCGGATGTCAAATGTGACACTTAACTCTATATAAGTATACATATTCCCGAATTGGTCACTTTAGACGCTATTGTTGGGAACTTCACTGTTGACTTGGTGACAAGAACAGGAAGTAATAAGCAGGGTAATTTAGATTTCGCATATGAAATCGAGTTAATAAGTCTGTAGACACGTTTTTATTTTCTAGCGAAGCATCTATCGATGCTGTAATATGTGAACTCTCCAAATTTCATTTCGTATTAAAATTTAGTCCCATAAATGAAAATTATACTATCACCGTTTGCCTTTGTAATAAAAAAAAACAACAAAAACGAATAATAAAGTCTTAAAATAGAATGGGAGATGGTGCGATAATATTTCACCTTGAGATATTCTGCTTGAATGTACCGTCTTGGCGTTGTTAGTCTTTAGACTTTATTAAAATCTTTTGATCACGGTAACTGGTCGCCGACGGCATCTGGCTGACCCATTGTTGCTGTAAATCGATCTGAATGTCACGAACACGTTTATAATTATGTAACACATTATCCTCTTCTTGGGGTGTGGCTAAGGACAGTATTAATTACAGTACTGTGAGCATAACGTCGAACGCTTGGATATGCTTAAAGGACTTTCGGATTATATTGATTTACCGTACTATTAATATTTCTCTTTCTCAGACACGCAATTTTTTTTTTTTTCTCTGTGCCGTCCTTTCTCTCTCTCTCTTTCTCTCTCTCTCTCTCTCTCTCTCTCTCTCTCTCTCTCTCTCTCTCTCTCTCTCTCTCTTTCTCTCTTTCTCTCTCTCTCTCTCTCTCTTTCTCTCTCTCTCTCTCTCTCTTTCTCTCTCTCTCTCTTTCTCTCTCTCCCTCTCTCTCTCTCCCTCCCTTCATCCCTCTCTCTAGCTCTCCCTTTTTCTGTCTGTCTATCTATCTATTTCTCCAGCTGTTTGTCTGTCTGTTTGTCTCGCTTCCTCTCTCCGTTATTATTAAACTACTCAGTGAGGGTTGCTCCTCTGTCTTAGTAACTAGAGGGATTTGGGGGGGGGGGGGGTTAGTTTAGCCTATAGTTATGATTATGAAAAGTACACTACTTCGGCTGTGCATCAAAGTTTAGCAAAGATCGATCATTGTTTCCAAGCCACTTTTGACCCTCGATTCAATCCAAATCTCAAGTAGGCTCCCACACGACTATCTATAACATCTGTTACCATCTTAACTGTGTAAACATCAATACACAGTGTATAATACCTTGTGTAATCTGATTATGTTCGGAGGTTCTGCCTGTCGCCGGTGTCCTCTAAAAAAAAAACCTCTATTTATATACATGCAAATATTATATTTAGCGGATTATTTACTCTGAATCGTGTCATCCGAATTCAACTGAATAAAACGTTTATCCCTGAGGTCGAATGTTCTTATTTTCTATACTCATGTCTCGACAGATTATGATCAGGAAAGCCAACGGTCTGAACATTTTGATATATCGTGCTATTTTGTGTTGTATGAACATTTCAGGCTTGCTGAACAAAAAATAATGAAATGAACTAATTGCCGTGTTTTGAATTTCGGGATTTGTGGCTGAAAATGGATCTGAACATGTTAAATGTGAATGTCTTTATCAGCGCAAAGTAGGTAGGTGAATCATTTCAGAAAATTACGTAGCCAGACTAGTTTTTCTTACATTCATTAATACATACACAGATATGTGGACACATGGCAGACAGACAGGACGGCCGGACAGACGATTGTTTTGATAGATAGATAGATAGATAGATAGATAGATAGATAGATAGATAGATAGATAGATAGATAGATAGATAGATAGATAGATAGATAGATAGATAGATAGATAGATAGATAGATAGATAAGATTAGATAGATAGATAGATAGATAGAGATAGACAGACAGACAGACAGACAGACAGACAGACAGACAGACAGACAGACAGACAGACAGATAGACAGATAGACAGATAGACAGACAGATAGACAGACAGATAGACAGACAGATAGATAGATAGATAGATAGATAGACAGACAGATAGACAGACAGATAGATAGATAGATAGATAGATAGATAGATAGATAGATAGATAGATAGATAGATAGATAGATAGATAGATAGATAGATAGATAGATAGATTGAAAACAGCGCTGGGACAAACTAAGACGAAATGAACAAAGTACTAAAGTGATTTATGAAAGTTCAAGACTCACTGCTAGTGGCTTTAACACTAATTGCACGAGAATGCAATAGTCTGCCAACGTTATGCAGCGACATACGAGTATTTTGCTAATCTTTCAACAGGAAGTCTGTATTTGTATACATATGCGTTCTAAACTGTATGACCTGTTCATAACCTCGCTAATCATGCCACAGAACTGGCAAATCTGCCAGTGATGGATGGCTTGATTGACATTTTGTAATGCTTTCTGTGTTGTCGTCCTGTCATAAGGGAATGTCTATTTACACATTGACCACTGCTATAGGATGGTAGTTTCTTTGTGTTTGATGGGGCAGTTTTTGCTTTTGTGTGATTTTTATTTGTTTACCAGGGCCAGTAAATTATCTCGCCTTTGAACGGAGTGTCGTTAGAAGAAGATATGAAAAATGACTAATGGAGATAGCGACTTGTAACAAAAGTCATGAACGTTCTTCTACATTCAAAGAGGTAAATCTATACTCATTTCGCACTCGGGATAAAAAAGATCTGATAATCGGCGTCGGGCTAAACCTGTTTATCAGGACATGCATTGTTTGTTTGTCAGTTTTCAGTGAGGGGAAATAAGTGTGATGCAGTTCCCTTAAATCCATTTGGTTAACTTTAGAGCTTGTAGAAGATGTGTTTTTCTCTAAAAACTTTATATTTTTGCGAGTATCTAACTGGTTTCTGCGCGTGTGTATGTGTGCATGCATTTTCCCTTTAATTGTGTCCTAACAAATATCGATATCGCCATTCCAGCCTGAGCTTCTCTTGGCACTATCGGTTACATCTGAGTAACAATCTTGAATATAACAGTATTAATTTTGTCTTCACCGTTACATCACAGTGTCCATTTGTATGAAATTACCAGGTCAGAACGCCCACCGTCAATGAAAATACTTGATTTTCCGTGGTTAAACGAAAACTGAGGTATTCATTTTGTGACGAAGACCATCCGAAATACGTCAAGCACGCTGTTGTTGTATTATCAAACCTATTTCTGACATTCCGACGTTGTTTTTTTTTTTTGCCTGTTTGATTTTTGCCCCCAAAAGTTCTTGGACTATTATTAACTCAGAAGGTCACAACGTCATAATGAATTGACCTCCTTGTGCCGGGAAACACGCGATGGAGGTCGCGATTGTTTACATATTTGTTTGTTCTGCATTTCCGACTGCAGATATTTGAATAAAGACCTCCTCGCTGAAAGGAAAAAAGGTGGCAATGTCCTCTCTACTCTGCTGAGTTATGGCAACTTAAATCTCTATTAACTGCTTGGATATGGAGACCGCATGCCGTTCATGGTGTGGTTTTGTGTACAAAACTCGTTGAACGCCCGTGTTCAGCAATAGCTTCTTCTATGCCCCTTTATATGAATCTGGCGTCTTAATTTTTGGTCTTTTGAAAGGGCGTTGGTGACAGAAAATAACTGGCATTCAGATTAGAAGGCACTGGCCAAATTGGCTCCGTTAGATGTACCAAGTTCTTGTGGTGATTAGTCGATTTCATGAAGTTTTGCCCTTGGATTATACTGTTATCGTCACAGTATTATCGCACTCATTTTTAATCTGTGAAATTTACAATCAGTGGCATAAATGACGATATTTCAATCTGCATTGGATTCGGTTTATTAAGCTTATATATCCGTGCACAGACCCGTGCAACTGAGGCTTTTGAACGTTGCTGTTTCAAATTACGGTGACCTGAAGGCTCTCCCGAGTGCGCCAGATTTGAAGGGATTCTAAGAACTGTGAATAGAAAACTGCGTTCTGTTTCTGTAGACTCTCTATTATGCATTCTGAAACAACAAACGGCCTCCTCTCTGATCGTGTCCTGAATATTGATGGAGTTGTTGATCTTCATCTTCTAAAAGTTTGCAAGTAAAGATACCTAGTCTGAGCTTGCTATTATGTAAATGAAGATAAGTCCGATCGGTTCTGTTTTCAATGACTCAGCTATCGGAGATGTGGATATAACCTCAAGGCTGTTATGTATATGGGTGGACTTGTGGGAAAATGTACAACTGATGACGTGAGTAGGTGACCCGATCGGTTGCTGGTGGGACTGGAGCACTTGTGATTTGGAAGGTTCTGATGACCTGTAAGTTGGAAGAATAGCCAATAGCACTTGTACCTGTCGATCTGTATTAGTTAGTTTTATGAATATCGTGCTGCCTGTAGTGATCATTTGTGGGCGTAATGGCCACAACAGTTGTTGTTGTTATTCCTACAAAGTATTATGGTGGTGTTAGTGGTGGTAGTACCAGAAATAGCAACAGTAGTAGCCGTAATAGAAGTCGTGATAGCAGTAGTAGTGGTAGTAGTAGTAGAAGTAGTAGTAGTAGAAGTATTAATAGTAGTTGTAATAGTAGTAGTAGTAGTAGTAGTAATAGTAGTAGTAGTGGTAGTAGTAGTGCTTGTAGAAGTAGTATGAGTAGTAGTCGTAGTAGCAGTAGCAGCAGGAGCAGCAGTAATAGTAGTAAAAGAAGAGAAATAGTGATATTGGAATTAGTAGTAGTAGCAATAATATTTGTCATACAATAATGTCAGTAGAAACAGTAGCTGCCATCCATCCGTTAGCAGTATAAACTTTATCACTAGTAATTGTAATACAATCGCCCTAGACTTTGCTGCCACAGTGTAAGTGTAATGATAGTAGTTTGTAATAATAACTGCAAAGATATCTGACGTTAGCATCTTATAAGCTTTATGTACAATGGGGAGAAGCTGGGCAACATTGCTGGAATGATACACTACGGTACCAAACTTGAAAACAGTTGCTATTTTGGAGTGTCAATTCAGCCAATTCACGGTGTCCTGAGTGGCCTGTTGCTGTTTATTTTCCTATATCTTATCTTGAGACTAGCCGACCCGCGCGAGGTAAATCTTGCAGATTTTTTTTAGGAAGCCCAACAGTATATCTGTGTATCTAGATCTAGGCTACATTAACTTTGTGTGCCATAAATTTTTCCACATTTGCCGAGACAAAGAAAGTAATGGGGAATTGAATGAAGACTAAGTACATGATTTTCGACCACCGGTGTATAATGAGGTCGCGGACGAAATCTCCGATCATGCTTTTTGATTCTACTCGATGAAAATGTGTCTCTATTTGCGCGGCTCAAAAAATCTTTAACAAATAATATTAAAGGCTAATTTTTGTCCCAAATTAATGTGTCCACGTAATTTATCGTCAAAAAGTGAGACTGTACGCCATGTTTCATAATATTTTATCGCGTAGTCACGAAGTTTTAGGTTATTACATATTCATCCTCTAGTTCCATTATAGTAAGATAAGCCTGAGTGTTTCAACTCTTCACTCTATCCGCCCCTCTTCCATCCATGATGCCAAGAAGACAGTCCATATGACAGGTCGTAACAGAAGGGTGTGGTAACGGTGGTGGCAGAATCCGATGCAACAGTGAGCTAACTAATAACGGACGGGGCTGAGAGTGCTGGTCATTCTAACATTGCATTATCTATGCATGACTATGCATGAAAACATGACTCGTCTAGGACGTGTGATTAATTTTTGACAGACACTCACTTAATCTAAAATATCTTTCAAAGTAATGATTAAATCTTGATGACATTTTAACATAGCATTACACATATAATGGATATAACTCTACCAAAATTTCTCACGGATTCATCAAAAGGATTGCGAGATATTTGGTGTCAATATTGGGGCAGTTTTTTTTGTTTTTTTTATCACCCGATATATATAGAGAGAAAGAGTTGAAAGATAGAGAAGTTGAGAGAGAGAGAAAGAGAGAGAGAGAAAGAGAGAGAGAAACAGAGAGAGAGAGAGAGAGAGACAGAGCGAGACAGAGAGAGAAATGGATAAGTTTGTTCCACAAGGTTGGACAGGGTGGTGTTGTCACTTGATTTGATCGGTGATTAACATCACAAACCGAAGCGTTATTTCATTTCCTGTTCGTATCCTAATCATTTTAGTCTTTACTAGGATGGACTTTAAAACACCGACTGAATGGACACGGTGGTGGTTGCAACACATTTTAGTTCATGTAATTTCCGTCCATATTAAAATGCATCGCATTGTTTCATTTTGTCATGTCAATTCCTGTCCCTGTTCCTGTAGTCGGTAGGATGGAGCACCTAGTCTTCACGGATAAGAACGAAAAACTCGGAGGGCCCGTGTGCTCGTTGCGCATGTGAAAGATACCTTGGCAGTTGGAATGGAGAAGAGCTGGCCTAACAAGGCCGCTGCCCGGGCCAAAATTAAAAAAAAAAAAATCACAAAACACACAGAAAAGAAAAATTTGCAAGAAAAATAAGAAGGAAAAAAAGTGAGGTGTAATAAATGCAAAGAGCTGCGAATCTCTTTAAATAGAGACCTAAAACCATTTTGTAATGGGAACAATCGCATTCGGTGTCAAATTTTGTTACGCTTTTGTGGAAATTCTAAGACACGCATCAAGTGTGACATACACACAGCAAAAGTTGAGGACCTTCTCTCGTTTCAACCTTTAGATAAATTATGTTCAGAACTCCCGCGCACTTTGACTGTTTGATGTAACACACGCAGTATATGCATGGTGAATGACAAGGTCTTAGGTTTCCCAGGATCCAATCTGTATTCATCGGTGCAGTTTCACTCCGTCAACGAAATGGTTGCTGGAAAGGCTATTGACTTGACCTTGTTAGCGCAAGCTGTATGAATGGCATACCATTCAAAATTTTCCTCATTCAAATGTTTGTTGAGCTTTTTCGGCAAATTTGTCTACCATTGTAGTTATGTAGGCATTTGCCCCGAACGGTGAGTATTAAGAAAGGCGTAAGGCTTTTATTACAAGAAACAGTGATGTCTTACATAATAAATCAAGATTAAATTTTTAACTGGAAATACAACCAAAATAATAATGATTTTTTTTTCTTATCAGTTGCACCGCAGTTGTCGTGCTAGAAGGATAATTTTTAAAATGTGTTTCATGTCACGCCCCACAGAAGCTTTCCAGGTGAAAATTAACGTTAAAACGTGCAAATTGGAGACAAACTGTAAACTATTCAGATAGGTTCATATGGATCTGAAATATGTGCTCCATCGCACTCTGTGAGGCAGGTTTTTAACTGTCCAGACAAGTTTGCAAAGCGTTTTCTTCTATATACATTCATTGTAACTCTCGTATCACAAACACGGGTGTAGTCGCCCCCTGGAGGGTTTAGCCTTGCCAGATTCAAACAGGATTGCATGACTGTATTCTCCAGCAATAGCTTGGGAGGTGTTTACCTAAGTTCAAATAACAATAAAAGTCATAACAATAATAATCATAATAACAAGACTTTGTAACAATGATACCCCACTTATTTGTGGACAGCTAATGATGAACAGGTACCTCAAGAACCAAACTCAGTCAGTCAATGAGACTTTTGTCCTTTGCTAAAATAGGCCACTTCAAATTTTCTTCTCATGTTCATATTTCTTTTCAATCATAATTTTAATGAAAATGTACAGGCCCAGAATCAGCAACTTTACCCCTTGGGCATGCGAATGTCTATTCTAAATTTTCTTCCTTTGAGGTAACAGCCCACTGAAAGACGTGTTTGGAGACGCCATATTGTTCAAATAAAAAAATATATATAATTATATATTTTATATTTTAAAAAATGTAGTGGTCATTGTCTATATTTACATAGCAACTTTAAGTGCATTGCTAGAGTTTGGTAGACCGATTGAGTGGACCAATTTTTGAAGTTGGTGAATTGGCCGCTTGACGTATGAAATGAGTGGCGAAGGCATGATGGATGAATGAATGACAGAGGACAGAGAGGGAGAGGCGGAGTGAGAGACAAGGACCTTCTTGAAATATATGAACGATTAAATTTCTTTTTTTTGTCTGGTCTGTTCTCAGCCATAATTATCTAATCGCCAAGTCTAGTGAGTCTATGGAATCACAAAGCGCGAGTTTCTTTTGAAAGTAACTCACGCCCAACTGTAGATTCAGACTACTTAGCTGTCAATATAATTTGCCAGGTACACACATCTTTGTTCAATTCATATACAGGTAAAACAGTATCGTACGGGCTATAATAGCAGTGAAGATCTATAGTTTACTGTTGTAAACATAATTAGAGTTGCCTACGATGAGGAGATTATAAGCGATGACACACCTGATCATTCTGAAAATGTACTTTGAGTAATTTTGTGAAAGTTAGTACTCAATGTTTGGATACGATCTTTTTTTTTTCTCGTCCTATTTAGAGAACAGGAGGGGGGGGGGGGGGATGCATGTCCCGAGAAGTAAGGAGAGAGCGGAGGGAGGGGGGGGCGAGAAGAGAGAGACAGATGGACAGCCAGACAGTGAGAGAGACAGACAAGACAGACATACAGACAGATCGGCAGAGAAAGAGAGAAAGAGAAAGAGAGGAGAAGCTTCTAGCATGATATTTATTGACAAATTTAAACAAATACAAAGAAGTTGTGGGGAGGCAATAAGAATAACATTTTTTTTCATTAGCCTCGGAGGCTGGAAAACTTGTCGTGAGTATTTTATTTTTTTCATTCTTTCAGGATTCGCCGTGTATAAATTTCTTGCTGTTTGCTTCTAATTGGGAGTTTTGTGGAATAATTAAAACTTTGGCTGGTTTTTGGTGGGTTTTTTTTTGCAACATTTCTAGCGGATATTTTTGTACAAGAAATTCCGTTATGTATGATGTTTGACCCTCCGGCTTTGAGCAAACATTGGAGGAAAAGTAATGAGTGGCTGTATTTGTCTGTCTGTGTGAGCTTGTCGGTATGTGTTATATATATAGCAGGGGCGGTGTAAGACCTGAGGAGAGGGGGGGGGGGACTTCAGGTTTGGTGGACCCCACAAACAAGGAAATTAAAAGGTACGGCAAATCACCAAATGTAAGTAAACATCAAAGTCCGTTTACTGCATGTAAGTGGAACGGACAAGTTAAACATAGACAGAAACGTTAACTGAGTTGTATGTCTGAAGTCAATACATGCCGGCAAAATTCTAAGTAGAGATTTAGGTTTACAAGACAAATTACATAGGACGTAGTTAGGCCGCTGTGTTCTCTTTAGCTTCCATAGATAACCATGACTGACTCTTCAATTTACAGCAATTTACATGACAAAGTTAAACTCATTACTGCATTTTTTGTAAAGTTTGTGCGTGTGTAGGGTGGGGTGGGTGGGGGGGGGGGGTTATGCCTGAAAAAAGGAGGGGAGGGGGGGGGAGCAATTGCCACTTTGGCCTCTATAGACCCGGCCTTGTGTAATAGAGGCCAACATCCCTGAAGATGTTTATACAGCGATCATTGCTGCATGAAGATAAACAACATTAGTGAATTAAAGAGTTGAAAATCAAGTAGTACTAACTAGTGACTTGGCTTGGCGTAATTAGCCTTTATCTGGCCCTTCAGAAAGTCGATATCGAATAATGCCCTACAGTTCAAAATGTCCAAAATCGAAGGTCCTTTGGGGTCTAAAAACACGATGAAAATCAATTTAAATAACCACAGAAGTAAAGTCATGTTTTTTCTCAAGGGTATGAACTTTGTACTTTGAATGTCTTGACTTTCGACTTCCATTGGAGTGACATGCTTGAGTCTCCTATGTCAGCATTTTATGTTCATATAATTATTGCCTATCACTAAACCACTCTTCTGTTTCTTCCAATTTTGTGGTCGGGTGCATTTACATGTATCGGGTAGTTGGTGGGCGATTCTGGTAGGGTCTCCTTCTGTCCTATCATTGTATTATAAAAAAAAAAAATAATATTCTGTCTATCCTCATGCTTTTTTCTAGTCTTGGGGTAGCCACACAAAGGCCACCGAATTCGGTCACCGAACCACAAGGCGCTTTAGGTGAGAAGAATTGCACTACATAAACGTACCGAATGTAGGTGGGCTCTGTGTGCAGTTGTTGAAATTATATAGTGCAATTCTTCTCACCTAAAGCGCCTAGTGGTTCGGTGACCGAATTCGGTGGCCTTTGTGTGGCTACCCTAAGGTGACCGATATCGTGTCTATGCGTTTTCTCCCAACTCCGTAAACGCTCAATATAAACTCATTTCTTTCGTTCCCTTTTGCTCACTCATCGGCTTTGTTGCTTTCTTAACTCAGACAGAACGGTGTGTTCAGACAACCAAGCGTTGAGGCATTAATAAACTTGGCATGTTTCGTGTCTATTGCCGGAAATGTAGATTGGTCTGTGAGATACTGAGTGTGTGGGAGACAATGTGTATTAGCCTAGTAGCTGTACGAAGCAGGTTTCTTCACGTCCAGAACATCTCTCTTCATTGATTGAATGATTAACTGATTGAGTGATTGACTGATTGATGGATTGATTGACTGATTGATAGTTTATGTTTTTCTTCCATTCATTCATTCATTCGTTCGTCCATTCGTTCGTTCATTCGATCATTCGTCCATTCATTCTTTCACACATCCATTCATCCTATTCTGCTATTTTGCAAAACTGAATCGAGCATGACACTCTATGACAGACAGCACTGTTGCCTTCAGCTGGTTATAACGGATATTGTTTATAAACATGTCATGACTAATTTTTCTATAACTGCGATGCAATTGCTATTGTTTTTGTTTTTCTCCAACATTGATTTTGCCAATAAACAAAACCTCCAGTGAATTCATTTACGTGATTATCACCAATAAGGCAAAGTATTCAGTGAAATTACTGCTTGATTATCATCAAAAAGACAAAATGTTCAGTGAATTCACCAATTAATTGTCACCAGCAAGGCAAAGTGTTCACTGAATTCACTACTTGATTATCACCAAAAAGACAAAGTGTTGATTATCACCAAAATGAGAAAATTTTTGGGTGAATTCACTACTTGATTATCATCAATAAGGCAAAGTGTTTAGCGAATTCACTACTTGATTATCACCAATAAGGCAAAGTGTTCAGTGAATTCAATACTCGATTATCACCAATAAGGCCAAGTGTTCAGTGAATTCACTACTTGATTGTCACAATCTTCTTCTTAATACAAGTAATTCCTTTATTTCGGAGTTACAATTGAACAGTCCTTGGCATAATTCTGAGGATTCCTGTAAGCAGATTTTTATTGTTGTTGATCCTGTATACAATGTTATAGGTGCTTTATTTTGGTGCCACTAACTCGTATGATGCCAAGTAATAAATCTGTCCATTTAATTAATTTGTTCTATTGTGTTGTTATTGCAGCCAGCATAATTTGTCTTCCTGTGGAGAAAGGTCTGCTAAATGACGTATATTTCTTGAAGAAGATTTCGGACACTTCATCATGGCTTCTCAACATATATTTCTATGGCCAGGTAATAAATTGGTTACTTTTCATCATGCGTTGTTCAACATGTAATGTTACCATTACTACTGAGTAAGTAGATACTCAAAATCAGTAACAGAAGACTACATAATAACATGTATAGTTACAAGTATACCCATCGAACCACTGGCATGTTTAGATGTTGGAATGGAGAGATTTGAATGGGATTTATGTGTATGTGCGAGCATGTGAACTACAACATACAAGTCACTAGGTGTTTGTGTGCGCGTGTGTGTGTGTGTCTGCGCGTGTGCGTGTCATGTCGTGTGTGATTGGCTTGTGTCTCTAAAAAATAGATAAAACTTGGATTTCTTGTCTGTCTGTCTCCGAGTCACAGTTTTATTATTATTATTATTTTTTTTTTGAGGTATCATTACAATGCTTAATTTATATAGCGCATATCTGTTTACTTGTCCCCTCCCTGTCTTTCTCTCTCTTTCTCTCTCTCTCTCTCTCTCTCTCTCTCTCTCTCTCTCTTTCTCTCTGTTTTTTTCCCTTTTGTATTTTGTTTCCGGAAAAACGAATGAAAACGAATGAAATCTAGAGAACTGAAACTATCATTGGTTTAAACATTCTAACATTTTGTTGTTTTTGTTGTTTATGCTAATGATGTTGCTGTCATTGTCTGTGTTATTTGAATCTCTTGGATCTCTTTCCAGCCGCGGTTTCGGTGCTAATCTTTGCACCCTACGTTACAGCCACATGCACAACTGATCTGGCCAAGGTAGAACCGGGGTTGGAAATACGCGAAAACACCATGGCAGGTCTGTTTGTATATTATATACCATTAGTGACTTTGTACTAGTTTTTCGTTACACTCTTCAGTGTTTTTTATTCTTTTAAACTGTTTTCAAATGATTATTTTATTTGTTCATATTCATTACAGCAAGTCTCACTGCAGCATTGTAGCATGACTGTCAAGTATCACTATCTCTCATTGCTGTGTTTCAATCTGTTATAGGGAATCACTGAACTCGAATCTATTTTAAATTCTAACTAGTCTTGCGACACTTTGCTTTAGTACGTTGTAATTATATATCATGTCCAGGTGATTTGTTCCTCTATAACGAGTTTCATTTCAATGATAAATCTACTCAACAAGGAGTTGAGAAGTCTTAAAGTCGTTTGGGCAAAAGAAAAAAAGAAATAGAAAGAAAATTTGATGTTTGAATTTTCTTGATGAAGAGTTTCCTGGGAGTGTTTGGAGCTCTATATCCTGTATTGTAAATGTTTCTTATCCACGATAAGTTTCAAGTTCTATAGAGTTTTAATCCGGAACCCAGCATAACATAAACTATAGCTCTGCACGTCTGTACACGCCAGACATTGATATGTCCAATAAAACATGAAAACTTTTAAGGAAATACGATGCTGATAAGCGCCCATTGGTCATTATGGCCCTCTACCTTTTATAAAATGGTTGTAAATCAGAGGCATGTGTTTAATTATTCTACTGATGGCAAACGGTTTTTTTTAATGTTCGGTGTATTTTCTTTTTCTTTGACGTTAAAACAGAAAGAAAAAAGGAAAAGAAAAGTATAACAATAATAATAAAAACCTGGGACCTTTTGTTGAAAGGCAAGACCCCATGTCGCTTCAAGTCTTTTTAAATGTTTCCTCAGATACGCCAATCTTGAATGTCACTAACAGCGGTGAGCTTGAAGAGCTAGTATCCCACGAATTGTTAAAGGTTATGAGCGGGAGTGTGTATACCAAGGTCAACATTAATCTGGATGGCAGTAGCGTAAGTGAATAAAATTATATAGATCTATATCAAGTGTGAAAACTGACTGGCTTACCATATGTAAAATCTAAGTGAAAGAATTCTGCAACGCCTGAAAACGATGATGTCATAATTATTTTCTCTGAGAAACATGCTACAGTATGATCTTGTGACAGACATGGGTGTGACCCCGGTGTGCCTCAATAATGCTGCCTTGGTATTTTGATGTTTCTGAACAAAGAAAGACATTTAATGCAGCTGCTTTGATGTTTTGACGATGTGAACAAAAAAGAAAAAAGGGAACAAATTTTAATGTTTGTTTTGATGTTTCTGAACAAAGAAAAAAACCTTGGAAACGTTACTTCTTGTCACTAAAGAAAATACATTGCTTGAAATGTTGAATGGGAATTTCATCTTTTCTGCCATATCTTACCAGATTTTTTATTGAATAATTTCCCGATTGGGAACTTAAAATCAACAGATAGAATGTGTTATATTGAAATTCTTCTATTGCTCTGTGACCAGTGCAGTGATTTATTTCCAGTCAACCTCGTAGGACAGCCAATAGTGGCTTGGCCGGCCGGATCCGGCATGTGGGCTGTATGTTGTCCTTGTCTGGCGCTCTAGATGGTGAATGAGAATAATCTTATTTTCTTCTACTTTCTTTTCAGTCATTGTGCAAGCCATACCCTTCTTACACAATCCGTTGCAAGAACGATCAAAACAGTGAGGTATGATAAACTTATATAATACTAGTAATAATAGGCCCATCATTCTATCTTTTAACCGGCATTTATTACATTTATATCCGCCATTAGAATGTAAATCCGTTTTGGAAATGTCCTTGCAAAAACCTCTGATGATATTGTGTATTCGAGGGAGTGTGTTTCATTTCATGATAGTAAACTTCAATTCAGCATTGGGGCATGACCCGTTTCAGTGTTTCCGTGCAAGGAGATTGTCTTATTTCAATTTTATTATTTCAACGATTTCAATTCATCATTATTTAAAAAACAAAACAACAAAACATAGAGGACCTGTGAGGTCGAGCAAAGTCAAAATGTGGCAAAACTCCTCGTAAGAAATAATAAAGAAATGTAACGATGAAAGAAAAGGAAAACCAACACAATATTTCGGTCTACGAGGACCTTCAGGCAAAAAAAAATGAAAGAGAATTTTAAAATTTTCAAAAAAAACAATAACAACCAACTTTAACCAAAACAACAACCAGCCACTAAACCTGTGAGTCCCTTCACAGGGTCTTGGCACGACATTCCTAATTAGATAGGGAAGTGGCATAGATTAAGCCAGCACTGCAGCTGAACGTCAATCTTGTGTATCACACTAACAGTGCTCAGGATAGATCTTTGGTCAGACAAAGTAATAAATAAATTGTTATTGGTTATCTAGTGGCTCCGAATTTCCTCATCTTCTGTGTTTTCTTTTGCTTTCATTAATGTGGCACTTAATTACTAAATAACTACTATTTCCTTCATTCCCAGAAACAATTATTTCTAATCATTACTTATACCGATGATTTTCTACCTGGCATCCAAAGCCCACTTGAAATTTCAGTTAAAGAGGTAAGTATGGAAATTGGTTAACTGCATCGTATAATTTATGTTTTGTTTGTTAACCATCACTGCTACCACGGCCACTATTACACTCACCATCACAATCACATCAACTGTAATACATTTTACAATCATCAGGGCACCACACCACCAATCAGAAGAGTAGTACCAGGTCCATAGATTCAGTTATGTCAAGATAATAAAATAATTTATTTTAAAATAAGAAAAGGGAAAGAGCGATGAGTAATTAATGGAAATTCCAGCAAGAAACTTTCGGTAAAATGAGAAATCAGTTTACTATTGATAGTTAGATCAGGGGATTGAAATTGAACAGCTATTTGCTATAAATAAACCGCATTGCTCTCCCAGAAATGGAGTTAAAAATCTTACAGTTCATGTCAGTTTTAGTAAAGAATGCCTTGTCGTGGCCAGCAGAGGTGACATGGGAATGTTGTCATAATAGGTGTCTTCAGTTGAAAAGCATTGTAGGAATGCTAAATTTTCATCCCAAAATGTGGATTGTGAAAATTCAGGTTTCCCTCAAATTGAATGAAATGACTGCAGGCGTTCGAAGTGGTCTTAATCTGATAAAGCCTGCATTATTTTCCTGTATTTGCACAACTGCAGACGGTCACTCTTTTTGCCAAATAGTCTTATCACTTCCAGATGGAAATTTATTTATTCTATTGCTTAATTCAAGGAGGAATGCAGTATTTCAAAGTTTGGTCTATATAACTAGAAATATATTTAAAGTAACATTTCTTCCTTTTCCTGTAAAATATAAGCACCTGTGGGTTTCATGACAGATCCAGCGATAGGTCACACCACACGCGTGTTTTCATGACAGAGCCACGCTATGTCACACCACACGCGTGGTTTCATGATGGATCCAGCAATCTGTCTTACTACACGTGTGGTTTCATAATAAATCCAGCGATATTTCACACCACACGGTGGTAGAAATGAAAGCAGGGGAAATTTAGCCTGCACCCGTGTCCTATCGAACTGCAACTTTTATAACTAATTCCCGATTGTTATCTTCTCACAGAGCACGTCTGCTAATTCTACTGTGGAGGATTTGTCAACGTTTTCGACAGATAAAGACTGCGAAACCCCCGAGACATTCCATTATGAAGTTTTGGTGAGTCAACAGAAAGGAGTTTACAAGTCCGAAAGATGAATGAGATGTGTTGTCGCTCATTTTGTACTGTCCACCAGTAAAAAATGATTATAGCATTACTAAAGAAATCCAGAAATGTTCAAAGGTATTAAAGTTCATTCCATGAAACAACAACAACAACAACACCCCCCCCCCCCACACACACACACACACACACATGAACACATTTATTCTGAAATGATTTATTAAAGTATGTCTCGATGTATCTTTCTCATAACAGGCATGTGACGTGACACTGGGTAGTCTCAATAGAATATTGAATTTCAGAATTTTCCGACACGTCTAAATGGGTCCTAAACTCGCTACGCCCCGTCTCTCTATTCGAATATTTCGGAGATTCACAATTCATGTTAATAGTTTGTTTTGAGTGCTCACCGTATTTGGATGAAGAGGACTTTTCCATCTTAGACCCTTGCAATCTGGGAAATGTATTTATATACTTTGTTCATGAGCGAAAGTACATGAGCGTTGAACGGTGCACCCTGTGTTTTGTTTCGAGGGCATTCAACAACGATTTTCATGGCCCCCCAACTTTCTGTAAAATGTACAAATAAGTACAGGGAGTTTAATGTACGACACAGAGACAAAGAGAAAAGGCCCAAAACTCAACGGATCACACTGAAAGAGAATGTGTAATTCAGACAAATTGTTTGAAGGCTACATGCATATTTTCGAAATAATCCGTCCAGTGGTGACAAAGATTCTTTAAAAAAAAAAAACCGCTTTTTTTCACGAAACGAACTACATCTTTTCTACGAGTAGTTAAGTCAAGACACCTAGTCGGCTTACTTAGTTTTTCCACGATTCTGTGCATAATATTATCGTTTTGCGATTACTTCAGAAATGGCATGAAGTGTTACGTCGGTTGTTACAGTATGTTTCAAAAATGCAGGGGACGTCTTGCTTTGGTGACAATCCAAAGAGCATAAATGTATTCAGTCATTTTGCTGACAGGCATCGCAAGCCTGGGCGCGCTGATAGCCGATATCGTCTTCACTTGGCGCCAGAGATCTGTTATATCTAGCATTCAACTGTTTTCTGTTAGGATCTATCCATTTTTTCCCCTCTAAAAGCCACTCCAGTTTGTGTCTTCAAATAGGTGTCATTGTAACAGTGCACGTCATCATGTGCGATAAGAACAAAAAAATATAGATGAACCATCTGATAACATTTTAAATGATTCTTTTCAATGCATTACTGTTTTGCCCAGCGGAGACTAAATTTCACGTTATGATAGCAAAGTGCTCACCTACATTCACATTCTTTCTGCAGCCAAGCGACAGTTCAGACAGTGCCTCTTTCTTCACTGTGAACGGAAACAAACTGATACTTGCGAAGGAGCTGGACTATGAGCAGGAGACTGACCTGTGGTTTAATGTAACTGTTGCCACCAGCGTGAGTTTACTTTTTTACCTTGTACACTATGATCAAACATTTCCTTGTGTGGGCAATACTGTGCCAACAATGCTCCGAAATCTGTGAATTTCTGTTAAACTACACATTGCGTAAGTAACTCTTTAGGATATATTGCTGAAAGACTGTGATATTAGAGGCTTGTAACGGGTGACACGTGTGCTGTATTTCCAGGTGTTAAATGTACAAAACTACAAAACGTCAACAAGTCTGGTGCATGTGACTGTTGTTGATGTAGATGACAGAGACCCTGAGTTTCACGCCTCCAGTTTCTCTCTGCACGTCTTTGAAGAGGTGAGAATACCATCTTTGTCTTTGTGTACCATCTCCATCCACTGATATGTCTTCATCGTGTCGGGATAAAGATTCTGGGGCATTTATCCAACACACTCAATGCAAGTGGGGTATTTCTTATACTGTAACTCCATAAATACTTATCATAATGATGAAAAATGCAACAAACAAAAAAAAGTTGTTTATTGGATATGCCCCACTTTCGACCCAACACTTTCTAATTTTGTTGTGGTTTGTTGTAGAGTTTCTTTGTTGTTTCTTGTGCAGGGCTTAGCAAAATGCAACGTTATTATTATTTTTTTTTTTTTTCAGTATTTTATCTGCTTTCCAAGCCATGCTGCGACTCCACAAATTTAAGAAGAAAAAAAAGTTCATCATAATGATGGCAGCTATACCCTGTGTATGCGATTCTACGCTCAGGATTTTAAGTCTACATTTCAGTAAATTAATCCTCAAGTCTGTTTCCCTTTTGGAAATAGCAGTGAAGAAAGAATGAAGCTTTGTTTGATAGCAGATTCACAGGATATTCCTCGTCACATTGGCAATTTTATAGTCAGCGTCGGTTTTGCATCTGATTGAGACACATCAGGAGAGAAACCAAACTGTAGTGCTGGAGCTTTAGGTCTTCAACTTCTAACAGCGTCTGTTAGCAGACAGACTGAATTTTATAACGAAAATCATCAAAAGCACCTTGTGGTGAATGCCAGGCACTTGTAGAAAAGGAATGCAATGGAAAGAAAGAAAGTAAGAAAGAGAAAAGAAATAAACAAAAGTGAGAAAATTAAAAATTGGAGAATGATTCGGAAGGGGAGAAAAGGAGAGAGAAGGAAAGGAATAAAAGGGTGAGATATATCTAAACCAAGAGAAAGAGTGATCAGAGAAACTCATGACATATAAAGGAAAAAGTGGTCTGTTCTACCATTGTGTGCACAGGCACTTCCTCTTGGTTAAAAATTAGAGGACAACTTCGAAGAGGAAGAAAGAATGAAAAAAATGAACGAAAGAGATATATTTCAACGAAGAGAAGGAGTGATAAGACACAACATATACTAGTAATATCTATTACAGGAAACCTCTAGATTGTTCAATTCCTCTGAGAAAATACACCTCGTACTTATATAGGTCACGTCTTTGGTTTATATAGAGAATACATGTGCATTTTCTTTTTCAGTGGTCTTTGTTAAGTTAAGCATTATAATGAGGTAAGAGTGTTAAAGTCTGAAATGCTTGGTAACTCATTCGATGAATAGGCATCATTGATTTGTACTGATTTGCAGGTGTTTTGACAATCGATCAAATTATTGTTCTGTTGTCTTCAGGTGGACCATTCGCGCCAGTGGCTGACCGCTTCACCAGCAGTAAAAGCGGTGGACGGAGATACAGCAATCAATACAACTCTTGTCTATAGTGTCACTGGTGAGTATAACCCAGGATATTTGCCATATTGTTGTATGCAACATTTTGCAGATTTGAGGTTGTCATGAGAGTGTTTGTCTCACTCCTTATTTCGTTTCTGTATAAGTGACATTCCAATCAGTTAAAAACCTTTCGAGATGGGTGTTTGTGACGTAATGTTTTATGCATTTTAGCCCTTTCGAGGACCAAACTTCAATCCTCATTTTCGCGAAAAGGCGAAATGCACAAACAACAATGTGGCAAATACCCCTCGAAACGAACCTTATGTTGTGGAAGTTATCTGCTCCGGACAGTCGTGGACGGTTTAAGACGTATGGGTGAAGTCTCGACCATAATGTCATTTATGTTATGTAAAAGGTACACATTATGAGTTGATCAATTTCATTGTAAGACGATACTTTTCACAATGCGATATCTTAATTATCACCATAGTTCTATAGCAGTGGTTTGCATTGTGTCTAAAAGTGAGTGCTGGCTTTTATACGACCTTAGAATGTGAATGAGTGCTACTGAATTAATATGTTAGAAAAGCATTTCCAACATGACTTGTCCAATGCGTCGATGGACTTGAAGATTTTCTGAACACCATAATAACGGGGTGGACATTTTTGCGTAATACTGAAATGAATTGAATAACAGATCCCTGCGGCTTTCCATACACACTGCTTTTATTTTGCATGTGGCTGCGTTTCATTGGTCTGCTATGTGTCATAAAACAAAAACTGCAGAAGTAATGAACGGGTTTTAAACACAAATGGTCTCTGTAACTTCAATTAAAACGGTCAGTATACATTAATTTTGAAGACGCATGCCCTGAAATCGCACTTGTGACAAATCTGAGAATGAATAAGGTTGGGAAAAGTGAAAATAAGTACAAAAAGAAATAAATACGAGGAGAAACGGGCGAGACCAATATGTAAGATAAGAAAAAAATATGCTAGTCAAATACATGTAACTGGTAACAGATTTACAACCACCATTCTTTTCATAATACTCGTACATGTACGTGTAATAGGTAAGATATACGAAGAGTGAGATCACAGACCTATACTAGCAATAATCATTGTGCTTTTTACTTGTAACAACAGAAGTCAAGCCAACCATGAACCTAATGATGAACAATCAAACGGGAGAGATTCAAATCTTGTCCGTTTTGGACAGAGAAAAGACCAGTTCATACACAGTCATTGTCCGGGTGAGTAGAGGGGCATGTAGGGAGATTGGTGGATGTGGAGTTGGCGAGAGGGGAGGTGAGCGGAGGGACATGTAGGGAGATTGGCGGATGTAGGCTGGTGAGAGGGTGGTGAGTGTGTGGGTTGGTTAGTTTGCTGCTTGAGTGGTTGAGTTGGTTGGTTGGTTGGTTGCTTGGTTGGTTGGTCGGTCGGTCGGTTGGTTGGTTAGTTGGTTAGTTGCTTGGTTTGTTTGTTTGTTGGTTGCTTGGTTAGATGGTTGATTGGTTGGTTGGTTAGTTGCCTGGTTGGTCAGTTAGTTGGTTGTATGGTTGGTTGGTTTGTTGCTTGGTTGGTTGATTGATTGGTTGGTTGGTTAGTTGTCTGGTTGGTCAGTTAGTTGGTTGTTTGGTTGTTTGGTTGGTTGGTTGGTTAGTTAGTTGCTTGCTTGCCTGGTTGGCTGATTGGTTGGAGAAGAAAGGCAGTTTTTCCATGGACTGCTTACGTGCATAGGCCGAGTTTGATCGTCCAACTGGTTTGACGATGAGGTCAAGGTACTGACTTTAAGTGACATCCAACTACTGGTGAGCGAGGTTTCATTGAAACTAAACGTCGGGACATCATCATCAAACTAGTTGGCCCATCAAACTAGTTAGCCAATCAAAATCGGCTGATGCGCCTACACTCAATATCGTGGTGTAATCATACAACTAGTAAGCCAATCAAAATCGGCTGATGCGCCTACACTCAATATCGTGGTGTAATCATACGACTAGTAAGCCAATCAAAATCGGCTGATGCGCCTACACTCAATATCGTGGTGCAATCATACAACTATTAAGCCAATCAAAACCGACTGAAGCTCCTACACTCAATATCGTGGTGTAATCATACAACTAGTAAGCCAATTAAAATCGGCTGATGCGCTACACTCAATGTCGTGGTGTAATCACACAGATAATGAGCCAATCAAAATCCATCAATGTGCACCTAGGCTAATACATGTTAAAAACAGCATTTTCAGTCACATACAGATTTAATTTCTCCAGCTATGATATCTCAATAAAAAACTAAGGGATACAGAGAAAATTGCCACGTATTAAAGATATTTAACAGAAATGCAAACGATGATTGTCTTTCTCGGAGAACCACGACTCGCAGATAATGCTTGCCATCAAAAGCACCTCATAATATTTTCCGACAGTGAAACTAAAGGGCTGCGGCTAGTTTCAGCATTAATCACAGGATCAAGGATGGGCTCCAATGCTGGGAGAATTCTTCCACACTTATGTATATGAGCTGTAAAAAATGAGTGAACATGATAATCCTTCCTGACTTTTGATTTTCAAACTGCATTTTCACATGGCTGTTACACTAGATGGGTGACAGAAACAGAGATTCACCCCCCAAGGGATCAAACAAGTATATAAAATATAAAGATACAAATACAACAACAAAAGAAAACAAGAACAAACAAAATAAATTAGCAAAGATAAGGGCAAATGGCAAGGGCAGTGAGCTTCCGAAAACGAAGACCTCAAAACAGACCTCGGTGTGGCCCGGGTTTCTAGAAGATGTCAGGAAATTTAAGGGCCGGAACATGCAATGAAATAACCCACTGGATATCGACACCTGTCTCGCTCCACCTGAGAAGCTTTTTATCACTGTTATACAGGTCTTGTTTATCTCTCCAAGTTGTGGTACGATTAAACACGACGTGGGTTATGTTTTAACTGTTATTATTTAAAACTGGGAGTTTACACCTCACAAGATGTCATTTCAAACTGTTGTTTTGCACTCTTGAACTCTTGCTATATGCTGAATAAGATTATGTAAGCTGCAAGAGAGGAAAGCAGCATGATAATGAAAAAGAGCTTATCTAATTCACTGTGAGAGAGTTTGCCATTAGATAGGAAACGCCTGCACCAGTTACTTTTGTAATCATCGTGAGCACCCAGACGAGAGGGCACCTCAAGCCCGCTTTCTTCAGCTTTTGGCTGGGGAGGAGCAGGGTAAATGCTGTTCTTCTGGCGCCAGTACGTTTGGTCGGCCATCTGTCCTGTAGCTCGCTGTTTACTGGTTTCAGCGGAAACAGTTAAGTTCTCATCCATCAACTGACATTGTGTGTACCTGCGTAGAACCAATAGTGTGGCCATCATTGCCAGGATTATCTTGGCTATTACAATCAGAAGCAAGGTGTTGATACGAGGAAGGTTTTCTATGCTGCGAGGCAACATCGCCACGATGTAGTTTAGGAATACCGAAGTGGATACAAACACAGAAATCAAAAAGGAAATTTTCTCTCCGGATTCAACTGGGATCCAGAATACGAGGAGCACTATGAAGGAGGTGACGATCATAGGTAGGATGAGATTGACGATGAAGAAAGTACTGCGTCGACGGATGGTGACAGAACAACATAAACCCCCTGAGAGGCCTTCTGCGCCTGTACACACGTGATTCAATAACAGCCAATCGGCGCTAGGCCCGAAATAAGCTGTGTAGTTTTCCACATCGTAGTCCCAATGTCTGTCCTCGAATTTTAAAGTGAACTCAGTTATGAAAACGACAGTACAGTTGTGTTCATCGAACGGGAATCGGGACAAGTCAAGTTGACATAAACTGTTGACATACTCCAAACGCATCACAGACAATTCGCCATCTGACCCGAGTTTTACAGAGCCTGTCAGCTTGAGTGTGCCTTCTGATGTACTCTTTGGCATCACAATCCTTGGTGTCCAGACTGAACTCACAGGGATCTCAATACTCTGTATGTTACCAAAAGCTGCGGGATCCCATGTCAGATTGGGATCGTACCACCTGAAACCCAGAACGTAAGACATATAGAAGGATTGTTCAACCTCATTGACATATATAACCTGTAGTGGATCAAAGGCCAGATGAACATCTAAGGGATGGCCCAGATTTGGTGGAATCTGTTGTTTTATTACCA
Source organism: Onchidella celtica (assembly GCA_963931925.1). Lineage (NCBI taxonomy): Eukaryota > Metazoa > Mollusca > Gastropoda > Systellommatophora > Onchidiidae > Onchidella > Onchidella celtica. The sequence continues at coordinate 63,618,482 of OZ007570.1, read as the reverse complement.
AACGGTCCATGATGTCCATTTTCAATCTTGAATATGCCAGCGTAAGATCAAGTTTTTCTGGACCAGCCTCGTCTAATTGGTTTTGGACATCTCCATGCCCTGATGAGGCTGCGGAAATAGTAGTTTCAGCCGTGGGATCTGTCCATGTTGTAAGTGGTAACTCGGTGTCATTTTGTACATCTGAAGATTGAGGGGAGTCGGCATGAGAGTTACAATGATGAGCTAGGAGAATGCTACATGCGATGTATACAATTCCACAGCCCATAATGGGATGTTTTTGCCCTTTTACAACTGTAATTAATGGAGTCCAGGATGCACTGACACGGATCTATACGATTGTGATCAACATATTCATAACCTCAGCATTTAACTCGGGGAGTCACTACATTTAGCGAAGGTTGCTATTATGGTTCAGTACATAATGATAGCCTTTCAGGTGTTTTCTGAAATGATGGTTATTGAATTATGCTTTCTAAATAGTACAACAAGTAGACTTAGCATTCATATTGAAAAACATAGTCTTAATCTTGGAGACTCATATAAGAAGCGATATGCCAGTTATACGATAACATCGTTTCTTGGACGGTCATCTTCTGAGACACATATCGAACATCACTTTAGACACAGTAAAAGCGCAGGGATTTTTCTGTACGAAAAACACGACTTTACCACTATAAAAAGTGGACATCATAGGCATTGACTGGAAGTCCTGCTCTGATTCTTGTGTGACAGTCACTGGTCTAGTAGCTCCAACAGTCTCTCTGTCACTAACAAAACGGACTGCACTAGCTCACTTTTATTACAGCACCAGTGTCATAACCTAGACGATATTCAAACTAGAAGCCTGTCACGGTGCCCCTGCTTAAGCAGTGTTAGCACTGAAGTTTGCCGTCGCACTTGTGTTATTATAACTTGTTTGTTCATGGGAGAGCTCTGAGCTATTCAAAATCCCTGTTATCTCTGTCAAATATCCCTCAAAATTAGGGATATTATCAGGTATTTGTCATAAAAAAGAAGAAAGAAAAACGCACATCTCTTTATAATTGAGTGGTTCCTAAATTGCAAATTGCAAGCTAACCCTGCCTCTCTGCAACTTTGTTCTGCTGATAACAGATTATTTTCCTCCTTTTGTTATAAATTATATTCTGTGCCATTTAAGTCATTTTGCCCGCATATACATTTTGATGAAAATTTGAAAATTGACAACGGAACAAGCATTAGCCTTTGAGGAGAACTTTAAGACGGTGTTAGTTTAAGTACAAACCTGCCCATTGTGCAATGGTTAACATCAGTGTCAACAGTTTTAACAGTAAGGGATGGAACAGTGCCATATTGTTAATTTTTCATTCATGGCAGGTTCAATACAGCAAAGTGTGTGGATAATGGGCAGATAAGCCATGTTTGCATTTCTTTTAATGGGACCTTTTACATTTGTGTGATGGGCAATGCAGAGGTGTCACATTACAGCAAGCATTGTTATGAGTCTATGGAAGTTATCGTGATCTCCTGGACAATTGCAGTAGGGTATTCAACCCTTACTTCCTTGTTTTTATGACTCTGAGATTACATTGTTAGACAAAAAGAGACAGACAGAAAGACACGCAGGCTGGCAGAGAGATAGTCAGACAGAGAGCGAGAGAGAAAGACAGGGAGAGAGATTTATAGAAAGACAGACAGAGCGGACAGCTGGACAGATAGGCAGACACAGATAGATAGATAGATAGATAGATAGATAGATAGATAGATAGATAGATAGATAGATAGATAGATAGATAGATAGATAGATAGATAGATAGATAGATAGATAGGTAGATGAACGGACGGACGGACGGACAGGCGGATGGGTGGATGGATGGATGGATGGATGGATGGATTAATGGGTCAATGGATGGATGGATGGATGGACGGATGGATGGATGGATGGATGGATGGATGGGTGGGTGGGTGGGTGGGTGGGTGGATGGATGGACGGATAATTCTTTTACGATGGCCAAAGCTATACAATTCTGTGATTCAAAATGCTAAACGATGCAAGTTCAGAGTGTAGTTTTGGCTTAATAACAGCAGTCTTTGTCCTTGGCATCTGAGGTTTGCATGGCTTTATGTATCATTTCAGGCTGCTCAAGAAAATAAGCCTTACATGTCGGCCACCGCTACTGTCACTATTTTTGTGGATGACGCCAATGACAACATTCCTCAGTTTACGTCCCAATCCAGTGACGTCACAGTCAGAGAGGATATCGGTACAGGGACTTACGTACTAGCATTCCACGCTACAGATGCGGACGAGGTTGGTAACTGAGTCACTAGTATTCATGATTAAATTATAGAAGTTTATAGAGAATTCCTAGCACTATCCCGTTTGGGGGGAGAAGGGGGAGGGGGGTAGAGAGAGAGAGAGAGAGAAAGAGAGACAGACAGACAGACATAGTCTGAGAGAGACTAATGATTACAAGAGAGAGCAAGAACATACAGAGAGAGAGAGAGAGAAATAGATGGAGAAGGAGAGAGAATGTAAGACTGATAAATTTATTCATTGAAGATCATACACTGGCTGAATATGAAATTGTTTTAGCATTCCAGCTCACGCTCCACTCTCAAAAGTAAAATTACCATTCACGCGGATAGACGAAACACTGCAGCTGACTCGCTTACTAATCTTTTCAATACATCGATAATTTATCTCTCTGTGATTTCCTACTTTGTGTCTTATGCACAGGGAGTTTATGCACAATTTGACTACGTCTTGTCGGACAATGGGCTTGGGGCCTTTGAAGTGACCACAGATCCTGTCACCAACCAGACGTGGCTTACAGTAGCCGATAACCAGCCTCTACGTAGTCGAACACAGGTTATAGTTCAGGTACATTATGAGCTGTTATTATGGTGCAGGTGTAAACGAAATTTCTTTGCTGCATTGGAAGATGGGTTCACACCTCTGAAAAGCTAACAGAGTATATTGATTTCTTGGACAGTCCCCTGAAAAAGAAATGCCTTTTTGTGGTTATCACTGAAATTATAATTTTTTGTGCAATATCCCCTTGTTTACTTTCTATTAAGCGCACAACTTCAAAATTAGAATAATAGAATTGGGTAATTTTCATTCTTTTGTT
>OZ007570.1:63472869-63610369 GCA_963931925.1 Onchidella celtica | reverse complement strand
GATTGATAACACACCCCGTCACGCGTGACGCCATGAGAGAAAACGTGCTGCGGCGTCTCTTTGTCTCGAGTGTGTGTAGATGAGGTTTTGGTACAGACCTCTTCTTTCCTTGTGGGATACAACCTGCTGACCATGCTGTAAGTACATAAGATCTATTTTTATTGTCTTTCTATTATTTGAAATGTGTATTTTATGTCAGGAAAATATAGGAATCGACACGTTGTGATTACTAACATACAAGAAGCATCGAAGACACCATGCTTTGTAAGGTTAATGGCGTCAATAACAAAATGTGGTGTGTTAAGTGTCGCAAAGCCCAGAGTGAAATCAAATTCAACAAGCGTTCAGAAAGTCTATGTGCCTGATTGAATTCTGATAAATGTAGTGAAGGCTGGGAATTATCTCTTATGCTTTGATGGGAAGAAATTCTGAGCTATTCTTGCTTTGTTATCATCATCACACTGTCGGTATTTGGTAGACGAACGTTTTTGTCGTCTCTCTCCCAACCCCTGACTTTAGTGAAACTCATCTTGTTAAAGAAAAAAATCACTAACATGAAGCAGACTTTGGCACTAGAAGTAAAATGCGGTCCCGGTTTTCCGTCGGCCATTTTACCTGCGTCTGGGCGGATTCGAATACTGTATTCCGCGTGTCAGTGGATTCGATACGCAGCGGTGAGGCCAATGATTGTGATTAGTTCTTTATAAGCAGCGATGAGGTGGAAAGAAAGCGAACGGAGATAGGTTGTTTCTTTTTTTGCTGTTGGTGGCTTTGGACTGCCGAGCAGAACCCAGCCGTACATAGGAATGCGTTCTATGCACATAATTGAAATGCTCATCATGATATATATTTGAATAGGAAGTGGCTATTTTCACGACATGTCGTGGAAATCGCCTCCGTGAAGTTTTCCACGACATGTCGTGGAAATGGCCTTGGTGAAGTTTTTCACGACGTTTCACGACTTAATACAGCTACCCCAGCCCCTTTTCGCCTGATTAGTCAATCTGACTACCGCCCAATTGATACAAACTGACTAGACCCTCACGCCCCCCAGGTTCCGACCTCCCGCTCAGTGGGGGCCGCCATTTTGAGTCAGAAAACGGTAAGCTCTGATTGGATGAAAAACGTGTCGTGAAAAAATCTCTCCACGCTTTTTCCACGATATGTCGTGTGCCTAGACACTTCGATTTGGAATATTCTCTTGCTTGCATTTGGTGGCAGTTGTACATTTGGCCTTAGCGAGAGAGAATGAGAGCTAAAATGAATAACAGAGAGAGAGAGAGAAGAAAGGCAAGAATGGACAGAGAGAGAAGAAGTGCCAGAATGTAGAGAGAGAGAGAAGAAGAAGGGCGAGAATGGAGAGAGAGAGGAGAAGAGCAAAATTAAATGAATGAGAATGCTCTACTATTCTTGACAGTACCACGAAGAAAGGTCTTACCTTTAAATTAATAACAAACAAAAACCAAGAAAACGACGTTAGCAAAAAAAAACAGGAATTCCACAGCAATTTCACTCGCGTCGGTGAGGCATAAGGAAAGAGTGGCAAGTTATTAGTTATTTATATGCTGCGATGGTTGCACATTTCGTCTTGAAATTGCTTTCAATGGAATTCCTGTTTTTTTTAGGGAAGAGACTGTTTCGAAGTTTTACATTACATTAGATGTTACCCCCCCCCCCCCGGCATTGATAAATCCCGCTAACGTCGTTTTCTTGGTTTTTGTTTGTTATGAATTTAAAGGTAAGACCTTTCTTCGTGGTACTGTCAAGAATAGTAGAGCATTCTCACTCATTCAATTTTGCTCTTGTTCTCTCTCCCTCCATTCTCGCCCTTCCAAAGCCACCAACAGCAAAAAAAGAAACAACCTATCTCCGTTCGCTTTCTTTCCACCTCATCGCTGCTTACAAAGAACTAATCACGGTCATTGGCCTCACCGCTGCGTATCGAATCCACTGACACGCGGATACAGTATTCGAATCCGCCCAGACGCAGGTAAAATGGCCGACGGAAAACCGGGACCGCATTTTACTTCTAGTGCCCAGACTTTTCTTTTTTTTAATTTGAAATGTGTGTACATATCAGGGAGAGGGTAGTAATCGACACATTGTGATCACTAACATACAAGAAGCATAAAAGACGCCATTTCTTTGTCAGGTTAATGGCGTCAATAACAAAATGTGGTGTGTTAAGTGTCGCAAAGCCCAGGGTAAAATCGAAGTCAACAAGCGTTCAGAAAGTCTATGTGCCTAATTGAATTCTGATAAATGTATTGAAGGCTGGGAATTATCTCTTATGCTTTGATGGGAAGAAATTCTGAGCTATTCTTGCTTTGTTATCATCATCACACTGTCGATATTTGATAGACAAATGTTTTTGTCGTCTCTCTCCCAACCCGTGACTTTAGTGAAACAAAACGAATCGTGCTGTCCTTTTTGGATTCAACTCATCTTGTTAAAGAAAAAAATCACTAACATGAAGCAGACTTTTCTTTTTTTTTAATTTGAAATGTGTGTACATATCAGGGAGAGGGTAATAATCGACACATTGTGATCACTAGCATACAGGAAGCATTTAAGACACCATGGCTTTGTCAGGTTAATGGCATCAATAACAAAATGTGGTTTCTCAAGGCTTTTCTTCATTTTTCTTTGTTAAAGTGACATTTTTTCTCCATGTTGTTGATCTTTCCAAGTGTTCATCACCAGCCATGCTGCAGGTCCACATATTTCATGCAAAAATTGAAATTCTTTTGGAATGTTTTTCTTAACACACAATTTCAATAGTTGATTTCAGTTGCTTTTTGTGTGTGTTTCTTTAATGTTAAATGTAACTTTCATACATGCAGACATGGCGAAGAAGGAAATACAGTGAAAAATTTGTTGAATGTGAAATTTCATTTCATTTTATTGATCTAAAGAACTTAAAGTTATTTAGGCCTGTTGTTTTTTTTGTTTTTTTTTTCTTTTCCAAATTGTGACTTAAATAAATGTAATATAATTTTACAGTGGCCTGCTAGAACCTGGGGAAGGTCAAGAGGAAACATGCTAAGACAGCATGGTAGAAAATGCCGACCATGACTTTGCGGCCCAAATCAGCAACCAGGAAGGTAAGATTCAGAGTGAAAGATTTTGTACAGAGGAAGCTTAACTATCATATTTCTTTGCAGATTTCCTTATTTCCAGATTTAAAGTTTGATTTTTCTTTCTTGAGGTGGGAATTTACTATCAGAAAATCAAAATTGGAATGTGAGGGAAAAATATCCTCAACACCACATCATAAGATAGGCAAAATATGAGCTAATTTCCGACTCTCCAATATATAATATCCAAGAGCCATGTGTGTCACGGTTGGCGGTGACGCTTAATGTCTGAAGTAGAGGAAATTATAATGGCTTTAGTTTCCCTCCCTTATCATGAACAAAATGTACACAGTAAGCCAAAAAAGTGTTCAGAAATCATATCAAAACTACAGGTATAAATTGTTTTTGTGAACTGTGATTGTTACGGCTGGACTGTCACATTTAACTCTTAATTTTTTGTGCCATTGATCATAGATTGAGGAGCCTTTGTCAGTTGGAAAAATACCATGAATACTTTTTATGTTTCAGAAGAGGTCAACAGGAATGTGGAGGAAGCTCAGAAGACAGATGCTGAAAATGGCAGAAATGAAGGTAAGATTTAAATGGCAGGTTTTATCCTGAGAAAGTCCTGAATATTTTCTTGCCTAATCTGTATACCAATGTAAAAATTGTAAATTAATAAGCAATGCTGCTAAAGCATTTGTTTCCATCTGAAATTGCAACTTAACTCATCCCAACTTGATGGAATCAAATGTGTGTTTTCAGGTGATTGAAAGTGAAAGACCTGGTGAAGGCAAAGTTGGCCCTCTTTGGCCTGAAACACTTCTAAGAATGACGGAGAAAGAGTTATATCTCACATGTAGTGTGTAAAACAATTTCTTAAACTTTGTCCATGTCTCGGTAAAGTGAAATGCACTGATAATTACATGACAAAATAATTTTTTAAACAAATAGCGAAGAAATTAGAAATAATTCAATTCTTCTGCTTGGATCCCAGACATGCACAGCTGGAGCTTGCCTTGGATTAGAGTAAGTCAATATGGGGTTATTATGCAATTCGCTAGTGTTTAATCTTTCCCTTTATTTTTGTTGTTAACAGAATACTCGCGGTTAGACCACATCAAGTTCAATTTCAAGCCTCAGACTGGGAAAACCAAGAGCAGAACATCAGGCTGCCTAGATACAGAGTCTAAGGAAGAATCGGCAAAATGGGCCGCCCGCAGAGAGAAGCAGCTTCAGATCTATGGATAGATCGATCGATAGATCTATAGATAGATAGATAGATATAGAATTGTTGAGTATTATCTGGAACATTCCGTCGATTTGCCAGGAAAGGGGCAGTACAGCAAGAGATTGAAGGAGCAGAAAAAAATTTCTCAGTCAACCACTTTAAACTTTGTACAATGATTTTTTTTTTGTTGAGAATCCTCAAATTGAAATAGCAAAACATACTTTTTTCAGGTGTCCCCCTGCTCATGCATTACCAATGAAATACTCTAAATTTGTTCAGTGCATGTGTGGTATTTGTGAGAATGCAACAATGATGCTTTGTGCCTTATCATCGGTTGGTAGTCAATTTAAGTCTGTCAATGAAGCACTGAATGCCTCACTTTGTCCTATGTCTTTAGGACAGTTGTTGAAGCATACATGCGTTTCGACAATGATCATATTGTGGCACAGGTTCTGTTAAGCTGAAAATCGTAACAGATTGTGACATCACGGCTTCAGTGAATTACCAGCACTGGGAGTATAATACAAACAAAGTTGGTAGAAAAATCATGAACAGTTGATGAGTTAGTCTACCGTTTTTCTCAAACTTTTGAGCTTACATGTTTGTACACCCAGGTGGCAGTGGCACCAGTCCAATTTATTAAGAAAGAATCTGCCATGTGATACTGCACTTCTTGTGCTTGATTTTTCAGAAAATCATTCTTGTAAATATCGGTTTGAAGTTCAATCTGCTCACTGGATGTTAAACCAGGTTACTGGCCACCCTGCTGTCCTATACACCAAATATTCTACTTGTGGAGAGCTCCACACTACTTATCATGTGTACTAATATCAGATGATCTCATACATGATTTAATTTTTGTTCATTTTGTTCTTGAGTATGTTTTGCAGCAATGTACGCAAACCCGGTTTGTCATCTTCTCTGACAGCTGTGAGACACAATACAAGTCCAAACTGCCATCCCACCACCTGAGTCAACTCTCAACTAAATATAGTATTGAGAGATGTTGGTTTTTTGGGGGGGAGAAAGGCATGGGGATAAATGAATGTGACGCTTGTGGTGGAATGGTTAAAGCTTTTCTAACCCAGGCAGCGGTTTCAAACAGGATGATATTGAGAGCATTAAAAGAAATGTTTGAATTTTTAAATTCCTCCTTGTCCCTTTCAGGATCGGCTTGCTCTCACCATGAGAGGCATTTTCATCGTATAAAAACCATCCCATATTGATAAAACTGCTAAGTCATCCAGTTTGAAAACAATGCCAGGCACTACAAAGATTCACGCTTTGAAGATTCTGAGTAAGGAGAAAATAACAATGTTCAAATAACTTGAAAGATTTTGTATTGATCAAATGGCCAAATACCAAGAAATATGTTGATGATTGTGTGAGTACTGTGAGACAGGCTGAAGCTGTGGCAATGCCAGTTCGCAAAATAGTACCAGTGGTGCACTTGATACTACATTTATTGAATATGAAGAAGAGGATGGTGTTGTTAATGATGAAGCTGTTGTGATTATCAGCGCCGGAGAACCTTTTGAGGTTGATTGTGGGAGAGAGTGTGAAACTGTAAATGAATCATTTGCTTATATTTATGTAAGGTATGGTTTAACATCAAGTATTGGTGTATTGTCTGTGCTGATTATTTCGGAATTTAAGGATTTAACTTTTAAGGAATTTTCACGATTAAATTATGCTACAATTGATATACTGTCTTGTATTTTACTTTTTCATTTTGTTGTCTATAAAAAGAGAAATAGTAGTGTGTTTATTTATAATTATTTAATCAGAAATGAAGTGGGGAATTTCCATGCATTAGAACCTCAAAATATGGGCACCCACTACTATATGTAATTATGTACACAAAATATGTAGTCGCAATTGATCAAGGACGTCAAAATGATCGTATTTAATTGTAATAATTGTTGTTTGTTCAACAATTTTTGTTCTTTGAGAACTATTCATTTCAGCAGACTCTGGGTGAAAGGTATGTATGGTTCTGATTAATGCACACATAGGGCCTACATTTTAAAAATCGGGCTTCTCTTACGCAATGAGATTGCTTGACAACGTGGCAATGTTTGCATGTGACAATCACTGCTCGACAATATTATTATTGCTCCTTTGTGGTGTATCTAGGTACTGGCAGAAATAGTGAAACATTTTTTACACATTGAGGAATGAATAGGCATGATAGGTAAATTGAGGGGTACAACTCCTACACAAGTTATGATGAATTACAATAATCTTATTTTAGTAGGTAGATTTGACCCACTCTTATTTGGCAATGACTCAGGTGCAGCGGTAATGCTTAACATCGACATACCGGAGAATGTTCCTACAGGATCGGCAGTGATGGCCTTGCCGGTATGTCACTGGCTGTTGATGTTGTAGTAGTAGTCGCTTAAGTCTTTGTTGTGCTAAAGGTGGTAGTATTTGTTGAAATGACAGCGACAATTTGTGAAAATTATGGTACTGACGTTTATTTGTATGTAGATGTGGTAATGCTGGCTGCGGTAGTAGGAGTCATAGTGTGTCAAATTGGGTTTTGCGGAACATCAGTCCAATTGGTTTCGTTTCACTCGACGTCACAGAACTTGCACTCTTACCCCCTTCAGTTTCATTTCGTCTTTCGTCGAAAGTTCCAAGGCTGTAAATCTGTTCCGTTCTCTCAAGAGTTTGAACTTGTCCTTATAGGTTATAGCTGATCTTTCCCAATGCGCATGCTCAGCCACCGTGCCAAAGAAAAACATGCGAGTGCGCATGTTTAGCTGCCGTCCCCTGGAGGGGGGGGGGGCGCCGTGCGAACCATCAGGGTCAACATTATAATTCTGGTTAACATAAGTGAGATAAACAATACCAGCCAGTAAGTTGTGTTCTACTCAGTTTCTTGGCGCGACCTTGGTGCCAGAGTATTAGAGTGCTCAATGTACTTAGCTGGATGATTATGATGTGTTCAACACGATGAAATGACGACTAAAATTCAATTTTGTTAAACACCGCATTTCCACTCTTTCCACCTTGTTAAACATTTTTTCTACGTGAGTGAAAACAATTTCAAAATGACTGACTATAATATTGATAAAGTATGGTTATTTCAGTTTAAAGCCTGACGTTAATTCTATTAAAGTTCAGACTGATGTAATAAAATATTGTTTTTGGCCATCTGTTCATTCCACTAAAATGTGTTAATATGGTTGTGTCACAATACAGGGCAAAGATCTTCACACCAACAGTCTAGATTTTGAAGTACGAGATGGGTAAGTACACTAATGAGAAGTTTGACAACTATTTTTAATTATTGTTTTGCTTTGTTAATGCCTGAGTAGGTTTCCTTCAACTGTCTTTACATGTAGTTTGATGTTGTTTTAAGTTCGTGCACACCACTCATACAAAAGAAGAATTGATACTCTTCGGAATGCGAGACTACAGGAGATCTTACAAGACAGAGAACCGCGTCAAACAGATGAGTTGGCCTTTGACATACTTACACTCCCTGAAATTCGCGCCACACCCGGGTCATGAAGGTGTTATCCTACTCTCTTATGTAACTTACATCAGCTACTCCAAAAATAAGTTTAAGCACTTTAGTGCTAATAAGTGCCTGTGCGCCTGTCTTGGCTTCTATATGAAGAGATAATTAACCCATCTGTCTTTGTTAAGATTCTTCCTCACACTGTCTGCACAACTAATTTATTCACTTTTAACTAACTAACCACCCTCTCTCATTCCTTCCTTCCCTGTACATCAAAAATATCCTTACATTGTTCGATCATCTTTTCCCCTCCCCAGTGTACTGTACACAAACATCTCACTGGACCGAGAGACTAAAGAAACACACCAGGTTGTCGTGCTGAACGGGAACCAGGTAAGTTGTCATTCGAGACTGACCCAAACAAAAAGTTACAATGGTAACTTTTACCGTTCGAGTATTCTCCCATTTTCTTAGGTCAGTGTTACCATTCGTGCCACTAAAGACAGCCTATATATTTACACCTAATTCTGAGGGGTTTTTGTTTATTTTTAAATTCTGTGGCAGTCGACATTAAACACATAGTCATAAACGTTTGATTTCGTCCTGGATCACCAGCACGATAAGAATGGCATGAAGTTTCGTACAACCCACAGTCGGATTTTAAAATGGTCAATCTGAATTTGAAAGCTTGGTTGATTCCGAGTGTCTACAACAGAAATTTTGAATTTAGAATCTGGGTTTTAAAAAAACGGCAGCAACAATAGAACGGGATCCAAATACAAGTTTTTATACCTTAATTCCCATTTTAAGTTATCAATTTTATACAATGGTTTTCCTTTATTATCTGAATCACCTTGAGCATGCACAGGACTTTCATATTATGTCCCATTTCAGATTCAACTTTAGGTAAGTTTTTTCGAGCAGTTTGTTACCAAGGCTTACTTATATTACAAAAGGCACTGAAAGTCTTGTACATGTACTATTCTTCATCAGATGACCGCTATCATCACAGTCAATGTCGAGGATATGAACGACAACCCTCCCAAATTTGGCCATGAGAAGTACGTCATCAATATTGATGGCGATGCCAACATTGGAGATTTGCTGCTACAAGTCAACGTAAGTCCTGCCATAGAGGATGAGGACATGCTCTGAAACGCTGTGTGCGTCGTGGGTCTAATGGACCCAGAGGCAATTAAAGAATTGGGAATTTTTTTCTTGAAATTCCATTTATTCTTCAATGTCTTTATCGCCCATCTTGTTTTAAAATTTTAAAATATGCCCGTGCATGCTCGTCAACGGACATATATTTTTACTATTCTGACCAGTACGTCCTGGGGTCTCACAGACCCATACTTTTAAAGAGGCCGGGTATCCTAATAAATTGTTCTTTAGGAGTGCAGTGTGGATTAGGGACTCACCACGGCGTACGCATAAATAGTTTTTAGCGTCATACGCATGATGACGTCGAAAAACTCGGAGGGCCCCGTGTGCACGTTGCGCACATTAAAGATATCTTGGCAGTTGGACTCGAAAAGAGCTGGCCGAACAGGCCGCTGCCCGGGCAAAATGGTAAAAAAAATCACAAGAAGAAAAATAAAAAGAAGAAAAGTGACGTGTAAATACCAAACACAGACCTAAACACGCAAGATGGCGTTTTGTTCGTTGTTCTTTAAATAATAATTACAATAGCATAGTGTGTGCACTGTTTATTTCATTAACATTTACCTTGGCTATTAAAAAAAGAAAGAAAAAACATTGCTTACTTGTCATTGGGATGTTTCATTCAAGGAATGCTATACCGTGACCTGACACAAGAACTTGAATATTCGGTGAACATGTTTCATTATTAGGGGAGCACATACATCACTAAAATACACACAATTATGCCTTGGTAATCCGAAAGTCTCTTTCGTCAAATCCTTGTTCTTACTCAAACATCTAAATGCGTAATCTGAAAATGTTCTTCTAATTGTGTTCATCATGCTAAAACATGAAACTAATTTTGTCCTTATTTTGAACAGTTAGCTGGTAGTCCAGTTAACAATACTGATAATTTTTCACTGCCAGCAGAACTTTATTCTTATCTAATTATAGATTCATACTTGAAACATCACAATTTATAATATTTATATTATTTTTGTCACTAGGCGACCGATGTGGACAAGGGCAAAAATTCAGCTCTGACGTTTTCCTTGCTCAGTGGAAGGTGAGTTTTTCCCCTTTATCTTCCTCTCCACTTGTGCAATCTTAATCACATTTCCACAGTTACAGAACGTTGCGGGTCGGTAAGAATCGATTCAAGAAATGTCAAGTAATCTTTATCATTTGGCATTGAATTCCAAAGCTTTCTTTTGCTGGAGTTACGTCACTGTTAATAAAGATCGTTTTGTTTTCTTCAACTTCACCAAACAAATTAGGACAGAAGAAGAAACAAACTTAATATTTAATATAAATGTAAAATGATCTGTTCTAACCAGTAACGATCACTTTCTTGTTGATATTCCTCATCACTTCTTATTTAGTCCCACCTCCTTTTCAGTCACTACTCAAAGTTGCTGTTCATCTTCCCGTTTCTCTCATTTCGCCCTGTCTTTCTCTTATTCTTTACGCTTCTTGGATGATCTGCTGTCCTCTCTCTCTCTCTCTCCTCCCCCCTTTCTCTCGCTTTCCCCCCTTTCTCTCTTTCTCCCTCCCTCTCTCCCTTTCTTTCTCTCTCTCTCTCCCTTCTCGGAACTTCTCCCTCCCTCCCCCCCCTCTCTCTCTCTCTCCCCCCCCTTTCTTTCTCTTTCTCTCTTCCTTCTCCCTCCCTCTCTCTCACCTTCCCACCCACCCCCTCTTTCTCTCCCCCCCCCTCTCCCTTTGTCTCTCTCCCTTCAGCCTTGTTATAAAGCAGATCACCAATGGTCTATTCAGCATAGAAATTCGCCTCTTTGCTTTCCACTCCTCAGCCAGTGGTTCAGCCTAGATCACAACACTGGAGAGATCCGCCTCACCAACTTTATGTCAGAAAACAACACTGTTTACCAACTTGTAGTCCAGGACTCCGGAGACCCAGTGTTACAAGACCTGGCTAGTCTCAGGGTACCCCAAATCTTTGTTCTTGTCCTCTACTCTGGTCTCAGAAACTCAATTAATAATCTAGATCACTTTCCCCCTGGCAGCACCTAAACGAAGGGCCTTATTTTATAAAATTAAAAAAAAAACAATTTTGCTAAGCCTAGTGGGCTGCTACTCCTGGTACATGTATTAGGGTAGCACTATTCCTGGTATTAAGATATCACTACTCCTGGTCTTAGGGTAGCACTACTTCTGGTCTTAGGGTAGCACTACTCCTGGTCTTAGGGTAGCATTACTCCTGGTCTTAGGATAGCACTACTCCTGGGACTAAGGTAGCACTAGTCCTTGTAAGGGGGTAGCACTACTCTTGGTATTGGGGTGGCACTACTCCTGGTGTGGAGGTGGCACTACTCCTGGTATTAGGGTAGCACTCGTCCTGGTATTAGGGTAGCACTACTCCTGCTTTAGGGTAGCACTACTCCTGGTCTTAGGGTAGCACTACTCCTGGTCTTAGGGTAGCACTACTCCTGGTCTTAGGGTAGCACTACTCCTGCTTTAGGGAAGCACTACTCCTGGTCTTAGGGTAGCATTACTCCTGGTCTTAGGGTAGCACTACTCCTGCTTTAGGGTAGCACTACTCCTGGTCTTAGGGTAGCACTACTCCTGGTACTCCCGGCAGCAGGGTGGCACTAGTTCTGGTATGTGGGTGGCACTACTCCTGGCACTAGAGTAGCATTACTCTTAGTAACATGGTTAGCTGCCTGATAGACTTAGCAACCCATTTTGTAAATGACCCCATGGGTGTTTATCTGCTTTAAACCATTTGTCAGCATTGGGTTTACATTTCTGCCCAGCTCCCTATCATTCATCTGTTAATCTGTTGGTTTGTTGAGAATTGTGTGTCTACTCTTCTCCATGGACGATAACATTCTACTTGAAGATGCTAACAAAATAAAACAAAAGACAAAGCTGTTCTGGATGACGATGATAGAACAAGCCAGCACCATAATAAGCTATCAGTCAATGTGTAATTTTGTACGGAGTGAAATTTTAATATAGTCATTTTTTGAGCCAGTGACTTTCTCACAGTTTTGGTCTCGCAACATGGATGGGGACTGGTTTCCTACTGCCCCACTATTGTTGTTGTTTGTCACCTTGTCGTTGTTAGATGAGATGTGGGGGAAGAAGCTGTCACAAAAGGTTACACAAGTCATTACCACTCACTGGCAATGCTATTGATGAGTAATACTATGTTTTCTCAGGATTCCATGGACTCAGTTGTATTGTCACAAGTAAATCTTGTACTGCTACTTCTCGCGGGCTGTGTTCATTATCACAATGTTTTATGTCTCTACTTCAGGTCTACAGTCCAGTGTACGAGGAGACGGCCTTTGTTCTCTTGCCTGTCACCAGAGACCACGCCATGAACGATAGACAGGGCGTTGCCAGGTAGGAAAGTATGGTCAACACTGCAGAGTTGGATGAGGGAGAGAAAACGTATTTTTTAAAAAGATGTCAGAAATTCATGTTGAAGATTCTAAATCTACACTGTTTAGTTCCCACGAGCCACCAATCAGAAGGGTAATTACACATTATGGTGTTCTAGACTGGGCAGTCTACATAGCAATCTCAAACACAGTTTTTAAGCAGGGGCGTGTCCATTGGTTTGCGGCGGGGTGCTGGTCTCTATTACATGCACCTTATAGCAGGAATTGTTATTTAAGGCAGACTGAATCAGTTCAAATGCACCACTGCGCCAGTAAGGAGCGTGACAGATAAAGCTATTACTTCAGATTCCTGCCAAAGTGTTGCTGTTATTGTTGGTGTTGTTGTTTTTAATCAACAAAAGTTTTAAGTCTGTTGTTTTATACTATACCTTTCCTTTAATATGAAATGTTACACTTGTTAACTATTATTTGGACAAGAACTATTATTATGAAAGAAGTAACCTTTTCAAGTGTTAAGCAGAGAGCTGAGGAATGAAAGACATATCTGAAAAAATATCCATGTATATATAAATATAAGTTAAAGGAAAGAGATCTGAGTTGACCTGTTGCCATTAACCATTGTACAGCACCAGCTGTGTCGAGTATTCTAACCATCCTTTATCCCATTATCTCCTTACTTCTGCACAGGAAACTATCTGATATTTTGGGTGTGACAGTGAAGATACTCAACATTGAAAGTCTTGCCACTGTTGAAGAAATGGGGTGAGTACGTACTCGAATGTTTCATAATTATGTATTTGTTCAAGATAAAGATTATATCATTAGGCTCTGTGACTTCACCAGATAGTCCTTTCTCAGAAGAACAGCCATTAATCCACGACTGCCAAATGTGTGAACGATGGTTACAAATTTTGATGCCACGGTCATGTCTGTGAAAACACAGCAAATAGCTGTTCAAATACTGTCGACTGGCGGCCAGTGCTGTCTGTGTCCAAAATTGTCATTTTGAGAAAATCTGTCAATTCTAGCCCGTTAACAAATTACGAACCAGTGGGCATAAGCATATCTGAAATTGTGTTCTCGGGGTTATTTGAAGATCACAGCATAGATACTTATTATGGGAGACCTTTACAAAAGCCAACTTTGGTTGTGATCGGGAAATGAGCTAAATGGACGTAGTCGATTCTGATCGGGTCAGCTGACTATTATCTTCTCGAGACGCTTATAAAATACACGAATTACATGGAACTGTAGTGTTTACTAAACTTTAAAGATTTTATTACAATCGAGATGGCTGGGCACATAATATGAACTATTTAAATACTTTACTGAAATTGAAAACTAGTTGTGTCAATATAGTTATAGTAATGGTCTTTTCGTTCGAATCATTTTTGCACATTTCCCCTTCCGCCGTTACCTTCTAGTTTCTACTTTAAACCTATTAACATCTTCGCATCGCAGTGCTCACGGCTCTTACACGCCCTCTGTAGGTTCCTTCTTTACAGTGGCTATTCCCCGTTTATGCACTACTTTGGGGTTGTTGTGTTGTTGTTTTTTTGAGAATTCATACGAAATACATGTATTCTGATCAAGCTAGATTTATGTTTGCTTTCATTGGAAAGCTTATTCAGAGAAGAATAATGGCGATTGTACATTAACAAACACACATAAAAAAAAATACAAAAACAGTATGAGTGTGCTATGAAACTGCGTGTTATCCCAGCTGGTGCGGGTTGCCGTAAACAGGTGTGCGAATGGTCGCTCCTCGCGGGCGACCAATGTATCGATGGGTTGTGAAACAGGTGAAAGGGTAAAGAAAGTAATCCACTTATCGAGAACCTAAAAAATGACATCACCAGCGCTCTCTCAGACTCACCATCGACTGACATCGGTCAGCTGAACCAAACACTCACTACAGTCTTGGATAAACATGCCCCTTACATCACACGTAACATCTCTAATCGACCGCATGCTCCTTGGTATAACATCGAAGTCAAGGCAGCTAAGAGTGAAGTCCGAAAAGCGGAGCGGATATGGATTAAGTCAAGACTGACTGTTTATAAAGACATTTTTAAGAAAAAGAGAAATGTTTGGAAGACTGTGATTCAGAAAGCAAAGCAAGATTATTACTGTAACAAGTTTGAAAATGCCAAATCTTGCAAACAACTTTTCACTATTTGTGATGAACTTTTGGGTACACCCTCTCAAACAGTTTTACCTAACAATATGGACTCTGTAAATCTTCCTGATGTTTTTGCCAACTTTTTTCAAGACAAAGTTCAAAATATTAGAGATGAATTAGATAATTTTAAAACTTGTGACCATTTTGCCCCATGTATTGGTCCCACATTGGAATCCTTCCAACCTGTAAGCGAAGATCATGTTAGGTCTCTAATTATGAAAGCTCCTGCCAAGCCCTGTGCTTTAGACCCGATCCCAACCTCTCTCTTGCTTCTTTGCTCTGATGAGCTTATCCCTACCATCACAAATATTTTCAACAATTCCTTGAGTAAAGGAGAAGTCCCAGACTTTTTCAAGACTGCCTTAGTAAGACCACTGCTTAAGAAGCATAACCTTGACAGAAATGCCTTGAAAAACTATAGACCAGTCTCAAATTTGTCTTTTTTATCAAAAATACTAGAGAAAACTGTCCTTCAACAATTGCTCACTCACTTTCAGATCAATGACTTAGCAGAGGTATTTCAGTCAGCCTATCGTAAAAACCATTCACAGAAACAGCACTTACAAGAGTTACAAATGATATGCTAATTGAAGCTGACAATGGGAACGTTGCCCTTTTAACATTACTTGATCTATCATCAGCATTCGACACGATTGATCATCATATTTTGATCAAAAGGCTTGAGGTCACTTTTGGTATTAGAGGAACAGCATTGAAATGGTTAACTTCCTATCTGTACAATCGACAGCAATACATCATAATAGGGAACAATTCATCCAAAAGCTGTACTTTGAAACATGGCGTACCACAGGGCTCGGTACTAGGACCCATATTATTTACTCTTTACACCCAGCCACTAGCACATGAAATTACTAAATTCCATCTTAGCTATCATTTCTACTCTGATGACACCCAAGTTTATGGCTCATCAACACCTGATACTGTTGAAGATCTGTTACAGAGGGCAGGGTCATGTTTATCATCTGTTAAGAATTGGATGAATGAAAACAAATTGATGCTTAATGAAGACAAGACTGAGGCAATTCTGGTTGGCAGTGCAAGAAGCATCAAAGGCGTAAGCACAAAAAATATTTGTCTTAGTGGAAAAAATGTGTCACTTACAAAATCAGTCAAAAACCTAGGTGTTTATTTAGACTCTACCTTATCCATGAAAGCACAGGTCAACCATCTCCTCAAAAATGTTTATTTTGAAATAAGGAAACTTGGCCAAATAAGAAACCTTTTATCTACAAAAACAACAGAAATTCTGGTAAATTCCCTTATTTTATCCAAATTGGACTACTGTAACTCACTTTTAACAGGAATTTCCATGGACAAACTTAAAAAACTCCAAGTTGCACAGAACAACGCTGCTCGTTTGATTCTCAGGAAAAAGAGAAGGGATTCAGCTACGCCAATGCTTGCTTCGTTGCACTGGCTGCCAACTGAACAGCGTATTCTATACAAAGTGGCATTGCTATGTCACAAATGTGTCTACAATAATGCACCACCTTATCTGTGTGACCTGTTGGTCCCCTATGCACCATCTCGCACTCTACGGTCTTCAGTAGACACCAAACAGCTGAAAATTCCTAAAGTTTCCATGAAAACTATGGGTGAAAGATCCTTCTCATATTGTGGCCCCCAAATATGGAACTCATTGCATCTTTCTCTCAGAGAAATTGAGAACCCCAATACATTTAAGAAACATCTCAAGAGCCATTTTTTCACTCCATAGAATCCAGATTGCCTGTAAAATATATTATGTGTATGTGTGTTTGTGTGTGTGTGTCTTTAAATATTATTTGTAGTAAATAAGTTCTGTAAAGCGCTTAGAGCCTGTGAAACAGGGTTAGGCGCTATATAAATGCCATTTATTATTATTATTATGGTTCTCGTGTCATTCAGTTGTTACGCTATTTTCTTGTTTACCTAATTGACAGACCAGACTGCATAGAAGAAAAGGGCTTGATCATTACAAGAACAACAATAACAAAAATTAGTCGCTGAGTGGGTGACTGGCAATTTCAGTGATTATTTGAATGTCTCTGTCCTCAGCTCAAAGTTATACATCACAGCCACATCCAGTAATGGAAATAAAATCACACCGTCTAAACTGAATGAGTAAGTAGTTGTAGCTAGTCCTCTGACTTATTAAAGAAAACATGTGAGTTCTGTTGTTATGTCAGGGCTGGCAATTATTTATATGCATGTATAATTATGTGTTTGAGTCTGGCTTAAGTTTAAATAACTCACATAAGTTTTGTTGACAGACTTTACCATTATGGTTATTAATTGTGACAGATAGAGAGTACGCGGTCCAGTGCAATTTTAGGGATACCTGGTATTTTTATTACTATTTTATTACTAGGTTAAATTCCCTGTCCCCAAAGTTACGCTAGGCAGAGGTGTGGGGCGTGGGTAGCTGGGGGCAGTTGGCACGGGCCTACGATTTTGAGGGAGCTGGCTGCCCGTGGTGAAAGCAAAGGTGTGTGCGTTGGGTGGGTGCGGGGGGGGGAGGTCTATTCCGTGATTTGCTAAGTACACCATCTATATACTAGCTATGCATACCCATACATAAATCATAATTATGTATTTAGCACCAATGATAAAATAATAATGAAATATACTTAAAATGAGCAGTTTGAAATGTGGTCTCATATTTCCCACCTGACCTGGTCCTACTACGAGTTTTGCACGGGCCTGTGAATGTCTTCCGTTTAGCGGCATTTTTAAATCTTACATCCTCTGCCCACAGACTCCTGGATGAACGAGCCACGGACATCCATGCAGCTTTTCTCAAATCCACTGATGATGACGACGGTGATTTTACGTTGCCTGTCATCATTCTTATCTGTGTGGCTGGAGTGTTATTGCTTAGTCTGGTGGTTACCATGGCGATGCTCTGTAGGAAACATAGGAAGTGAGTAGTTTGTGTGACATCATATCCATATTATGCGTATATTTTACAGTCACTTCAGAACTACTTTACATATACATCTAGTATACAACTGGTTCAGGTTGTAATACTCTCCTGCGTATTTTTCTCACGGGCTTTCGTCAACTTACTCATGCAATGGAAGTGATCAATGAGTTGGCAGGCTGGTGTGATTCCTATTATAATTACGTGATCGAATATTCTAGTAGGGCTCTCTATGTCTCTGTTATATCTCTTTGTCTCTGCTACTGCATGATGGCACAGTGTATACTCGCTCTTGTAATGACTACCATAATGCTGCATCGTGACCTTAATTCTTGTCTATTCTATCTCCATTTTCTGAAAAAAACTGGAGATCTTTTAGTATGTAGAAGAAGTAAAACAAATGCACACTTTGATGCTTCTTTAAAATGTGTTGCTGGAATTATCAAGCTGTTTGGCAGTTCTGATTTATTTTAACCCCTTATCGTAATACTAAGGGAGCAAATGATTGGCGACGAATTGTGCAAAAAGTGGAGTTTGTAATAGCCTTCTCTTTTTTTTTTTTTAACCATCCTGTGGCTCTATGAGCAGTGCAAGGGGATATTTATCGTGTTCAGTGTAAAATTTCACATCTGTGCTTTTATTTCGAGTAGATGATATGTCTTGAATATGTCTTTATAATTCTGTAAACGATATGTCTTTAGTCTGAATCGTGTAATAATTCATTTTAATACTGTAACTCACTAAATGATCTCTGTCTTTGGATTGTATTGTATTTCCAGTGTTCATACACGACTATGGAATATAAAAGATATAGCCTATGTTTCATTTTTCTGTGTGGTAAAACTGTCTTGTTTGGCTAATGGCAATTGTATTTACTTAATATAAAGTGTTGGTATTACTTATCTCCTAGGTTTAAACAGAGCCTCAGGCTGCTCAATGACTTGAACAGAGATACCACGATCTATGACTCGACACGCAAACCCAGCACTTCATCTCTCGCCATCCTCACCAACGGCAGCAACAACAACAACATCTTTGGTGGAATGATCACGGCTGCAAGACTGAGTAACGGGTCTATTCACGGAGGCAGCGTCAGGAGAGACACCGCTGCATCTCTGACCCATGGGGTCGAA
Source organism: Onchidella celtica (assembly GCA_963931925.1). NCBI lineage: Eukaryota > Metazoa > Mollusca > Gastropoda > Systellommatophora > Onchidiidae > Onchidella > Onchidella celtica. The sequence continues at coordinate 63,591,843 of OZ007570.1, read as the reverse complement.
AACCCAGCTTACACCCATGATGAAGACGCGACCAGTGTCATCATTCAGAATGGCAGCGTTGGAAGAAGGACAGGGGAGATAAATTCTACTGACACAGACCAACCAGATGGTGTAGTGGTCGCCCCTGCCACCGTGAAAAATCATGGCGACGGCGTCGATGAGAACGGTGATGTAACGACCCAAAACCCCGGCGAGGTGAGGATAACCAGATTTGGGTCGCAGATCGATGAAGTGAAGACGATAACATCACCTGTTCACATCACAACCATTGACGTCAGGCCGTATCCACGTGATGCCCCAGGGGATGGTGCTGACCCAGTGCTGCAGCCACATAGACCGGCCCGACCTGTGGAGGGCACCCCTCTTTTAGATAGGCGAAACAGTATTCGCAGTAGCGAAGCAGACAGCGGCTTACCCAATGATAACAATGCAGATGATATCGAAGATATCAACGACAAAGAAGTTGCGAATATACTTACAGATGCAAATCACTTGGCAACATCATCCAATAACCAAAGTGACATGCCGAGTGACAGTAACGCATATGCCAACTTGTCAAATCTTGATCTGATGACAACAAAGTCACATCCACAGGCGTCCGTTGTCACTGTCGTGCATAATCCTGATCCCGATTACATGAGCGTGATCAGTCCCGATACTAATCCAGATCATGGGAATGAAATCGCCCCCGAGGAGCAAGAACCAGATTATGCCAAGAGAGTTCGATTCAACGATATATCAGCTGAGGTGATTGTTGAGCCAGACAGTGGGATGAGAGCAGAGGAGAGCAGGGGTAGCGATGATGTGGATGAGGCAGCGAGAGGAGGGGGAATGGGTGAGGGACTGGGGGGGTCTGTGTCCAGTACAAGATCAGGAAGTCCCTCGTCCACTTCCGCTGAATCAAATCATTTCTTTCTGACTCCTCAAGAAATGACACAGTTTTAACAGAAATGCATTCTTTTATCTGGCAATTGCTCAAGCCTAAAGCTGAGTTTTCAAGTGTACGGAAACAGAAACGGCAACGAAAACGCCAGAGACCCTTCAAATAGAGAGAATGCTTTCATGTGTACGGAAACTCCGTTCCCGAACACTTTCAAACACTTTCTTTCTACTATTTGATGGATTTTTGATGCCTTCATTGCCATTTTCCGTACACATGAAACAGCATAACACCTGATCCTTGAAAAGATTCCGGGTGAAAATGACCAAAAAAAAAAAACTGTCAAAATGTCAGTGCTTGCAAAATACTGCACGGTGATGCCTTTTTGATATGCATAATGATAATTAAATTATCCATGCCGTGTTCAGTTTTTGTGATACTTTTTTTCTTAATGTTATAAGGGCTCTGCGTGAATTGGCTATGCGATGAACTAAAAGTTACTCGTCGTACTTGTTATATGCCTTAATACAGTGGCGGACTGGGTCTAAAAATATTGGTCGCCAGGAGACAAAGGGGGCCCACCCACCAATACAATTCTATCATTTAATTTTTAAAATGAATAAATTAAATTTTCAAAAAATATGTAAGTGGAAACAAAAAGATGTAATTAGAATTCAAATAGTTTACTTGTATGTTGTACTGCACATTATACACATTAACAGATACATGTAGTTCAAAAGTACAAAAGTATATCTCAAGCAGTCCACTATATTAAGATCAAGCCGTCTACTATATTAAGAGCATTCGCTTGAGTTCACTAGATGTTTGTGCGAATCTGACAATAATTGTTTCGGCATCCAATTCATCAAGCAATTCCTTTTCAATGGATAGCAACATGTATGAGTCCAAGTTCTCCACAGACAGCGAATTTCTTAACCTTGTCTTAATGATCTTCAGCTTTGCAAATGTCCTCTCACATTGGACTTGAGTAACTGATAGTGTGCAGATGACATTATAAAGTTCATAAAGGTTATCATATGCCTTGTCATGAAGTCTGTTCGATGCCAGAATTTCAAGTACACACAATAGGCAAGTGCTGCAAATTTTACAGTTGTTGCCACTAGATTCTGTACTCTCACCAAGGAAGCCAATTCCAATTTTACTTGATCGTTGCTGATTTATGGAAACAGCTTAATAATACCTTTCAATGCTTCATCTTCAAGGCCCTGCTTAGCAATAGTTTTAAACTTTGCTGGGTCTAAACAGGATAAATCTTTATACAACCGTTTATGTTGTACCAAGTGTGATTCCAATGAATGGACAATGCGGTCCATAATTAGGCTAAACACGTTTACCCGAAAATCAGCTAGAGAATCTGAGGAATTTCTTTCATCATCAGTAAGCTCATCTGCCATTCTTTTCTTCTTTCTCTGCCTCTTAACTGGCAATGCTGTTTCCAAAGGATCAATTTCCAATGTTTGATTTGCATCCGTATTCATCTGTGAAATCTGGTCATTACATTTATTTACAAATTCCAAGGCCTTGCTGTGAATGTTATCAAATGTTCTTGCCTGTTCCTTCAGCTTTGTTGTAGCTGAATCTACCCAACTCCATGCGGTAAACATATCCAAACCACTTGTCTGTAGATAACTTGACAACGGGGGGGTAGTTTTAAATATATACAAGTATATAAATGCTGTCAATATGGTTTCAAAGTTTGAAAGACTCTGATGTAAAACATATGCTCCATGTTTTGTATTTGCATCAAATTTGTCTAAATCTCGTACGATCATTGATAAGCATGTCAAGAGATCTACAAAAGTACTAGCACTTGCTTCAGAAAAGCGTCCAAATATAGTTGTTGCTGCATTGGATTTGCCTGACCATCTAGTCTCGCCTATTAGTTTTAATCGTTTCATTTTTTTTCTTGTCCTAGATGTTTTCCAACAACTTCTATCCACACAGCCATTCTCTTGTGTGATGCTTTCACAAAAGTTGCTAAATTCTGAAGCAAATTGAATAAAGAAAGTGCAGGCACACAACATTTTGTTGTTTCGGTTTTCACCAAATTCAAGACATGGGCATCGCACCATAAATAATATGAACATGTTGATCAGCCACATCAGCAATTTTTCTTTGTAGACCATTATACTGGCCATGGTAGCCTGCAGCGCCATCTGTGCTATCAGACAGGCTTTTTTTTTGGGTCAATTTTAAAGGGCTGTAATGTTGCAATCAATCGATCAAAAAGTCTTTGTCTTGTACCCTCAATACTTGGCACAATTGAAAGTGGTCGCTCACAGGTAACGCCTTTAAGCACATACCGGATGCTAAATTGATCGATGGATGAAATATCTTGTGTTGAATCGACTTATATATTTTTTAAAATAATTTATATTTTAAATATATTGTCTAATGTCTAAGGGGGCCCACTTCCTCAGGGGCCCACTTGCCATTGGGCAAGCTGACAACCTGGCCAGTCCGTCACTGCCTTAATACTACACTGTATCTTGTTTGATCATAGACTAAGAATAAATTATGTAGGCATGTGGGACTCACTTGCATTTTAACTGGGAGTACAAACCTCACTTCTTTCGTAAATCAGCTGGTACGCTGGCGTTGCTGTCATTGTCGTTAATAAAATGGAGTCGTATTGGATACATGGCAGAAGAATTTTATAACAACTCTTTGGATGTACATCGTTATATTTACATGTTTTTATCGAATGGGTGGCGTCAAGATCGATAGACAACACCGAGGAATCAGTCTACTGTGTACCCCAATGATTAGAGTTTATTGACGGGTGTAAAAATGATACAATATGTAACATTTAAACGAACCATATGTGAGTTGGAGTTTTTAAACCACGGTCTTATCTCAATCAATGTACATCATCTTGTTTGAAACTGTGTACTCTTAATTCTGCTGAATTTAGTAGCCAAAGATGTGGGGCAGGTCTTATAAATTACACTGAATCCCTTTTAAGAGTATGGAAATCCCCCTATTATAGTGACTCCTGTCTGTTAGAACTTTGGCCTAGAAAGGTGCGGTATTGTATGGAATTGTTAATGATTCCGTGGTACTCTTTTAACTGACTAAACCTATATAATAATAATATGGAGAAATAAGCTCCTTGGGTAGATGGGGACAATGGAATTCATACTTTATGACATAATAAGGTGATTTCACATGGAACATCCCAACTTCCTGGGGTGTGTGTATATATTTGCATGGCCTACAGCTGGATTTGTGTGTTTACGTAATAGGTCCACAATATTTGCGATGCAGTTATGTTTGAATGTTTAAAATGCCATGCGTTCAGAATACAGGACTGATGATGATTGAAAATCACGATCTGTATCAATGTTGACTTGATGTAATTCGTTAAAAACTATTCCATACATTGCGAAATCCCGTATTTGACGTTCCATTTGTTTTATGTCTGAATATGTATGTTTCAGTTTTTCTTCTGTTTCAAACAGATTCAGGAAATGTTCCATTTCTTGTTCATGCAGTTCAAACGCCATCTTTTCTATACTGGTAGTCCAGGCACCTGCATGAGTGGGCAGTCATTATTTTCACCCGACGTATAGGGGAGTTTTCTCAATTACTGAGCCTATGTCAAACCAGCAACTGTACGTCAATCCGATGCCTAAGATTGACATCACGCTTGCTCATGGAAATGACATCGTTTCTACGTGCCAGTTACGACTTTGCACTGTCGTCGATTTGGCGTAGGAAATTCGTCCCAACGGTAATTTTATCAACGCAATGGAAATCCTAAACAAAACTACGTGGGACTGACATAGGGATGTTTGCGTTGCTGGAACCGCTGTTTTCGATCAGTCATTTTTGTTATGTAAGTCGGCAACATTGATAAAACAGTGTGCAGGCAACACTTTCATCCGTGTTTGTTACGGTTGTGTTATCTTTGTTATTGATAGTATAAATAATACATGTTATTTGTTTTTAAACTGCTACCATTTGGTAGGGCTGAATCTGAAAACCACCGATGGTACTGTATTTGATTGTACAAATCACTTTGTAATATACAAATCTGTGGACTGTGGAGGGGTTTCCCATGATATACAACGACACATCTGTGTTCATGTTGATTGTGTTCATTTTCTTGATAGAGAATCTAATTGTATCTGACATAAGCTTTTCTAATATTCTTTTCTGTTATATGACGTGAATTTTGATGTAAATAATTATAACTGTTCATGTGTGGCCCGCCCTAAAGAAGTGCCAAAATCTGTCTTCACATAAAGATGAGCCAAGTTTACGCGCATTTGAAGAAGAAATTTAATATGCATACCTTTGTATACTACATGTATTGTATTTTCCCCTTGTGCTGTATTAAATGTTACATTTTTTTTTATTGGAAAACTTTTTTGTTTTTGTTCCTAATTTTTTATAGATCTATGTAAATCAGGAACTGACAAGGTATATAGTATGATATGACCAGGAGGCGGAACAGCACCATAAATCATGCCCCATACAACGCTCTGCCACGTAGGCCTACAAGGGCGTTATCATAGTGCAGCTCGGTCACGTGCGGTTTGATTAAATGAAGAGAACCGGTCTAATTAGTGTGTCAATTTGTAATCTGCTGATAAATATAAAGGCTATTCCTAATCACAGTCAACTCTTGAACAGAAACCGGGACCTCCCCTCAAAAATGGACCCCCCCCCCCCCCCCGCCAACCTATTCCTCCCTCGGCCAAAATATTTTTCGAAAATGTAAATAAATGAATATTGTATTCAGAAATATTGTATTCAGATGTCTCATTTCCAAAGTATGACATTTTTGGAAAACTTCTGCAAAAGTGCCGGCAGCTACAAATGCTTTTTTTCGCGTACGTACATTACACATGTAATTATATGTAATTGAGTTTTGGTAAATACAGAACCATAAAATTGAATATATGTATCTGTCTCGGGTTGTTTCAGGTATGTGCAGCTATCTGTTGAAACAGGGTCAAAATGTAGCCAAAAAAAGTTATATGTTGCAAAGACCCGCCTTAGAAACAGTATGGAGACGTTACAGTTATGCGCTACTATAGTTTTTGTTTGTTCCGTCTCCATTTCCTGAAAAAACTGGAGATCTTTTGGTGTGTGGAAGAGGTATAACAAATACACACTTGACATTTCTTTAAAATGCTTTGTGGCGCTTATTAAAGCTGTTTCACAGTTCCGATTTATTCTACTTCCTCACCATAATATTCAAGCCGCAAAACGTTTAACTTGAATTCCTCAGTGTGCAAAAAGTGGGGTTGGAACAAACAAGAACGAATGTTGCGAATAAATCACCAAAAAATCATCTGTCATCTGTGTGCATCTCCGTTTTCGCAGTTTGCCCATAGATCTATGGTTTGCCTCCGCGCGTGAGGATACAAAGGTGTTCCATCAGCCGCGAGCTTCACTTTTCTGACTTTTTTCTTGCACTGATAAGTCAGCAACCAAAGAATATGAAGGGAAAAAAACAAGCGTTCGGTCCTGATGGGCCTGCGTCCTAAATTCTTTTGTGTTCTACTTTTATTTTTCCCGTTTTTGGGGTGGGGCTTGCCATTTTTTAATTTTTTTTTGTGTGCCACATTTTAACTTTGTCCAAGCCACAGGCTAATAAATTAACCAGACTGGAAACACGAGCTTCGGGCTGTGTCATTTTTTACGGAATTTCTCGAGCGACGACTGTATAACCAGCATGGCCGCTGCTCGGGAAATTCCGATTCTAGTTCTATCTGCAGTAGAAATTTCTTTTTATTTGTCAAGATTGGTTGTACATGTATTAATTTCTTGATGCGGAACCAAACTTCCGCGTTCAGTAGGCGCGTCAAAATGGTATCATTCAAAGTTGTAGCTACGCTGAAGCGTCGGTCGCTACCTTAAACCTAAAATGGCGGATGGTTCATGACCTTTCGCTGTTTTGTGACGTCACACAATGGGATCATCCAGTCTGGGTATTTTATTAGTCTGTGGTCCAAGCACCTCTGCAACTGCGCAGATTTTTATTTTTTTCACAATATGAATGGAAACACAGCAATCCCTGAACGCGTACATACGTATTCTCTTTGATTTTCGACAATTTCTTATAGTCGTCAGTCCTGCTTTGCTCTAACTCATTTCTGATGTGTTCCTCCCTTGTAATGGTTGCAATTTGCAAGACTTTGCTAGGATGGAATCAGTTAACAAGGTCTTGAGCTGATCCAAAATAATATTTGTCCCAACTACCTGTAATTTTAGTTACTGTAATATAATATTGTATCGTCTTTCCGGGCTCTAAGTGTCCATAATGCGTGTCAATCCAAAAAACCAGTGCAAATGAATAATGTTCGTGTATTACATAATGAGTGAAAGAAAAGCTGTCACATACATGTATTACTTTTGTGATCGTGCTCGGTCTTGGAAAGTCAAAATATGGCAAAAAGAAAAAAGTTATATTTGGCAAAGCCTCACGTAAAAAATAAAACAGAAATAATACATTTTTGTTTTCCCGACGAAGATCAGTGGATGGAAAGCTTGATTTGTCTTCCTTTTCCCCTTGCTTTTTATTGCATCATTTCTGTATTATTTGTTTACTCCATACAACTTTTTTCTTTTTGCCACATTTTGTCATTGCTTCAAGCCTTGCTGCTACCCCACAGCTTCTCTGTGGTTCTTTTATAATATTAGTTCTGAAAAGCAGATTTTGCAACCGTGGAAGATCAGGATTATGTAAGCAGTTGAGTAGTCCCGCCTTTGTGTGTGTAAGTGTTTATGTGACTTTTGTTTTTTTTAAATGCCCTATCAGCTAGACTAGCCTTTTCCAGGCCACTTACTATGCTTGTAGCACACAACAAAAAGATTTTGAACTAAGTGGTCCATAAGGTCTTTTCCATACATTTTCTAAATTTGTATTTTCCATTTGTAGCCTATTGCAGTTAAATATCAATTTGTTACTGTAATTAAGATGTTCAAATCTCGTGGCATGGTGAATCATTGTGAGTCTGCATCAATTACAATCATGACTGCTTTGACTATTGCTGTTAGTTATCTTTTTTATGACTGACTGACTGGCTGGTTGATACATGGATTGATTGTGTGATTGTTGACTGGTCTATAGTGCCATTTTTTACATTGCCCTAATGTGACTAGACCAATGACTAGGACAAATCCAATTCATTTATGGTTTTGTTGTGACAATTAATGTCAGGATGAAATTGGAAGAATTTGCCTTTTCGAAAAAAAAAAAAAATTCTTCAATGACTGTGACTAGTTAGATATACATACGTGTTTGGTCAGGTATAGAGATGCTACTCTCAATTTTCAATGAACACATCCCACAAACATATATATTATGTTACAATAATTCTAGTTCCCCAGGAAAGACTTAAGTCAACTTATGTCAGCAAATTCTATGCATCTGCAAATATGATATATTTTCTCACAGAAAACAGACCTTAGCTAAGTTCAGAAACAATATCTGATGTCAGAGACCAGGAATACAGATTATTTATTTGATTCGTTAACATCAGGGGAACACAACACGTTTTCTTGGCACTTGCTGGCAAACAAGCTACAAAAACAGTGGACGGGGCTGGTGTATTTGAGCAGCACAGAAACAGAACTGTCAAAAACAAAATACATCAGCGGCTTACAACCATAGACTCAGGTCTTCCAAAGACAAACACCTCAACAGTCGCCTACATGAACATGTAAAACACATTTCCATACAAAACCAGGAAGCCCAACTACCCTGGAAGTGGAATATGGCAAGTGACATGTAATTGCAACCAATCAGTACGACCATCCATCAGGATGTCTGACGACATGACAATATGAGAATGGAGTGAGTTCTTACACTGTCCTGTTACGGTAAATTACATATACTGCTCACAGATAATTTTTAACAAGACACAAAAAATGTCACTTTGCACGCAGCTTTATTTCTGTTGTTTCCATTTTTGATGACCAAAAGCAATCATTTGTCGTAAATAACTGTAACCCAGACAGGGCGATGTAACAGGGCTTAGGCAGGACAGTTCAAGTCTGGGGCCTCTGATTTGGATAATAACACAGAAAACATGTAGGCTCACAATAAACTCACTTTTCAATTGCGGCACAAATAGTATTGCTCCCATTAACTACAAAATGATGTTAAAAGTGAGATCGACCCAGTTTAGCATAAATGTTCAATTTCCATACTATAGCAGCACAGCACTGGCTTACATCTCTACCAATAACCATACAAATCTACTTTTTTGTACTGTACTCAGGTTCATGACAAGGGGTTTTTCAATAAATTAGAAAGCTTATCACACTGAAGAAAACAACCACAACAAATACCAACAGCCAAACAATATAACATACCCCTGATCCTGCTCTAAGCAAGCATGAAGTAATAAAAAAAACAAAAGACTATGCAATATACCAAATACAGCACATGCCTTACTTCACCTTCAGCACCCTTTCAAACAAATCTCTTGCTGCAGGCCAAAGCAGCAACTCTTCATAATTATCATCAACTATTGATAATGAAGTAGTTCTTTGATGTGACAGCAACAAGGAACTCAGTCAGAATTTCAGTCTCACAAACTGATAATTTTGGCACTGTAAGCAGTGTGTATTTTTTAACCAAATTTCCGCACTTAGTATAATTTTAGGTTATGACAACAATTTGGCCCTGTATAATTTATTTTAAAAATTAATGGTTCAGTGATGTTTAATTCGTTAAAGCGGGGAAAAACAAGATGTAAAACTGGGTAAAAACAATCCTTGATAGGGTTAAACTGTAAACATACATCTGAAATGTAAATCAAAATCATGTTAAAATTTAATTCAATACAATGAAAATCCAAGATATAATCTGTCATGGAGTAGAAAAAGTGTTGTCCTAAATATGGAGCATGATATTTCTGTCTGACACAGACAGGCAGAGTAGCTGAATTAAACATGGAATTACCGGTAACAGCAAAAAAATGGAAGTCTTCTATCAAACTTGGAATGGTTCTCCTGAAAACTTGTTCTAACATTACACCAGCTGATCCCAAGTCAGCTACACTGCAATGTTCATGCACAACTAACATCTTATTTATCACTGGCAAAATAAAAACCAAACAGCACTTGTATATGTGTTAATCCTCGCCTGGCCCCCAGACGTTCATCACCTTGTGTTTAGTGTATGAGTTTGTCCAACAACATTTACATTTGTATAAATCACAGAGACTGTGAAGTTCAAGGCAACAAGCACAACTGAAAGATAATGCTCTGGTTAATTAGAAATCCTGCACACCACAGACAGCTTCTATACTGATGGCTTGAGCAACGCATCACAAAAGTAGAAATAATAACCAATTACTCAAAAAAGGATAAAAAGGCTAGTGAAAGAAGCATTTATATACATGTACCATAATTAGATAAAATTATAATGCTAGCACTAAAGTGCATATATATGTGCTTAAATCAAATGCTTGTGTAAGAAGTGTCCAATATTTTATAGTCTTAAACACTCAGATCAATACAAAAAAAGAAATATGATAAACTTCAAAACCTACATGTGAACTATCACAAGCATATGGAGTACCACTACCCTACATAATAACAATGAAAAAAAAAAAATCCCCAAAAAATCAGAAGCTCTGAGAACCTGGGAAAACTTGTGCACACATAAACGTTTTCAATATCTGAAGATAATTAAAAATAAATTATTTATGAATATATACAAAGCCCAACATGTTTCAATCAGTGATACGAGATACACAGATTGATAATGAACACTTGAACATCACAGAATGTGATCAAATGCTGATTATTCTATTGCAAATGTTCAATGATATCATATATCTGTTGTATGAGAAATTTTAAATGCAGAAAATTGTCATAAAAGTAACATGCTCATTGCTCTGGTGCATAAGAAAAGTATGTTTCTTGAGGTGATCAGCAAACACATGATCAAGGCATACTTTATAAAACTAAATTATTATATAGTACTTTTTCAGTCATTTATCTCAGAGCTTAAAAACATAGAAATGATGTATTTTGTTTTCCATATGCAGTCAAAATTTTGCAAACTTACGATGCAAACAGGGAGAATGATACCATGCGGATGTGCAAGTACATATATACTAATTTCAGGGTTCCTGCACCTTTTTCCCGGGGCCTATCCACCGGCTTTTCCAGGAATAAAATGTTAATTTCCAGGAATACTTAAATGCATGGCAATGATAGAAAATTTTCTCATTTATTTATGTAAATATTTTTTCCCACTTTTTCAATGCTCTTTAAACCTCCCGAGGACTCCAGAGCGAACCCATTATTTCCAGGGCTTTTTCTCACATTTTTAAATTCCTGGGTTTTTCTAAGCATCCCAGGAATTCCATAGTTGCCGAGGAAGCCTTTACTTTTCAAGTTATCAACAATTCTTACACCCTGACACTTTGTGAAATAGCAGGCAGACAACTTAATTTAAGAATAATACAGTACACTGAGACTGAAAACCAACATAATAAAAAAATATTAGAAATATAATTATGTCAACTGTAAAATATTCGCACCAGTAAAAATGCACACTATGCAACAGAATTAGCTACATCACAATCACATGTTTGAAAACATTAGCAAATCAGAGCCATGAAAAAATAGCCTTAACACGGATAAGCAAACTGAGCAGCTGAAAAGGGCAAGACAAATTTGGAGCCAGGACTATACTATGCTGAGCTCCCTCAAAATGCTGTAAAATCACTAATCGCAATGACCCTACCTCTGCAAAAAGTGACAGTGATTGGTCAATTTCACATTTTTTTAAAATGTCATACTGATACTCCGAAAACAGTAAAGGGGATTTACAGAGGTAAAAACTGCTTCTTTGTTACCTGTATTCTTTCAGGGTTGATATCTCCCTTATTCTCTGATCAATCTTTATGAAATTTTGAATGAATATTCCTTTTGTGTATTGTAACAAATCTGCGACTGCTTTTTTTGATATTTTAACTGAATTTTTTTAATTTGCATTTTTTTTTTGTAGCTCAGAGTCTACTTTTTTGGTGATCTGATTTGCATGTCCAATAAAAAAAAAAAACATAAAAAAAAAAAATATCAACCCTAGCTTAAAAACAGTTGTAGATATTTTAAAATGATCTCAATGTACCTGCATGCAAAGTTTTCAAAAATATACTCAAGTAGATTTTGAGATATGCTTTGTTGAAAATTCCAAAATTACCGATAAACATTGTTACATAATCACAGCAATAATGAAGAAAATTTGTTGGTAACACTTAATATTCAATTCCTACCATGTAAGAAGTAAGTTGATCTAGTTATTGTATCTTTAACAGCCAAAATAACAAAAAATGAAGTTACTGCCAGGTACCCCCTTAAAGCAAGGTTTGATGCACATCTTATAAAAACAGTAGATTCTGTACAAATCGCATGCATAAAATGAACATCGAATATCTTGGATAATGGCGGTTTTGAGATATGGCCGTTTAAAGGTTTTGAAAGCGCATAGCTCTGGCTGCCAATTACATAACGGGCTCAGTGATACATCAAAGGAAGCGCCGTCCATTTCTAGAACTGATCTATGTTTTTCGTGGATCTCTCTGATTTAGTTATTGAGAAAAATGTAAACGAAAATGGTATGTATCAGATACACGATCTTCATTTGAAATTATTTCCCCTATTCACAGTAACCTTGTCGTGTGAACATCGGGTAAGTCCAGATGTCCGATGTTCATTTGAAGTTATTTCCCCAGTCTTCAGGGTGGCGGTAGTGTGAATTCCGTGTATACCGAGATGTTTGATGTTCATTTGAAAGATTTCCCAGTTACTGACGACGACCGCTGTACGAAGATCATGCATTTTGAGATATTCGATGTTCATCTGAAATGATTTCGCACTTTTTCACGGTCATTGGTGTTTACCATCCATGTAAATTGCGATAGCCGATGTTCATTTGAAATAATGTTCCCCTTTACAAACAGTAATTATGAAATGAATGTCGGGTGTGTGGAAATATTCATTTTCATTGTACATGATACAAAAACAACACAGAGTAATAAAAGGTAAATTGGTAATTTCTGTTACAACCCCCCCACTCACCCCAGACTTTCCTCCCAGTGATACTGAAGCTTTAATTGCCACCGGCCTTCATCGTCGGGCCGATCTCTTAGTTGTTTAATTTAGATGTCCAGGGGTGAGGTGTCCGAAGAGACCATGCTGCCGTTGGCGGCATTTTGGCCACGCCCATGAACATTGATGAACACATTTACGTCATTCATGGAGACTCGGTCAGCGATGCTACGCCACAGCTCATTGCCTATTGGTTTAGTTGTCCTATTGGTTTAGCTATGCCACTGTATGATTGACAGACGATAAAATGGACCTTAATTGTGGGCGTACTTTCTCAGTCTTTCTCGCGCATACCAGTACTATATGACAACAAAACCCCTCAGTTGCACTTGCATATTAATTCGTTTCTTTGACATTAAACAATACCAAGCAATAACCCTACATACTGTAGATCTACCGGTATGGTCGTTAAGGCATAATCTTAAAACTAGCTGGGTCTATTGTAAGTTGCACAGCACTTTTTTTTTTTTTGATTGTGATTTCAAATCCCCAGCAAACTGATTATGTGTGCAATTTAGTCTAGACGCACATTTAAATCATTCATTACTATATCTCATTCTTGTTATTATTTTAATTTGCAGTGCACGGTGCATAAAGTGGCATAGGTCTAGAATATCATCTTACATTTCATTTACATTAAAAAAAAAACTGCACCTGGGTGTGGATTTTACATAGGTGATATTCATTAGAAACATTTTTTTTTCTCAGTTTAAACTGCTGTTATAAAAACTGTCCCGAATGTGCCCGTTTCCCCCATTAAATTTACATCTATTTGTCTAGAAAGGTTTCAATGTCCAGACAAATATTAAAACATACGTTACATACTATGGCAGTCCTCCCAAAACAAGAAAAAGAAGAAAGACTACCATAAATGCCAAGTTCTCATAAAACGCCACAAATCGCAGAAATCCCCCCCCCCCCCTCCTTTTGTAAATGAGGCCAAATTAAGCTTCATTGAACAACAACAGGTATCCAAAGCTTATCAAAGTCAGCGAACAGAATTTATTCCCTGATTTTCATCCATTCATTGCTGAATTTTCTTAAAACTGCCCCCTGGCATGCTCGAGTTGGTTCAGTTATGATGAATTTGAGCCTGCAACCATTTTGGGAGATATCGGGAGATGAATCTAATATTATGGTGTAAGACGCCAGCTCGATACTGTGATACTTTTGTGCAGCATATAACTGGCAGGATTAATTCTGCAATCATCTTGACTCTGAGACTACATATATTTCAATACACAAATTTTCGAGAAACCGAATCGTAAGTGTCAAAGACAGAAAACACCACTTGATAGCGAAATTGAAGAAATAAGCTTACATGGATACGTTATATGGAATTTTGAGACATGCTCAATCTACTGTCGGATTAATACTACTATATTTATTGTATTACAGTGCCCAGTTCATAGTACCCTCTTGTATTGGAGTCTTAAATGCTACAGTGCATTTTCTATTACTTATTAACACAATTAGTTTCACCAGAATGCACAAGGAAGAGCCCTTTTTTTGTGTGTATGGATACACTCTACTCGCCATAAGTGAAAGAAAATTGCTAGTTGCAGTCCGACTTGTTGCAAGATGACAGTGGGGTCAAAAAATAATGAATGTACATGTACCATGCTAGATTGTTTGTTTCTCCCCCCCCCCCCTCCCCCCCCCCCCCCCCCCCCGTTTATTTATTTACTTATTTATTTAATTAATTTCACTGCAACTCAGATAATTCCTCATCCCATCAAGGAAATCATGATTATGCACCAAAGGCTGGACGAAACGGTTTGGGTTTTTTTCTAGGGGGAAGCCAGTGCCAAACAAGTTCCACCGGACTGCTCATCGTTACCAGTTCCCTCTGATCGGTGCCTCGTATTGAAATGTGAAAACTTAACAAAGACATATCGCCGACAAAGGTCAGGGCTCGTCAGCCACTTTGCGAGTACTTGTCATTGTAAATGCGCCCCACCAAACTGCATTTTCTAAAGCGGCCAATCTTCTTTGATACAGGAGCGTCAGTTCCGATAAAGTAACTGGGTGATGTGAAATTCATTGTTCATACACATGAAATCCCCATGAATACATTATACCCTTAAAGATGAAAGTGTTGTAAGCATTAACTTGTCCATACCGGGTATCCTTTCATGCTGCTTTTCAGACGATTTGTTTTCTTGCTTTAATAATACTCGGGGGTTTGGTTTAATGAAACTCAGCGGTTTTTAGAATAAATATACAGTTCCGTCAGGTCGCTCAGCTCAAGAACATCACTAATGAGTTCATCGTCGCTATAGTTTTTGGTATTGCAGCAATAGGGCTGAAAGTTGAGATTATAAGGCTATGACATCTAGTATGGTGCGGAAGCACTTTGCATTTCAGCAATACCATCATAATGAAGAAATTAGTTATCTTGGTGTTGTAAATGCTCCCCCCACCCCTCTCTCTATATATATATGTGTGTAGAAGGTGTTTAAGACCAAACCCATTAGCATACCTTTTTTTTTTCCCCTGCCGAATGGGACGTTCATTTTTAGATCTTATCGCTATTTTTTTTTTTTTTTTAAAGTTCCAACATTCACCCTGAATCAGCGCAGATTATAGAAAGCTAGAGATTTTCCCCCTCCCTCACTATTATCAAATAACTATTTGCTGAAATGACAGTTTGGTTGCATTGTTGTTCACAGTGACAATGCAGATTCCGTCGTATAGTTACCGACAGCGCACAAACTCAGCCTCAGTTAAATACATGTACATGCTCCTATCTTGCAAGGTCCTCAGTTCATTGCAGCATTCATAAGCAAAGGCTAAGATCTTTGTCTCCCGAGGGTCTCAGCCTATGGCTATTGCCATTGGCCCACGTGCATTCATAAGCAGTTTACCAACGAAGCCAGTCCTTCGGTCGAGACAAACATTTGGCTATGACCAACCACAACCAATCATCATTACTTTGGCTAGACCTTCCAATTGCAATAAATATGCCCAGACAAAGGCTTCCTAAAAATGGGAGGAGTTTATATTGCGAGCCACTGCCGGACAAGATCAAACGGATTGCTCATCGTTATGAGTTTCCTCTGATCGGCGCCTCGTATCGAAATGTGAAAACCTAACAAAGACTCGCCGACGAAGGTCAAGGCTCGTCAGCCACTTCGCAAGTACAACTTACATTGCACACCCCCACCCCCAAACTGCACTTCTAAAGCGGCCAGTGTTTGATATAGAAGCGTCAGTTCAGATTAACTGTGTGTTGTGAAATTCCTTAAATTCATACATATGAAATCCCCACGAATGCAGTTATACACTTAAAGATGAAAGTGTTGTAAGCATTAACTTATTTATACCCGTATTTGAATTTTAAAATGCTTTATCCGTTGTTCATGTAAACGTTTGCCGCCTAACAGTGGGAAAAACTGTTAAATGAAACTCAAGTATATACAGATACATGGTTCTCATTCTGAAAAAAATTCTCCCAGCTATCAGATCCGAAAGACTGAACACCGTACATAGTGAGTTACAGGTTGTTCATCCTTCGTGATCAGGTGGAAACTGCGGGTGCCCAGAAGATGAACATCATACATCTTTATTTGCACCACATTCATTCTCTGTGATCATGTGGGAAGCGCGGCTGCCCGTAAGATGAACATCGTACATCTAGACTTGCACGCTTTTCATTCTCTTTGATCAAGTAGAAAAAGCGAATGCCCGTGCGATGAACACCGTGCATCGTTAGATACACGGTGTTCATCCTCAAAATGTGATATAGGTGAAATCATAAAAGTATCGATATCTCTACCATTTATCAACATACAGTAATGAGACCGGTACCAAAATGTAGATCGTTCTTTGCAGATTTATTTTATTTAAAAAACCAAAAATCGCAAATTTTGGACTTATACGGTTTTCATTCTATGCATGCGAAATATCTGTAGCTGGGTTGTCCCCTCAGGTCTGCCAATCCTTTAATGCTGTAACAAATTTTCTTTACCAATATGAGACTCTCCCACAATGAGCAACTTCATAAATACTGCAATTTTGTTTTAAAATAGGAAAAAAACAATGCTGAAACAAATCAAACATCAAATTTGTGAGCAAAATCCAATTTTTCGTCCAACATTCACTTGGCAGAATCATTCTGAAAAGGGTAGTCTCGGAATGCTTAACAAAAGTACACCCATCAAGAACAGTACTTCATGCAGTACCTCCTAGAGTTGTAGTAGAAAGGCAATAGAATCTAAAATTTAAAAATCTTACACTGCACCTAACTTTTAAACTTACTTTTTAATAGTAGCTCAGTCTTAATTAACTGCTGATTGAAAAATATGTCACAGGGTTGATAATACTGCCAGTAAAAACTGCACTGATGACTTTCCTTTCAGGCACAATGAGCACGGCTGGATTTTGTCTTTTCACTAGTGCCAAAATTCCTAAACTATGAGGGGTTTCAGGAAACCTAACCAAAGCAAACTGGCATCTGTGGCTGCAGTCTATAGCTTGCACAATGATATACTGATAACAGCATAACCATTAAGACTGACCATAACAAACTTCTGTAAATCATGGACTGCACTGACCATTATTCTGGCAGACAGTGAGTTGGTGGCACATCATGGGTGATGGAGGACAAAAACACTCTACAGATACATTATAAATAATTTGTCTCGGGAATCATTAAGATCCACACACATACGTTTGGTACAGCAAAAATAGTGCTATCTTAGCAACCTAAAGAAAACCAAAACAGCTTCTCCTAGTAAACAACATGTTGTGAAGTTACATATTTAAATTCAAGCAATGACTTATAAGAAAAAAGACAATAGTTTTGTATGCTCTCTGCCACAGCTGAAATCAAGCGCTTAAAAACAATTGATGGGGTGATGTGTATGTTATGACAGAACAATAATAAAACACATTATAGAGTTTGGGTTTCAGAAGCTAACATAAGACATAAAACAAACCAGTATTTGGGGACACACTGGCCTAGAGGCAAGGTGCTCGCCTTTCATGCCGAACGTACCGGGTTCAAATTCCGGTTGGTGTAGGCATGTTGGAATTTTGGGATTTTTCTCATATTTTCCTGTCCCTGATCTTATGATAGGTAGGATCGAGCACATAGTCTTTTCAGATAAGGACAAAAAATTTGGAGGGCCCATGTGCACATTAAAGATACCTTGGCAATTGGAATTTGAAAAGAGCAGGCTGAAGAAGCCGCTGCCTGGGGCAAAATTCTAAAAAATGAATCCCTACCACAACAAGAAAACAAAAAAAGTGAGGTGTAAATGCCAAGGGCAGTGAGACTCCTAAAATAAAGACCTAAACACCAGTATTTTAGAAGAAATGGAGAATACGAGCAACTTAACCATGTCACCGACTAAGTTATCCCTTCAACAAATTTCTCCTGCTGCAGGAAGCATAGAACTTCTATCAGCCAACATTTGTCATCAAAAATTCTGAGAAGCCACGTTTATCTTTTAGCTGCTCATTTTCATTTGTGATAAGCTTCCTATTCCACCTTCATTGTACTTGAACAGAATGCTACAATAAGATTCTATGTCATCAGTCTAGCCAGACAGACCAACATCTAACGCTTATTGTTGATGAATAAATAAAACAATCTTCCTTGTAGACTATTAAGTTGTCCACTCGAAAACAGTTCAATAGCAATTTAAATGCATTATAAATTCTTGCAGGACTTTCAATTCATTTGTAATCTTAACCCTGACATACTTTGTCTAAAATTTTGATCTTAAATCAAATACTCAAACAGATAAAGAAAGTTCTGTTTACAATGTGTATATTTCACAAGCATATAGTTTGATAAAGTAATTCTTTATAGTTCTGATATTTTTGGAAAGACCAGATGATGTTCCCGGCATTATCCGGGATAAACCTGTGAACCCACCGTTCTAGCCCTCTCTCTTTTTGGTCTAGAAGTAATTACTACAGATTTCATGTGCAACACAGCACTATGCACTCATTTCTGGTTGGGAAATTGTGCACATAGAATTGAACGCATATTAATATCGTTCAATTCGTTTCTGGTGTGGTGGGCTTACTACAGGGAGCCAAAACAAAGACCATTGTATTTTATATTTTTACAACTTTTAAAAAAAACCTGAAACTTGAATCAACACAATCAGTTGATACAAAAGCCATTGGGCTGGACAAGTTAAAGGGAATCTTATAATTTTTAAACTGTCATTTAGGCTGCAGTGCCGAGCAAACAAAAGAGCCAAAATTGCAACACAATGAATTACTTCTGCCACTATTTTTTTTAATAACAGATTAGCTTTTCCTGATCTTTTGATAAGTGCCCCACATAAACAACAAAACAGTAGTCAACACTTTCAATCATGCAGAACTTGGATTGGTCCAGCCCCCAAATCCTTTTTCCAATTCACGAGCCACGGCCAAGCTTAGGTGATCATTATAAAGGGAAGTAACCACCTGAATGCCCATTGGTAAGCCTTCCTTTGACAGCCCGAGGGGACACTGAGTGACGGGTAACCCCAGGGCATTGAACAAACCTGTGTAGGCAAAGTTAAATGGTGTAAAGATAGGGTGGTTGTGGTAAGGTGCAATTTTTGGATGTGATGGATATAACAAAACAGCATCGTCCCCTAAAAGTTCCAGCACCTCCTTTTTCAATGCATTCAGGACCTGAACAGCTCGTTTGTCTCTTTCCACTGTAAGCTGAGGTGTCAAGTCATCGAAAAAACCCAGAGCAATAGCCGGCAGTGTGTGTGTTGTCTGTCCTACTAACCACTTGAAGAATTCACGGGTGCAGTTGACATGCCCCTGGCCTGTTTCATCTCCAGCCATCAGAGAAGCAAACTTGGGACCATCATCAGCAAGATTCATTTTACCTGCCCACATGTCAAGGCTGAGACGAAACTTGCTAATGTGCTTCTCCGTCACTGTAGCCCCTTTGGTTCTCAAATACTCTGCTGCCTGTTGACACAAGATTGTACACAAAATACTCACAATGCATGGAAACTGACATATTTAAAGATCTCACTGTCTAAAAGTAGAGCGTGGCCTCTTCAAAAATCTTACTACCTAATTGTAGAGACAGGCCCATTTATTGATCTGACCGTCTAATAACAAGAGTGAGGATATGATAAATATTATATAAAAATAGGTAGTCCAAACAGTCCAAAATCCTGTTTGGCATAATTTTAGGCCAACATTACTTCATTACAACTGTTTTTTGATTTTGTCACCTTTGTCTGATGCTCAGTGGTAAGTCAATGGCGGAACATGGTTGACCTCCTTTTCAATTTAAAAAAAAATTAATAAATTTACTTTTGTCTCCCTCGTAAGAGTTCACCAAAAATGGATGTCAGATGAACTTTGATGACTAAAGAAAGTAAAATGAGATGCTTGTATTATGTTTGTACCCCTTGAATAAAAATTGAGCGTGATGTACACCCCACTGACTTGAAACTGAGAATTTTCAATGCCGTGACTCAATAAACCATCATTTTATGGGTGTTCGAAGTTGGACTATCATGCAAATTTGCAAAAGGTAGCAAATTCGAGGTGTTGTTTCACTTTTGAAAATGCCATAACTTTCAAATCCTTTAAGCCAGAATACTAAACTTGGTATCAAAATTGTTGGGAAAAAGCAAGTCCATCAGATTAGACAATAACTGGTGAGTTATGATAAAAAGTAAAAATCTGTTTGGATTACCTACTAAAAAAGACCAAAGAAAAAAAATCAATCAAAAAAATAAAAGTAAAAATGCACAAAGCCTTCTCACTCTAGAATCATCAGTATAGCTGTATCATATATAATTTGGACTGTCAAGTTCCTAATCTTTAAACTGCAAGGCAAATCATCATACTATAAATAATGGAGCTACAGGATGAACTTGTATACACCTAAAAGTTCATGACTACATGGCCAACATTCGTGAACTTTGTGTACTGCTTCAATTTATGACCATAAATTACAGGGACACATCCATTTTGCACAAAATCTAGTCTTTAATATTACCTATTTAAGTATTTATGATTTTTATTTTTTTGTGCCATAAAAAAAAGACCCATTTTCATTAAACAAAATCAGAAAGTATAACTGAAAATTCCATCCTCCACCTCACTTTACAGTGATGGCCGGTAAGCGGAACTGACCTGCCACACGGCCATTTATTGCCCTAGTTTGACCCTCTGCTAGTAAAATCTTACATAACTTAGAGGGAAGAGGTCAGCATCTTTTAAAACATATAAGACATCTAACTGCCATCTCTTGATTTTCAAACCAGCTGTGTGCAATGTCTGATATCCAAACATGACAAATTTAAGCAATATATGCGTCCAAGTGGACTTTACCTTCCTCTGAATCTCTTTGAGCTGTGGGTCCACTTTACTGACCATTATGCCACCATTATCATCTGGAACAGAGATCACCCGTAGCTTGGAAAAGTCAACCTAGACAAAATAATACATATGACAGATTCATAGAAAAATGCACTGTCTGTTTCACAAAAAATTTTTTTTTTTTCTTACATAACTATGAAAGAAACTTAAATTTCTGTTCTGATATAGACATAAATCCACTGACAATGACAACGCTAGTCTGGAATGAAAACAAGTGCAGAAGAGAATTTCATCTGTTTCAGTCAGTCACAAATGGAAAACTTGATCAAAATCTAAACCATTTTCCTCATCTATTCTGACAAAGTTTTGAACAGCAGGAGAAATAAAAAATTATTTTAAAATGTCACTCAATGGGGGTGCAGTAATTAAACAACAATGACTCACAAAGACATTTAACCCCTTCCCTGCTTTGCCCGCAACTGTTCCGGGCTGTCTAATCTCACTATACTGCCATGTGCCCAGAACTGTTCTACTTCTAGGCCTAGTTCGTATGCATTTCTTAAGTATATGGAGATAATTCCCAAATTATGATTGTTTTGTATTCTTAGTTAGTTCCCCTACTTACCTGTGTCATTTGAGTGTATTTTGAAAGCGTGGGATTTATGGTGGTAATTTTTTTAGATTTGCTTGTTTTGTCCCCTTTTGCACCTGGCATATGAATGGAAATGGGTGTGGCAGGCAAGGGGTTCATACATTTGCAGAGCATGTTATGAGGTTTTAGGTATGCAGAGAAAATTTTACAACGTGCCCCAAATATAGTCATATACTGCTAATCTGAACAATGAAACAAAAATACGCCGCTAAGTAATGTTGCAGATTTTTGTACACACATGGAAAAAAAACAACAACCTGCAAAAGACACATACTTTCTGACTGAAAATGAATCGAATGAACTAAAAGAAAGGGGGAAATGTACTTTTCTTCATATTCTTAGTATTAATTGGCAAACCAGCAGATGTACAATTTTTCTTCCCCCATTAACCAATGATTACTTTTTGACGATGACATGAACTACTAAGTTCATAAAACATTGTCCTTTCCTCCAGCTCTCTCAAATAAATGCCAATTTACTCAGAAAAAATTTCCCCACAAGATTTCTGTGGTGAATAATTTTGTAATAGTGCAGCTGTGTTATGTTTTCACTTTGTTCAGGATTTGTTTTCACTTTGGGATAACAGAATTCTATGCTTTTTCTGCATTTACCTGTGTGTCGAGTTTAAGTTTAGCCACACCACTTGGGCCTGCCATGACTTTAAGCTCCAGAATGAGGTCCTCTGCATAGCGACACATTGGACCTGTTGCCAGGAGATCCATTGCACCCTCACTGGCTAATGGGAACTGGCCAGAATTTTCCACAACACCTGGCCAAAGAGCATGCAAAAACGGGTCAGCCCTGGATTATGATAAAACTTTTTTCCATGCTGATGACTGGACACCAGATTTCAGCAAATATCATCAGGCATGCAAATTATCATTCTGTAACAACATGATTTTATGAATTTTTTTTTTTTTCAAAGAAAATGAGATATTTCATCTCGTACCATTTCAACTAAAATGAAATATCTCATTTTCATTGAAAATTTTTTTTACATAAAGTTTATATGAAAAATGCCATTGACAATTCACTGTGATAGTAACTAATATGCCACTGATATAATACTTCCAGCTTACTTTGACCCCATGATAGTTACGATAAAAAAAAAATTAATCATCATTAAATATTTAAAAAAAACAACAACATATATATATATATATGTGAATAAACTAAGAATCATGTCTTTCTGTGTAAGATGACAATATTGATATCATTCCATGAATAAATACTTCAATTGGCTGGTAAGCATCAATAAAAATAATGACAAACATGATACATATTATATAAATAAGTAAGTGCAGAAGACAAGTTGTCATATCAGGCAGAGAGAATGAAGGGCTGTTTCACACAACAGCAAGAAGTTAATTGTGTAGAAAGTCACAGAAGCACAGAAAATGTGATAAGCAAATAACAAAAAGAGATTTTATGACATATCAAAGAACTCACCAAAACTTGGTTTATGACCAAAGATTCCATTAAAGAAGCAAGGCATGCGTATGCTGCCACCGATGTCTGACCCTACGCCAATTACAGCCGCTCCTGTAGAGATGATGCATCCCTCCCCACCTGAAACAGAATGAACAGCACCTAGAGTAAATCCACATAAAACTATATATGTCACCTTTGGAAGCTTAAACAGTACGATTCTGAGAGCCATCATCTTGTCTAAAATTGGCCATATTTTAGGCTATTCTAAATATCTGATTTTTACAGCTTTTGACTGCCATACATAGCAGGTGCAGTGTTTTGTTCCCCATTTCTTTTGTGGCGGGCCTTTCATTAATATTTTTGTATCAGTCAGCATTCAAAAGGTTAATTGTCTGAGGTGCAACTGACACTGTCTTAATAAAGATCTATTTACAATTTTTACATTTCTCCGACTGCTTCAGCTCTAGTGCATTTTACTCAGGCTAAATACACACTTAAATAGTCTTTCAATCACCATCTGTTTATGACAAATGATGAAAGGCTAATACCATAATAAGATTGTGAGTCACATTGAATTAATAAGTAATAATCAGATGACAGATGGGATGGCTTTAAAGAAAAAATAAATGAACATCAGCACTTGCAGCCCACTGAATCAGAGTAAGAGGGTTCACTTATACAATATGTAAATAGCTTTGTGAAACTTGAGCCCAACAGTGTCTTCAGATAAAAATACTGATGTGCGTTGGATTAAAACAGAAAATATCACTTGTCACAGAATAATCAATACAAAATCACAATTTCATGAGATGGGCATTCCATTTTCCATATCTAATGATTTTCACAAAGATCACAGTCGACAGGAAAATATCATGTTTACTTCAATGTAAATTATGTAATGTGAGAAAATGACAGATTTTTTTGTCAAATAACCTGTTCTACCTGATAGGATTACAATGATTTGCTTCCTGGGACAAGTCCATGATGATCAACTGCTTCCTTCATTAGATCAATGAAGAAATTCAGAAACTGAGGGAATGCCTAGCATAATTATTACAGGAGATTGTTTGGCTTCAAAATCAGAGAGAAAAAAAAAACGAATGATGCATACAGATGTCATTATTACACCCTCAATTTTGGGCATTCACTTGGATTTTTGTGTAGAAAAAGAGTACAGCCGCACAGAAAAAGCCACAGCTGTCACGACCACAGGAAGAAAATGAGAATGTGAAAGAAGAAAAGATCAACATCATTGGTGGTGGTGAAACTGAATTACTCATCCAGAAAGCAGTGCAAAAAAATGATTTTTTTAATCAGTTTGCAAATACTGCACTCATCAACTCCTTCTGTGCTAGTATTTTTTTTGTTAAATAAAGTTACACATGCAACACACAAGTGTGCACATTATAAACTATAATGTGAAATATGATCAGCAATGCCACATGCCAGTTAGTCAGCTGTGAGGCTCTGTGCAGGAGTATTTACTGGAGGGTTCTGTAAAGAAGATTTGGATCTTCAAGTTCAATACTGAGGGCAACCAGCAGATGAAACAAATTACTGATGGGAAGAGAATTGCAGTTGAAATTCTGGCTATGCCAAATATTGCTTGCCAACTTTCATCCATGATCACGAATAAAGATTATTTTCCACATACAATTCACACAATATGACAAATAAAGATAAATAAAACTGCCATATAAAACAATATCAGCTGACATAACACATACAAAAATGAAATTACCTGAACTGCCTCCAACCATACGTGTTGTGTCATATGCATTATTGGTGCAACCATACACATAATTGGAAGACTCAAACCACATACACAGTTCACTGACATTTGACTGAAGAAAGGGTATGGCTCCTGCCTCTTGCAGGTTAGCTAGCACTGGAGCATCCTGGGTGGCTCTCAGATGCTTACGACTGACCACGCCTGATGTATTAGCCATACCTGGTCATAAAATAAAATGTGTTATTGGCTGGTTAACAAAATTACTCTTTTAATAAGAGTACCCTGATTCCAATGATCTATATGACAAAAGCTCATGACCAAGTCTGTGTAATACATGGTAAGTTTATCTTCTATGAAGTTTACAAGTTGCAGAGATAGCATCAGATTTAAAGCTCTAAACTCTTTCAGGAAGTCAGTGCTAGGGGCTTCGGTCAAGTCTGGACATAATTAAATTAACATTGTTGAGAAAAACGCTTACCGAACAAAAAGTATTGATAGTAAAGTAAAACGTTATAAATCAAATAACAGAGAATTGAAAGTAGAATACAATATAAATCGGTGATACGTCCAAACACGTTCTTCACTGGCGTGAAATAATTTTGACACTATCATCTACATCTATTATGAGTAGGAAACTGCAAGAACCCTAAAACCTTGCAGATGTCTTTCCCTGTTCCCCTGTTCAGAGATTTTGTATTATAAATTTACCTTCCCCGCTCACTGCCATGACCCACCTAATAACATTCATTAATATAAAATCCACCTTGCATTTAAGATGTAATGTAAATAAGCTCCTTGTAAATTTACTTGATTTTCCACTACAACGATCATTATGCAATCAAATTTCAGAACAACAGCTAGATTATACCGCTCATCAATACAGCTGAGGCTGATAGGGACCTATATATGCCAGATACATGGGCATAAAATACAATGGATTATATCTGCTGCATGCAGTTCATGAATGTGGGAGTGAGATGATGTTAAGTAGGGAGGTAGGTAGCTTGGGTTTTGGTTCAATGGCTCTGCACAAAATTTTTACACCTAATCTTGGAGAAATTATGTAGATAGAGCTTGGACCAGTTTACAACATGTGAGAATGAATTTAAAAGAAGTAAATACATGCACAAAAACAAAGATTGCTTAACCAAGACAAAACTCAAGATAAAATCTAATTATAAATGTATGAGAGATAACTGTGAAAGAGTCCACAAACATGACCGGAGTCAATTTTTTCATGCACCAGAAACTGTATCATCACAGAATTCAAATTCCTAATCCTAGTGTCATAAAGGCCCAACTTTACAAGAGCAATTGTCACACACCAAATGGACCATAATTTCTCACACAGCTGTTTTGTTCTGTCTAACAGACAAAAAGATATGTGTATATAAACAAAAGCCTATCCTGACTTACTTACCAGTCCATGAAAAAGCTTCTTTCACTGATAAAGGAACACCAAGAAGGGGTTTTTTATCTTCAGAATACTCATCTTGAATTTGCTGTGGAGATAAAGAGTCTAAAGTGCTATCAAGTGCTTGAGCACGCCTCAGTGCCTTGTCATACTGCTCTCCGACTACAGCATTGACAAACTCGTTGACTTCTTTAGCTCTCACTATGTATGATGACATCACATCTTCGGCACGAAGCTGAA
Organism: Onchidella celtica; assembly: GCA_963931925.1. Lineage (NCBI taxonomy): Eukaryota > Metazoa > Mollusca > Gastropoda > Systellommatophora > Onchidiidae > Onchidella > Onchidella celtica. Next base: position 63,565,082 of record OZ007570.1, on the reverse strand, counting down.
ACCAAGAAATGGAAACACATAAATCGTAGGCCTAGTCTGAAATAGAATGCTTTTTTGAAATTTTAAATTGTGACAATTAAATTCGTCCTTTTAGCTCTTGATTTCAACTGAGGATGCAATTTAAAACTGAAATATCCCATAACATCTATCTAAACCTGAGCACACCAAATTCATATCTGTTAAAATAATTTTTCATGGCAAAGGTACAAGATTTCATCAATTTAGTATTCTACAGTGTTGCCAAAGGTTGGAGACCGCAATGCTCTATATTTTACAGCAGCATTTATTATTTCCTCACTATTTTTAAATGACTTCTAAACAGTGCCATATCAAAATGTCTAACATAAATAGATACACACAAAAACTTGCATGCCACAGGAAAAAAAAAAAAAGAAAAGCACATTTGCCAGTGACCGAAAATGAATGAACAATGACTGAAACCAAAAATCTGATCAAGAATTAATGAAGTTTTGCCCCAAAAGCGAGGGGTTTACCAATTTAAGTAAGTAGGATGTGTAAGCTACATGTAAATTTACAACATTGAATTTTAGAGAATTATCTGAATAGATATAGAGTCTAGTCAAGATCTATAATTTGTATCCTCCTTCTTTTTCAAATAATTTTCAACACAATTTTTTTTCCTTTGATATTCACTAATTTCAGCTTTAAATCTTGATCTAGGTTAAATATAGCTTCTATCTCAATAAATTAAGACAGGAAATATGTGTGTATGTCACTGTGTGTATGTTTGTGTGATAACGGTCTCAACATTAAGGATTAAAACAATGGCATTCATGAATGCATAATTCCAACGAAAGACAGTTTTTACCTCTCTGCTGCGAATTTTTTTTGCAATTTCTTTTGCTGGTAGCAACAGTAGTGGGTCTGTAACTTTAGGCACAACCTTCCCTTTTCCCTTGTATAAAAGCCTAAATATTGTATCTATCACTGCCATAAAAATGAGGCTAATTATTGTGAAAATTGGGTAGAGGATTTTGTAAGCCCGGCCCATGATTATGAGAACGGCGGTCTGAACCCAAGAAAGCTCGGAGGTGGCGCGGCAAAGTTTTACACAAGTTTAGATCTATCCTCATTTAACACAGAGGCCACAATAATTCCTATTCAACAGGAGCAACAGAAAATAAAGATAACGCGCCACGAGCTGCAGTGATTCTATAGTATCAGCTGGACTCCCGTGGCGGCGTCACCTGACAGCGGAAGTCAGATCAAAGGCAGTAGCCTAGACTCTTTTAAGAAAAAATTGGAAAAGCACACGTCGAGAGCTAGCTACTGAACAGGCTGCATAGATATTCTTATAAACCCAGTGATAAGATTGGTTGATCTGCTCATGGCCACAATCAAGTGTTTTTATAAGTTTTTATAAATCTAATCGACTCCCGCTTCTTACACCCTTATATGTATATAAATTTTTAACTCTCAGGGACACGGGCCGAGTCGATTTTTATTGCGCACTGGTGAGATACTCAAATCTGAGAAAACCAGTTTTAAGGAAGAAGAAGAAGAAGAAGCTCTCTGCACCTTGAGAATATTATTGATCTGCTCTGTCATGCCCAAAAAGCTTGCCTGGTTAAATTACTGGCACACACACACACTCAAGCGCACACATCCACTCACGCACACCATCACGCAGGTACATACACGTCACACTCAGGCAAGCACACTCATTCACACGACTTACTTTCTCACTTATTACTTTATTGTAATGTACTAAACCTATGTTGTCTTGCTTAGTTTCGTTACAGTTGATGATTGTGTCATCCTCACCAACACTTTGCTGAAAAGAAATAGGTACAGAAAGTGTTCCATTTGCAAGTTTATTACAGTGGTCACATAATTTCAATAATTAACCTCATCATTATTTTGGTGAAGGCTTTTATCCCGGCTATATGGTTTAAATGTTTAATAAGAAACTGCATTTTAATTAGACTTGGCAGCAGTAAAACCAGAGAGTGTGTATGTATATTATATATAAACATAGACTCTCTGGTAAAACTTGGATAAATAAAATAATAAATGAATAGATAAGGCTATATCCCAATGGGCTTTCAATGAGAAGTTATGGTATTGAATAATACATTGTATGGTTGTATTTTCCCCTCGGTTTGAAAACTGGCTAATGTACACATACGCACTCTTCTTTGTTTGAGGGAAAATTTAATAATCTACGATTTTATACCATGATATTATGGTCCATGGTACGAGCTTGGCTGCCTGGGAGAATGGCCAGTTTAGAAATACCTAGTGACTATGGTTATGTTGCATTTGTTGTTGTTGGCCTCTGGGTCATGATGAGCTACCTCTCATTTGAAGTGATGAAAGCACGAAAACGATACGGAGTCAAGGTGGGTAAGAAGAAATGATCGGGAGGAGTCCCATTTGATGGACATAATAGGGATATTACAAGGATGCGACTTTGGGAGCGTCCATGGGGGTGGGGTCGGGGGGGGCCTGCCCCCTCGGCAAAGTATTCCTCTAGATGGATGTTTTTATAGTAAATGTGCGGCTCGGCAATAAAGACACACTCACACAGAACATCAAATCAGTGCCAGATTAACACTCCTACCAAAGGATTAAATCCTGTGCCCTGTCATTGTTATTTTTCTTTTAGCCATTTGTGAAGACAAGGGAGTTTACTCAAGATTGTGTTTACAAAATGGCCTGGATACAGAATACCAAATTTGGTTTAAATTTCGAATCTCCAATGGCCAGCATTAAGAGCGGAGCATGCGGGGTCACAGGGATGCAGAGCCCCTCCGCCCCCCGGTTCGTTAGTCCTCTAGATGGATGGGATGTGCATGGCTCGGCAATTATAAGCATTCAGAGCATGAAATTAACCCTCCTCTCTGAAGTCGTTTTCTGGAGATGTGGATTTGAGCCGATATATACATTTTATAATCAATGTCTGGAAACCGCATACTGGGCCTGGAAGGTATTCCCCCATTTGCTGGGACTGCCTCAGATTACTACTACCAAAGGTTGCACTAGATCTAGGTCTGTAAATTTTGTCCTAAGTAAAAATAGCACAATTAAAAAGCAATCACTAAAACTGCCTTCCATTTCCAAAGGCTTTATTTTCAAAGTTTTAAAAAAAAGATAGGGTTGTAAATGCATCTCATATATACAATAAGAACATGTACTGATTTTTAACAAGACTTGCTGCCACTCATGCATATATGCTTGAATTCTTGTGAAATTTTGAAAGTGCTGTATTTTACATCCAGAAGGTTCTTTTTCATTAATGTATTTTGGAGACTTGAAATGGTGGGGAAGTATTTTTTTGAGTTTGCTTTTTGTCATTAAGTTTGCCCCAAATCCTTTTTTTTCCCAGTAAATCATGAGCCAATGACGTTCTCACTTCCTGTAATATGTTCACTAAAAATATTACAAACTGCCCAGCGTACAGATTATTACCATTTCATGCCAGTCTTTGCCGTGAATGGTACAGGGAGACTGAGGGCATTAACGTGCATTGGGTGTGCAGTAAAAGTATCTTAAAAAAGAATCTGCATCAAACAAACAACAGCAACAGCAAAATAGGATTGAACTTGAAGGAAGCAATAGAACCTTACCTAATAAACAGACAAGTCCTCGGGCAAAGCAGGGGAATTCATTTAAATTGAAATTTAAAAAATGCAACATGCCATTTCCTAATTTCCTATAACTTGCAGTTGTAAAGTGCCATAGCTCATATATAAGCCCCGGGGTTGATCGCAATTTTTTTTTTTTTTTCAACCTTTTTTTTTCATGTTCCGAGTATCATTGCAACAGTTCTTTCAAAGAAAGTTCAGGGATGCTAAAAGTCTGGTTTTTCCTATTTTTTCCAGTTTTTCCGCCAGGTTTCCTCACCTGTGTATTTAATTGTATTTTGTATGTTAGTGGTTATTTAAAAACTGTAAAAAAAAATGTTTGTTTTGGTGCAAACACGATGACACGTTCATTTTTCAGGTTATTTTCGCAAAAATCATTTGGCATCCGTGAAAGTTGCACAGGCTAAAGCTTGCAAGATGAAGTGGTTAACATATATTTCTCCGTAGAGGCATCAGTAATCAGATTTTTCTTGGTTTTCTTCCTTCCTAGTACCCAGCCTTGTACAGTGAGACCAGCCATGAATTCAACTGCATCCAAAGAGCTCATCAGAATACGTAAGAACTGGCACTTAGACTCCCCTTCAAACTGTTATACTAACACTTGTAATTATGGCTGCTTTCAGGTAGAAAAAATAACAGCTCTGTGTTGCCATTGACACATCCATAAATTTGTATTTTGTACTGACAGATCACTACTGAGATTTGTCTCTTGTTGGGTGCATGTTGAACATTTTTTATATCATCATGGTGTGATTTGTAACCGATAGGAAAGTTTCCAGTGCCATCGTAACAGAAATTTACAACTGGAAAACCCACGTTTACAATGTTATTCAGCCAATAGAGCCAAAAGCTTATTAAATTTAAACCTTTATCATGTTTAATGGACGTCCCTGCAGCTTTGAAATGAATGCTATTCAGTCTTTGAAAGCGGAATGTTATCTGTATTTCATAGATTCATGAAAAAAAAAACATTATAATATGGAGATATTATTTTCCAGTGAGGAGAAATCTAGACCTGTCACAGACAGTTATTCAAACGCAGCACCTTTGCATTCATAATAGAAAAGTTAAAGCTGTTTTGGGACTGCCATATGTGCTCTGAACACAGAGGGTTCATCATGTCACAAAATGACAGTAAGCACGGCTCTAGAAATGTTCTCAGCAGCCTTCATTGGAACATCCTGATATATGTGCTACTAAGTCCGATGCCCTAAATATAAAATCATATCAACTAGAACTTTTGTCATAACATAAGTAACAGTGTATGTCAATCAGGAATTTACAGAAACATGTAAAATCAGGTGGGGATGTGATACAGATTATTGCCTTAAAAATTTGGTTGATAGATACTGGTATGTTATTATAATGCAGTCAATGCACACAATGCTTTCTTATACAAGACATAATAAAACAGTTTTATGGGGAAGCAAGTGACAAACATCAGTGCCAAAATGCTTAGTGCAAATTCATTTTCTTTTCCCATCAACAGGCTGGAAATCTTTCCCCAATTTCTGGCTTTCCTATTGCTTGGAGGGCTTTATCTACCTGTAAGTTCTATCTCTATCAAGTTGCTTTTTTTGTTTTAAATTACATGCACTTTATCAGCATTACTATCAGAGTATGCAAGTGATCAGTTTCTGTGTTGCAACATATTGCAATGAATTTTTTGTTGTTTTGCAGTTATATTGAAACTAAAAAGCTGTCCCCCAATGGAACTGAATATGGAAATATGATGATAGGTCCAATTTCAAACACTTAGCTGGCATTGTCATGAAGAAATGTACAGATTTTAATGTAAAATTGTATTTTTCTTTACCTGTTGTAATATTAGTAAGATGCAGGGGTTGGGCTTATTTCTCCTGTGATTTTACAATGTGCAGGTGCAGTCATGTCATATCATTCATATGAAAACCAAAGCAATGGTGGTGTGAGGAGTAACTATGTTTCTTCAGGACTGAAAGCAGTTGTTTTACAAGTCATTCCATGTTTCTTTAATGTTTCTCCAAACCAGTATACAGGAATACATTTCCTTGATTTCCATTTTATTATGTTTCTCCTTTCCTTTGCAGAAACTGAGTGCATTTTTCGGTGTGATCGGTCTGATCAGTAGGCTTGTGTATGCATGGGGATATTACACTTTCAGTAAGTTAGATGCAAAACTACAAAAACTTCACTGTCATTGCCAGTACAATAGAGTGGTCTACCAAAAAACTCATCTGTTATGGAAAACTTCAAAAACTTCAATTGTTGTACTTGCACTTTGCCCATTATATGTGAAGCAATATCGTTGATTTCAGATTTTATTACTGTTGGACAAATATATCACTGAGAATACAAACATAATGTTGGATGAACTACGAGTGGCTAATGTGGTTACTGCGTGGGTTCAATAGTAACTCCCTTAAGGATACACAGGATTAACAAACACAGGGTTCTGCTGGCAATCTTATTTATTGATAAATGCCTCAACATAAAGGTATCACTACCAAACAAAAAAGGCATAGGAAAACCCTACTGTGAGAGGATGAACGACTTTCTATTTTTAATGTGCTTTCATGGTAACTCTGGTGCGTGAGTGAGGGACGGCCACTCATAGTAGTTTAGGGACACTTGGCCGAGTACCATTAATTGGATTATTTCCCTTGTGATAGTAGCGCGGGACCCGTTATTCACATCACGGTGAAAAGCGCGCATTTTGATTGGTCAGTTGGAAATGTTGACCACCGGGCTTCCAACTCTTATATCATGGCTTTAAGTTTCTTACCAAGTTATCCACCAACAGAAAGACGGGAACCCGAATTCATTTTTGAGAGTAGACAATACCCTATCGGTACAAAATAGGTACTCATGATAACGTTTGTTATCAATGGAGATACGTCGTATTAATGGACGAAAGTATCCCACACAAATCTGGCAAATGTTGTTAGTCCTGACACTTTAAAAATTTATATTAAAACTATTACCGGGTTTCTGGTAAAAGTAGTCAGTTAGAATTTTAGCAGCAAGTTTCTACTTTATAATGGTACTAATTTCGTTGTACTTTGATGCACATGTCCTAATGAAATAATTAATAAGAGGGTCTCGGATTTAAAGCAAACTATGAGTTAGACGCATGTTATCCCCGATAAATCCAACCTGGGTCAAATTTATTCAATTATTGCTGGAGTAATTTCTGCAGTTTACTGGGATACCTAATTGACTTTTGTGTGCACCCTTTTAACCGTACTGTAAATTCGATTGTGTTAGGACCCTAACCGGTTATGTTGTTCGGCTGGACTCAATGTCCGAGCCTTTCACTTGTCCAACACTGGACTACGTAATAGCCCTCTCGGACGTCCGCGCTGGCTCATAAAGATGATGCCAGTTCGAGTGGTCAGTAGACTCCATCAAAGACGCCGCAACGATAGGAAGCACAAGTGGACCTTGCAGTACAATAGATCGGCGGCGGCCTGCCGTGGCGCGCCTAGTCCAGTTGCGCCAGTAGCAGGGAGACTTTGGCTTATGGCTGGTTGGGCTTCTTTTTCTTGGTAGGGTTTTTCCTATGCCTTTTTGGTAGTGATACCTTTGTTAGGCTTTTTGAATAAATAAGATTGCCAGCAGAACCCTGTGTTTGTTAATCCTGTGTATCCTTAAGGGAGTTACTATTGAACCCACGCAGTAACCACATTAGCCACTCGTAGTTCATCCAACATTTTCTGGTGTCAAGAAGTGGGATACACAGAAGGGTTAGTTTGTAGTGTAGAGAACCCAGCCGTGGAAATTTTTAGTTTGAGGCCCAGCCAGCCAGCCAACCCCTGCCCCACCCCATAGGAACCAGGGAGCCACGAAGACCAACGCCCTCCAACATCAACTCAAGATTCAGGACCTGTATCCCAGTCCTGTGTACACCACCCATCCCACTGCAGACAACAGGGACCCGTTGCGGGTATTTCATCCCGCAATCTACACGTATCCGCAACATCCGCCCCCTCAGCCTGCGTCGACCAGTGTCTGGTACTCCCAGCCCACCACCCTTGCCAGCCACCTGCAGCCCAACCAGACCCTCAACATGGGTTGAGAACTTTACAGCCCCTACCTCCTGTGCAGCGGTCCAGCTGCCCCCACGTCCAGCTGCCCCCACCGACAACCCCAGAGATTAGACCTATGACTCTTATTGGTGATTGACATTAGACATTGACTGTGAGTGCAGAAAGAGCAGGGGAGCGCACCCATCAAGACCCCCGTGAGTTTCCATCAGGCCAGATGATAGACCACCGAATCCAAGGGAGCTCCGCCTCAAGATTTTAAGTTAGAGAGTATGCCCATGTTAGCTTTCTCCACAGCTTAGTTACAATTACTTTTTATGCCTATGTTGACCTTACCTTTTTCATTGCCCTAGTGCCCTTATAGCATATTGTATTTTTTTCGTACTGTTCGATCCTACGTTAACCCTGATAGTGGTCTGGGACCACCGTTGCAGGTCTGGGACCTGTTGTTTTGTCCATATGATGTAACTTACTACACCCAGAGCTGAGACTGTTGTGTACATCTTCAGGATGCCAGTAGTAACTTAGCCAGTTCACGCCACCTGTTAGTAGTTATAAAGAGGATGGGCCATTGTTGTACTTCGGTTCACTGCGTGTAATTTGCAATTGTTCTACTCTAAGTGATGGTATCATAGCCCCTTAGAGTTTGATTATACCTTCAGTGGTCTTTTGTGAACCTTTGAATTGATGTATGTGTCACGTAAGGGACTACGTGACTTAGCAGGGGAGAATGTGAGAGGATGAACGACTTTCTATTTTTAATGTGCTTTCATGGTAACTCTGGTGCGTGAGTGAGGGACGGCCACTCATAGTAGTTTAGGGACACTTGGCCGAGTACCATTAATTGGATTATTTCCCTTGTGATAGTAGCGCGGGACCCGTTATTCACATCACGGTGAAAAGCGCGCATTTTGATTGGTCAGTTGGAAATGTTGACCACCGGGCTTCCAACTCTTATATCATGGCTTTAAGTTTCTTACAACTCGCTCCTTCGTTGTTATCCACCGACAGAAAGACGGGAACCCGAATTCATTTTTGAGAGTAGACAATACCCTATCGGTACAAAATAGGTACTCATGATAACGTTTGTTATCAATGGAGATACGTCGTATTAATGGACGAAAGTATCCCACACAAATCTGGCAAATGTTGTTAGTCCTGACACTTTGAAAATTTATATTAAAACTATTCAAAAAGCCTAACAAAGGTATCACTACCAAAAAGGCATAGGAAAAACCCTACCAAGAAAAAGAAGCCCAACCAGCCATAAGCCAAAGTCTCCCTGCTACTGGCGCAACTGGACTAGGCCATGTTTTGGGCGGGGCGAGGCGCGCCACGGCAGGCCGCCGCCGGTCTATTGTACTGCAAGGTCCACTTGTGCTTCCTATTGTTGCGGCGTCTTTGATGGAATCTACTGACCACTCGAACTGGCATCATCTTTATGAGCCAGCGCGGACGTCCGAGAGGGCTATTACGTAGTCCAGTGTTGGACAAGTGAAAGGCTCGGACATTGAGTCCAGCCGAACAACATAACCGGTTAGGGTCCTAACACAATCGAATTTACAGTACGGTTAAAAGGGTGCACACAAAAGTCAATTAGGTATCCCAGTAAACTGCAGAAATTACTCTATGGTCCCCTCCAGCTATAATTGAATAAATTTGACCCAGGTTGGAATTATCGGGGATAACATGCGTCTAACTCATAGTTTACTTTAAATCCGAGACCCTCTTATTAATTATTTCAATAGGATATGTGCATCAAAGTACAACAAAATTGGTACCATTATAAAGTAGAAACTTGCTGCTAAAATTCTAACTGACTACTTATACCAGAAACCCGGTAATAGTTTTAATATAAATTTTCAAAGCTTCAGGACTAACAACATTGGACAAATTTGTGCGGGATACTTTCGTCCATTAATACGACGTATCTCCATTGATAACAAACGTTATCATGAGTACCTATTTTGTACCGATAGGGTATTGCCTACTCTCAAAAATGAATTCGGGTTCCCGTCTTTCTGTTAGTGGATAACAACGAAGGAGCGAGTTGTAAGAACTTAAAGCCATGATATAAGAGTTGGAAGCCCGGTGGTCAACATTTCCAATTGACCAATCAAAATGCGCGCTTTTCACCGTGATGTGAATAACGGGTCCCGCGCCAGTATCACAAGGGAAATAATCCAATTAATGGTACTCGGCCAAGTGTCCATAAACTACCATGAGTGGCCGTCCCTCACTCACGCACTAGAGTTACCATGAGAGCACATTAAAAATAGAAGTTCATCCTCTCACAATAAGATATCTTATATTATCACCTTAGGCATACAGAATAAAATCAGTTAAATGTTTCTTTGCTTATTTATCCACAGAACCTGTAAACCGCAAGAAATCACTCTTTGGTTACATTGGATTTCTTGGTTTGGTTGTCAACACAATCCTGTTTGGTTTGCATTCATTAGACATTATTTAAGACATGACACATGTTTGTGCCAGACCTTTGATGACAATTGTCAGTCATGGGAAAAAAATTGAAAACTGAATGAAATACATTTATCTGTGAATTCATTTTTCATTCACAAATGATGCATCTTTGTAAATGTTACCCACGCCAGAATATATTGGTAACCTATGAGATGTGCACTGTCGTAATGAACTTCCCCAGTTGGCTCTGAACATGTGGACGAAAAGAAGGAATTTAAATTTCAGGCAGCACAAAGGTCCTTACATTGGATGGTAAATTTTACTGCATATTTTCATAGAATAATAATATGGGGTGGATTTGTGCATCTGTATGAGGTCAAAAAACATTTTTATAATTGTGACTTCTATGGGAAGGCCATGCCTCATGCTCATAAAGTGGTCTGAAATTGCTGGCAGCTTGTGCTGTTATTTTTTTATCAGTGGTTGCTACTTCTGCACAGTTGTCTCTACAAATTCTAGTTCTGTAATTCTAAACATCCTTTGGCATGGAACACAGTTGATTTTTTCTTTGCATAGCATGCAGTGATGGAAATGGTCAGAGCAGACTAAAGCAGACCAATGCTCAGGTGAATTTCTAGATGTCAAGGCATCTTCAAATGTCAAGCTGTGAAACTACCAACCATATTCATTGATGTTGACACATATGACTGGCCATAAAAGATTTAAGAAATGAGGGTATTTAATGAAAGGAAAGGTTGCAAAAATAAAAGTGAATTTTATTACGGGCGAGAAATGGTGGTGGCAGCTCAGTTGCTAAATCATATGGCTAATCATTATACCATTTTTCATTTTTATTTGTTCTCCATTTTATGCAACAACTGCTATGAAGCTTTTGAAAAATAATTCCATGTAGATTGATGTGTCATATTTTGATGCATTAAATATTAGAACAGCGTTATCTTTTTGTCATGTGACTTGTTGAACAATAAAACATCATATTATTGTACCGTATTAGACATTACAAGTGAATTTATACTGCTCAGACAAGAGGATGCTTTCTCTGGACAAGATACAAGTCAAGTAGGAAAAATGGATAATATTGGGAGACTTCAACAGCCACTCACCAAGTTGGGGATACAACGAGCTTGACAAAAGAGGAGAAGAAGTTGAAAACTGGCAAGATGAAAATAGATTAATACTAGTACATGACTTGGAGGATACAGACACTTTCCTCAGCCAGATATGGCATACAACCAGCAACCCGGATTTGGCCTTTGTATCAGAAGACATGGACAAGTGTATAGATAGAATGGTTGGGAAACAGTTGGGAACCTCTGACCACAGACCTGTGTACTTCAATGTAAATGTTGACATAGAGAGAAACAGTGAAAACAGACTACCGAGATGGAATTACAGGAAAGCAAATTGGACACTATTTGAGGTTTTAACCAATAAATACACTAATGAAATGGAAAAAGCAAAAATGTTGAAAGAGCAGCAAAAAACTTTAATAAGGCCATCCTCAAAGCAGCAACAGAAAGTATTCCTAGAGGAGCAATCAAAAATTATAAGCCATATTGGACAGAGAAACTTGAGGAATTGGAGGGAAAGATAGAGGAAGCAAGGAGGATCGCAGAGGAAGACAAGACAGCGGAGAGCCATATCTACTGGAAGAAAACAGCAGCTGAATACAACTTGTACAAAAATACTGAAATCAAGAAAAGTTGGGCAGAAAAGACTAGAGACATAGATATAGACAAAGAAGGTGGCAAATTATGGAAGTTAATGAAACAACTAAACGACGAAAGGAGAACAACACTCCCAATTGTTATAGAAAGAGAAACTGGAAAGAAGGCAGCAAACTTGCTCATGAAACAATTTCAACAAAATGGAGACATTAATGTTAATAAAGAAGAACATGAGGAGGCAAAGGAAATTTTAAACACAAGATTGAAGGAGACCTGTAATAACCCAAACATGACTAAAAAATTCAGCAGGAAGGAACTTGAAAAGGCACTAAAAGCATTGAAACTCAAAAAATCTCCTGGACCTAATGATATTACCAATGAAATGCTTCAAAATTTGGGTGAAACAGCCAAAACAAAACTGCTTAAAATTTACAACTCAAGCTGGAGACAAGGTAAAGTCCCGAAAAAATGGAAGCTAGCAAATATATGCCCAATACACAAAGCAGGAAAACCAAAGCAAGAAGCCAAAAGTTATCGACCAATCAGCTTGCTAAGTTGTGTAGGAAAACTCATGGAAAGAATGATAAACACAAGACTAATGTGGCACTTGGAATCCAACAAACTGCTAATTGATGAACAGGCTGGCTTTAGAAAATACAGATCTACAGAGTGTCACAAATCCCAGACTGGGAGATGCGATGGTTATAACAAGACAACAATCACGAACAAACAAGTATAACACTTAACAGAACAACCCATCAGACTCACACATTTATTAAACATAAATATAAAGATAAGGATAACAGTGCAATTACATACATACATTATATTCTTCAAGTTAACTGCCGTCCACGGCCCTCTTCCGTAAACACACTTCCTCGGGTCCACAACCCGGTAATTACTCTAAAGACACCTCGGCCTCAGCCTCTCCACTCAGGGTCTTAATGACACACTAATATTCTTTAACACCACAGTCTCTCAATAGCACCTCCCTATGGCAATACACCTTAGCCTCCTATACACTTCACGTGGCCATAGCACGTTAATACTTCAATTCACATGAATATCTCATTCGCACAGTAATACATCCATGTCACAGTAATACATCTTAATAGCACATTCACGATCATATATACATCCCTGTCTGTGGCCAGACTGCCACGACTCATGTGCCTCTACTGTCCTGCACCGACAGCTTCACTCCTGGCCTATGTGTGGCCTTCGGCCCTATGCTGGCCTATCCCCTGTGCTCACCGTAGGCGGCGCTCTTCGGCCCGACCTCGGCACCTACAAAAATAACATTACATTGGTATATTACCATACCATTTCTAATCACTTCACCCCTCATTACAACTCATGAAGCGTACACACAATAGTTCACATTTCACTCACCAAACATCTTATGGTAACACCTCCACCGTATTACACCCTACTCACTCTCGCTACAAATGCATGAAGCTAACTTCCATCTATCGCTCATGGCGCACATTGCTATATACAGTATCAAGGACTTCCACATTCCTCACATATACTTATTTACATCATGGTCGTAGACGAATATAATACATCAATCATAATTATCAATCATCGTTCCACCTACCAGTCATCACTGGAAAACACTGTCACAATCTCCCGACTGTTCTCACTCACGTCCGTCCCCTGGGACCTTCTAACTTGCAGTGATAGTAGTACAGCGCTCTCGCCTCATGCAGACCCCCCCCCCCCCCCACTCACAACATGCACGCTTTTCATTACCCGTGGGCCGTGGGTTAACTTTACTCTACCCCCTTCCCCCGTAACTACTGATCCCAGCTCACCTACTCGTGACATCATCCGCCACCCCAAAAAAATTAATGCAATTAATTTCAAATCGCATCAAGATGACTGTCAACGAGTGAGCGTGAGCAATACCTACATAAAAATGACCTACCAATGCCCCTAGCATATATAATACCGAAATCAGGGGAAAATACGGGGATCAATATGCCCTGCCTATGCATATATGTATCACATCATGAATAGCTAACTAAACACAATACCTAATACAAAATCAAAACCAATCAATCTATCAACCATTCTTCATATAATATTTATAATGTCAATATTTTAAAGTCGACGACTCGTTCACACAGATCCTGTCAATGTTCCTGTCCTCCGATGTATAAGCTCCTGAACTCTTCCCCTAGGCTCGACTAAGGTAGTCGGCGATATGATTGCTGGTTCCTGGAATTGGTTGAATAACAAAGGTATACGGCTGTAACGCCAATGCCCATCTAGACAAGCGTGGGCTGGACGAACGGTTCTTCGACAAAAACGTTAGTGGCTTGTGGTCTGTCTGGATACAGAATTCTCGTCCCATGAGATAACGTCCTAATTTCTGGACGGACCACACAATGGCAAGACACTCCCGCTCTATCACAGAATACTTTCTTTCTCTCTGCAATAACTTCCTACTGACATAACATACAGGATGTAAACATTCGTTCTTCTCCTGTAGAAGACAAGCGCCGACACCAGAGTCCGATGCATCCGTTCTGAGGATAAAATTAGATCGAAAATCGGGTAATATCAGAATGGGTGACGATGATAATGCTGTCACCAAATTATCAAATGCTGTCTGACATTCAGACGTCCACTGGACCTTATCGGGTTGTCCCTTCTTAGTAAGGTCAGTAAGAGAAGATGACAAGGAGGAAAAATTTGGAATGAACTTTCTGTAATAATTCAAAATTCCCACTAAGCTTCTGACTTGTTTCTTTGTTTTAGGGATTTGCAACCCTACTAATTTGTCAATTTTTGTTACTTCAGGTCTCTGAACACCTCTACCCACGATATGTCCTAAGAATACTATTTCTGGACATGCCAAATACATCTTTGCGGGTTTAGCAGTTAACCCAAAATGACGCAATCGTTGAAAAATTACTGTTAGTGTCTGAATATGATCAGACCATGACGACGTATGACACGCTCCACTGGTTTCGACTGAGCACACAGATACTCTGGTCTCTCATAAAATCTCTGTAGCATATTAACATGGAATACCTTAATTGATCTATCAATCTGGATAGCGTAATCTACCTTCGAAACAACTCGCTCAATAGCATAAGGACCTTTCCATGTCATCAATAACTTATTATTATCCGTAGGCAATAACAATAGAACCTTGTCTCCTGGCTTAAAAATTCTCAGTTTGGATCCTCGATCTTTATAGTTTTTTGCTCTTGCTGAAGCGATACTAGACGCTTCTTCCGCAATATTCTGAAGAGGAGCCTGGGGTGTACGACCCTTATGCGTCGTCTTTTGGCACGCACTGCACGTCTTACAATACACTCGTACATCTCTGTGGATGGATGGCCAGTAAAAATTCTTAAGAACCCTTTCTTTGGTTCTAGCTATACCCATATGACCCGCTAATGGGACATCATGTGCCAAATGCAATACTGTTGCGATTAGCAATGCTGGCACAACGACCTGCTTTAAAACGGAAGCCACCGTAACATACTTACGGAACAGAATGCCCGCCTGGATAACAAAGGAAGACGACCCGTTCTTATATTTCCTCGTTTTCTCCGTTCGCGCCTCCCCAAAACATGGTCTCAATGATGGATCCTCCTTTTGCAATCTCGCCAAGCGCTCTGGTGTGATATCCAGGTTGACCGCTGGCGTTGCCAAAGGTCTAATCTTATTCCTATCACCTACCTGTCGACGTGTCTCGACTGCGGCACAAAAGTCAATACCTTTTGATTGTGACCATGCCTGCACATTCTCTTCGGAAGGGGAAACTACCCGAGATACATTACCAATGATGAGCTGGGCGCCTGGAAAACAACCAACGACTGCTTCGACTTCCCCGCTAAGGAAAGGTGTATCTATCACTATCTTTGCCATGGGTAATTTCTCGATGGCACCTGAAAATTGGATGCACGGGACAGTCTCACCTGTAAGCTGCGAATCCCGAATGCAGTCCCTATGCACTCCGACAACGGTAGATCCTGTATCCCGTAAAACCGAGACCGGTTCGTCCCCAACAAACCCCGGATAAACCCTAAGACCACCTCCTGTATGACATGAATTTATAACGGGGATCTTTCTCCCACAAGGTAAAACACCGGAAGATAATAACTTCTCACAACTGGGACACTTAGAATACTGTCCGCCTCCGCTGTCCGATGTAACACACGCGGCCGCATGATGAAATTTATTAGGGGAACATGGAGTGGAGCTACCGTGATTGCCATCCACGTTCGCCGCTATCCTACCTGCAGGACAATTTACCCTGATGTGACCTGCTCTTCCGCAGTTCCAACAATTCGCGGTCCTACAATCCCGTGAAAAATGACCTACGCGTCCGCAAGTCCAACATTCCGCTCCCTGTGCTCCGCTAGACCTGGGTCCCCGTGACCCATCGCGACTGGAACTAAAGTCCCTATGCCGTCGGTCATCGGCAAAGGTCACAAATCGCCCTCGGCCATTACCGCGACCTAGCCCTCCTGCTCGGTCAAACTTACCGGATCCATATGCAGGTGATTGGTGATACCCCCTACGTTGCCCCTGGGCTTGCCCATTATAGGCACCACGCTGACGCGACCTGTCTTTATGTCCTGTCGGCGACCCCTCAACCACGGCGACGTAACCAGCATCCTGTACGTACGCCCTCGCGACTGGTTTGGACGGATGTGCCGTACGGTATGCTTCCGCCAACTTTGACGCCTCCTGCACCGTCGCGGGTTCGTTTTCTTTCAGAAAAGCCACCAGATCTTTATGGCACGACGCGTATAGCTGGTCACGGATCATTAGGTCTTTTAATTTAGCAAAATCCGCGCCCACATGCGCCAAGTCTACCCAGTTCGCGAAATATTCTGTTAATCTCGCGACGAAGGCAGCAAAGTCCTCCCTGGTATCCGCACGTGCTCGCCTAAACTGCTCCCGGAAATATTCCTCGGTACGCGCAAATCGGCGAAGCAGCAAAGCCTTCAGCTTATCGTAATCTTGCACGTCTTCGCGCTGTAACTCTTTAAAGTAGGTTAACGCTCGCCCCTGCAATAAGGACGCCAGGTACGTGGACCATAATTGCTTATTGTCCCCCCATTGCAGTTGTGCATTCAGTTCGAACCTGTAAAGGAAGGCGTCTATATCGTCCTTCCGGTCGTCGAACGTAGGCAGCTTAATCCTAACACCACCTTTGTTTTGCCCCTGCCGCTCAACTGTTTCTGTTGGCGCATTCTTCTTGAGTTCCAATTCCGCGATTCTCACTCGCGCGTCTATCTCCCGCTCTTGGGCTTCTATCTCCTTTAACTTTAACTCCCTTTCCTGTTGCTGAGCCTCTTTTTCTCGCTCTTGAGCCTCTTTTTCTCTCTCTCTATCCTTAGCACGCTCATCGCGCAATTCCGCCTGCTGCTCTTTAATCCAGCCGCGCAGCTCCTCTCCCTCAAGGCCAAGTTCCGTACCCAATTTCATGAGCTCACGGAGATCCGCCATTTCACGGATTTATTATGATACAATTTGAAATACAATTACTGTCTATGTACTTACTATAAGCTTATTATAACCGACGTATCCCGAGACCTGAAATTATGCCACTACAATAACAAGCAATATTTTCAAATGCAAATCAAAAACACACCTAACTGAACCTTCTATAGCATACTCTCTAACTAATTCTATGTTCATAAAATGTATAGCACTATTAAATAACAACAGAGACTAGAAAGGACAAGAATGAGGAAATTCAGTAGAAGACCCACAAGGACATCAAGGACAACGAACCAGACTAAGACAAAGACTTCTAAAAAAAAATATAATGGGAAAAAAAAATATGCAACCTAACTACGCCGATTACACTACAAGGTACGAACAAGAACAGAGTCTGAAAAAAAGAACGTATCTACAGATAGGTAAGAAAGAGGGACAAGAGAATACGTCTTCCTGCAGAAACAGAGAAGATACGACGCTACAACTAAACAATAACAAAGCCCTAAAGAACTGTTCACTGTGATGAGCGTGGCTCCAAGTTTAGCCCACCTCCCGAAGAGGACAAACCAAGTTCACCACAGCAAACCCGCGCCACCGCCCGTATAATCTATAACGACAACAAAAACAGCAAAAACAGGGAAAAAGACAGATGAAAAAAACAGCCCTCAATCCAGGGTACAAAATTTCAGTTTTCACTTAACTTTTGAATTTTTGAGTATAACTCCTCCCTTTAATCGGAGCTCTGGCTGCTTGTCTCCTCAGGCTGCACGCACACACACTGTCTCTGTGAAAATTCAATCACACATTAGTACATATTTATAGCAATACATGCATCAATACATATTCATAAATACACATAAATTATACCATCATGAAATTTCCATTCATTCCACGAACAAAGACAACAGCACAAATTCCTAGCACAACAGAAAAACAACTAGATATGACGAATACACAATGTCAAAATGACCACAGGTAAACAGGACGAGCCCCCAGTGTCACAAATCCCAGACTGGGAGATGCGATAGTTATAACAAGACAACAATCACGAACAAACAAGTATAACACTTAACAGAACAACCCATCAGACTCACACATTTATTAAACATTAATATAAAGATAAGGATAACAGTGCAATTACATACATACATTATAGTCTTCAAGTTAACTGCCGTCCACGGCCCTCTTCCGTAAACACACTTCCTCGGGTCCACAACCCGGTAATTACTCTAAAGACACCTCGGCCTCAGCCTCTCCACTTAGGGTCTTAATGACACACTAATATTCTTTCACACCACAGTCTCTCAATAGCGCCTCCCTATGGCAATACACCTTAGCCTCCTATACACTTCACGTGGCCATAGCACGTTAATACTTCAATTCACATGAATATCTCATTCGCACAGTAATACATCCATGTCACAGTAATACATCTTAATAGCACATTCACGATCATATATACATCCCTGTCTGTGGCCAGACTGCCACGACTCATGTGCCTCCACTGTCCTGCACCGACAGCTTCACTCCTGGCCTATGTGTGGCCTTCGGCCCTATGCTGGCCTATCCCCTGTGCTCACCGTAGGCGGCGCTCTTCGGCTCGACCTCGGCACCTACAAAAATAACATTACATTGGTATATTACCATACCGTTTCTAATCACTTCACCCCTCATTACAACTCATGAAGCGTACACACAATAGTTCACATTTCACTCACCAAACATCTTACGGTAACACCTCCACCGTATTACACCCTACTCACTCTCGCTACAAATCCATGAAGCTAACTTCCATCTATCGCTCATGGCGCACATTGCTATATACAGTATCAAGGACTTCCACATTCCTCACATATACTTATTTACATCATGGTCGTAGACGAATATAATACATCAATCATAATTATCAATCATCGTTCCACCTACCAGTCATCACTGGAAAACACTGTCACAATCTCCCGACTGTTCTCACTCACGTCCGTCCCCTGGGACCTTCTAACTTGCAGTGATAGTAGTACAGCGCTCTCGCCTCATGCAGACCCCCCCCCCCCCCCCCACTCACAACATGCACGCTTTTCATTACCCGTGGGCCGTGGGTTAACTTTACTCTACCCCCTTCCCCCGTAACTACTGATCCCAGCTCACCTACTCGTGACACAGAGGACCAAATATTATACCTTTCCCAAGAAATTGAAGATACTTTTCAGAAGAAACACAGCATGGTAACAACATGGATCGACCTACAAACTGCATTTGACAGGGTCTGGAAGGAACGCCTTCTTATTAAGCTGGCGGACAAAGAAGTGAAAGGAACCATGCTTGCCTGGATCAAAAACTGGATTTTGGACAGGGAAGCAAAAGTACAAATCAATGGGATTAAAAGCAAGAAACACAAGCTGAAAAATGGAGTACCACAGGGAGGAATACTTTCTCCAATCCTGTTCTTGGTATACATTGATGACCTCATCAAAACTCTGCCCAGGAAAGTCAAAGGAGCTCTCTACGCAGATGACTTGGCCATATGGAGTGCAGAAGAATACATAGGAACTGCCCAGATCAGAATGCAAGATGCTCTAAACAACCTGCACAGGTGGATAACTGAGAACAAACTAGTCATTAATAAAGGAAAAACTACCTTCACTGTGTTTACACTGAAAAGAAAATTCAAGACTGTCAAATTATCGCTGGCAGGCCAACCCCTCAGAGAAACTGAAACAGCAACCTACCTGGGTGTTCAGCTTGACAAAAGGCTAACATGGAATCCACATATTACTAATGCCACAAATAAAGCACAAAGGCGCCTCTCGATTATGAAAAAATTGGCAGGAACTAAATGGGGATCGAACAACACTACATTAAGAAGAGCCTACTGTGGTACTGTAAGACCGGCCTTGGAATATGGTATGTCAGCTGCAACAAACTCAGCCGCCAAAACAAACCTGGATAAGCTGGAAAAGACACAAAATCAAGCAATGAGAATTATGACCGGAGCTATGAAAACAACACCAATCCAGAGCCTCCTCAACACAAATAAAATCCAAACTCTAGAAGAAAGAAGACACATAAGTTCAACCAAAGCAATGGAAAAAGCAAAAAGGATGACTCATCACCCTCTTCACCCAAGGATTAGTCAACCATGTGAGACCCAACTAAAGAGATCTAGTGCAGTAGCCTTTCATAAAGAAATGTGTCGAAAACATGAAGTTCTCAATACTGAGCCGATACCAATACAGACTTTCAACAGCATTGCTCCTCATGAAAGCCACAGCAATTTCAAAATTAATACAGTCATACCAGGAATCCAATGTAAAAATGATACTGCTCCAAATGAACTACAAATTTTGGCTATGTCACATCTGGAAGAAAACTACCCCAACAGCAAATGGATACATGTTTACACAGATGGCTCAAGCACAGAAGGTCAAAACGGAGGTGGAGGAATTTACATAAAGCTACCATCTGGACAAGAGATCTCTCAGGGTAATGCAACAGGAGAAATTTGCTCTAATTACAAAGCAGAAATGGAAGCACTAAAACATGCAGTGAGGATACTAGAGGAAGATGTGAACATAAGCAGAACAAGGGTTGTGTTTTTGACAGACGCATTGTCGGTACTCCAAAGTTTACAATCAAATACGGAAGAGACATATGCCCTGAATGAATCACTAAATAATCTAGGAAAAGAGTGCAAACGGGTATATCTACAATGGATTCCGTCACATGTTGGTATACCAGGAAATGAGAAGGCTGATCAACTGGCAAAGACTGGAAGTACATTATTACAAACTGACACTCCAGCAACATTTAGTGAGATTAAAACACTCATAGACCAGGCTATGAAAACAAAATTTACAACAAACAATGATGCATACCACAAGCTCCAGCGGGAAGACCAGGTGATTATTTTTCGACTTAGAACAGGACATGCAAGATTGAGAAAACATCTGCATAAATTGAGAGTGGTACAATCCCCACTATGTGATTGTGGCCAGGAGGAGACAGTTGCTCATGTTCTTCAGGAGTGCCCAAGGTATGCAGATCTGAGAGACAATTTTTGGCCTAACCCCTCTACCATTGAAGAAAAATTAAATGGTAGTTTTACCGACTTATGTGTAACTGTAAATTTTATTAAACAAACAGGTGTAACGGTGTAATTATTTAGTGTTCGATAGAAGAAGAAGAAGAAGACATTACAAACATACTTCAGATAAATGTGTTATTCTATCATTTTCAGGAACTGCTCTTTATCATTGGTAGGTACTTTCCACATGTATTAAAGTTGCAGGAAACTGGAAACTCCAAACTCCTTGCCAAGTTAAAAAGAAACAAAAATGATTACAATTTCATGGAATTTTTAAAAATGTTTTTGTAGTGAGTGTTTGCTGCATTTTATGTGATCAGTTGTAATACCACCATAACAGCATAAACATATTGGATCACAATACTGTGTGCTTGGTAAGTAGTCTTCCATTTTGTCTTATCTACAAGTAGTGTACTATTTTGCCTTCAATTTGCATTGTCAGACAAGTGAACAAACTGCAGAACACATTTACAGATCTGTCCACTGTATTGTACCTAAGATTGCCCTCTGACAAAAGTCCAGTGGAAAAACTATGGGATTTGGCACAGAACATGCAGCTGACTGCGCACCTCATACAGAAGACCTGCCTGGCGCTCTAGTTTGGTAATTTGAAACTGAATGAGGGAGAAGGAGAAGAGGAATTATGCAGGGGACAAGGACATTTTATTTACCTTTACAATCATTTAAGTTTATGATAATGGTAAAGGGTATTTCGGGTGGCATTCAGATTTATAACTGCTGTATTTGTTGTCATGATTTGGAATTATTGTGACATGTAGTTTTGTGAGTACTTCTGTAAAAGGAATGATAATTTCTAACTCCAATGTTGTGTAGTTTGAGAACGATAATTTTTGCTGTTGTACATGTATTTATATGTCCATTTTTGTTAGACTACCAAAATGTTATTGTGCATTACATACACCACAGCCATATTATTGATTTTTGTTTTATAATATGTGTGACATTGAGCATCTGTGCCATAATTCGAAATTTTAACTTTTTTTTAATTCCATGTATTATTTATTATCATGTGGTTCAGATTTTATGATGTGTTTGTTTCTTTGTGATTTTTTTACCAGGTTTACAATATCTTCATACTTGTTTTGATTTATCATGACAATACCAGATATACTACAACAACATCAAGTTGTTCACTTTATAAACTGTCCTTTGGCATTATCATATTAAAGACACATTTGAATTTTTAGTGAATAAATATGATGTATCAAAAGTGTATTCTCATATTGTTCTTTTGTGTTGCAGTGCAAATGTTCTGCACTTTTTTTTTTTCATGTGAAGAAATATTTCTTTTTCTGGTACGCCTACACGTATAGTGCATTGAAAAGTTGTCTCCGTGCACATGCTCTTTGTTCTGAAATGTGTTCGGTCTGAATGCAGTGTTTATGAGTGCGAGAAGTTCCCTTTAACTACATTGGTGAATGAAACAATAGATTGCTACTTAAAATGAAAGAAATGGCTATATACTTTTCTTGTTCTAATATTTGACATGATACAGGCAGTTAAATTATTACTGAGGCGAGATTTTATTTCAAATAATGTGTCTGTGGATATCGAGGGATTGGTTTGGAACTATAAATTTGAGGAGGGTAACACCAAGATTAATATGCAAAAACTTGGCTGGATGCCTTTAGAGGAGAGGCGGGCAAGAAATAAAATTACCAGCTTCTTTAAAGGTAGATGCGGTCTGATGGATATACCCATGGAACACATTGGGATTAATTTTAGTAAGACTAGGCGGAATAGCCAGACCTATGCCATACCATCGTCCAGTGTTGACGGCCACTTATATTCTTTTTATCCGAGCACGTTGAGGCTGTGGAACTCTTTGCCGGAGGACCTAAAATTGTGCAGTAGCCTAGACTCTTTTAAGAAAAAATTAGAAAAGCACACGTCGAGAGCTAGCTACTGAACAGGCTGCATAGATATTCTTATAAACCCAGTGATAAGATTGGTTGATCTGCTCATGGCCACAATCAAGTGTTTTTATAAGTTTTTATAAATCTAATCGACTCCCGCTTCTTACACCCTTATATGTATATAAATTTTTAACTCCCAGGGACACGGGCCGAGTCGATTTTTATTGCGCACTGGTGAGATACTCAAATCTGAGAAAACCAGTTTTAAGGAAGAAGAAGAAGAAGAAGAAGAAGAAGAAAAAAAAGACGTGATCTCAGATCTTTCTAACAAAAAAAAAAAGGCAATATCTTTTAAAGACAAACAACGGTGTGTGTTGGGGGGGGGGGGGGAGGAGTCACCATTAAAATTTTTGAGAAAGTGTAACGTAGAAATTGATATCTCAATCAAATCCAAAGTCCAAAGACTTCAATTAGTACCTGGATCATACTGTGTCACGTCAAGTGTTACATGTTGTGCATATTATTATTTAAGAAAAGATAAGGACCTTTAATAAAGTCCATCCTGACTTTCAGGTCTGCTTATTTTTTAAAAAAAAGGGGGGGGGGGGAAGGCTACTTCCCCAGTGACATTACTTTCGGCTTCATCTGTCATCTACTATTGGGAATTTCAGCAAGTTTAACGTCTTCATGTGCACAGGGGTGCCGAATGAATGATGGTTAACGAAGTTTAGTTTTCGAATATATCAGAGATAATTAGTCTTGATGAAATAACCAAATCACGATGACAAATCATAAAAGCTACCTGAAACTACCAGGTTGGCTTTTTATCAAATTCGAGAAAATGGTCATTAAATTTATTGGTTCAGAAAATGTTGATGGTTTTTGGGTCATTCCTGTTTACTGACATTACATTTTGTAGTTTTCATTTGGTTTTCCTTTGCTCTAAATTTGGTCCATGATGAAGCGATGAATGTATTATATATTATGTTATAATAAAAGGGAAATTCCAAAGGAGGCAAACACTAGCGAGGCGGCGATAAATTACATCAATCATCAGAATAAAAAGTTGTAAACAATGATTCGAACTGCCTTTAATTATATACTGGAGACATTTTTGCCGCCAAAATGGAAGTGAAAAATGAAAAAGAATGTGGAAACGTGATTCGATGAGAGATCTACCAAAATACAAATATGGCATAGGCCTAATACTTTATATAATTTTTTTTTTTTTAATTACAAGCTTGGAAACAAGTACATGCAAATATATATTGATCATATAGCTCCTATCACATGCACAAAACTGCAATTAGGTAAAAGAAGAACAATCCTAGCCAGCATCTCTGTATCAATCTGTCAATTTAAGAGGATTAGCAAGATTACTGTGTGCATGAGTTTTCTAGTTTCTACATTAAGCTGACAGCGGCACTGTCATCACCATTGGATCTCTATGGATGAACCATGTTATGCCTATAACCCAACTTGAGGTCAATTCTATAAGTCTGACTGACATAGGGTTGCTGGCTGAGATGTCTCATGCTGAGCAAAACTTTAATTCTTTTTCCCAAATTTCCCTTTTAAAACAAAATGCTATTCTTTGAGAAAAATTCAAACGTATTCCCTAAAAGTTACTCTCGAAAGTAATTGAAACAATTGCGGCTGTTGAAAATGAAATAGAGCAACGTCTGTGAATGTATCAAAATAACCAGCAGGAGAAGTAGGCCTACTGTTACCCTGTTTTAAAAAAATGAGTAGGAAGAGTCGTGAAGCTGATTTGTACATGATATTGATGTATGTATTGGCAAGAGAATCTTCAAAAAAAAAAAGATTCAGACTGATGTATACGGAGTGCTTGTTGGGCCATGACATACAGAGTGGAGAAAGCGAGAGAAAAGGTGAGGCAAGAGATAGAAATATTTTGCCAATAGTAAAAACCATGTAGATGTAGTTCATGAAATAGGCCTACGATGGAGACATCAATCAATTCGTTATTGCAATATTAAGGTTTGATATAAGGAAAATTATTAAATATTTGAACTCAGTCATTATTTTCTTGTCGTTGCTCTTATTTATTTAATACATGTATATAAATATATTTCAGGCCACCAGACGTGCTTTATTTAAGGGGGTGGGGGGGGGGCGTGTGTTTGTTTGCGTTGTTTTTTTTTTTCGAAAGTCTGGCGTTAATTCCAAAGCTTTATCTGGCAAGCATGCCATGTTCATGCTCTTCTCTTCCTGAGTCCCATACGGACCAACAGGAGGCTACTCTCAGCATCGGGTACTGGTTTAGTGCAGTAAACAAAGTTGAAAGTTCATTATTACTGCAGTGCGCTCTAGCAGACAGCTTCCAGATAGTCTTATAAAATCTATCTCTAGTGCTAAACAATCGAAAGAAGATGGGTATACAGATCCCCGACGGTTATGGTTTCGTTGCTTTAGTTGTGGTTGCTAGCTGGGCAATGATTAATTACCTGGCATTTAATGTGATGAAAGCAAGGAAGCGGTATGATGTGAAGGTAGGTTGGCCCGAGCTGTCCTCAGGCAAAATAGAATCTAAGGTCTAGATTTAGATCATATTCGACCAGTATTTTGCAGCAGTCCATCGCATGCCTACCTTTGATGTAGATCTAGACGCTAGATCCAGATCAAATTAAATTGTTAAATTGTGAATACAGGAGGTGAATTTTTATATTTGGAAAAAAAAAAAATGTGCAATACAGTGAATTAGTAGGCCTACTTGTTCGCAACCCTAAAACGCGATGCTCCGTTTCATCTCATAAAAAGTATATTACTTGTTGAAATTGTGTTTATGTACGTTTTCTTGGTTCTGGGGGCAAATTGCAAGTGAATGCAAAAATATTTATAATGACAATCGATGCAAAGACAGGAGGCGGCATTTTCATGATTGACCCTAGTCAGTACTATTTCTCCACCCCTTGGGGGGAAATTCACCATATTTAGTCACTTTTTCGTCACCATGATGTGCTTATCCTTTCCACCCCAGAGGCAGGGCAAGGCGAGACTATAGTATGTGATTTTAATTTTTATTCCGGCCCTGTTTCATTTGCTTAAATTTTATTTCCTTTGCAGAAGGCCTTGATTATGAATGTCTAAAACTTTTAAAAGTGATATTTTTATCATTTTTATTCTTATTACAAAGTGAAACTAAAAAATTAAAATATGGCTGCAAAATGCTACAGTTGATAATGCATAGTAGTATAGCAAGAAAACCAAGCTTTAGAATTATAGATCATAATATTAATAGGAGAGTTTCCACTAACATTTATTTTATAGATAGAATGGGAAAGAAACCAGGTAATGGAGTAAAAAAGACAAGAATGAAGAGATTAGATTAAAGTGGCCGCAGTTGCATATTATATTTTATAACATAAATCATGTGAGAATACACCATACATCAGAATTACCAACCATACTCAGAAGTAGTGCAGGTGAACAAAATGAGGTGAAAGAATATGAACATTTACTCTATTAGAAAGTTAATGCAGGAAATAAATATTATGAAACTGTCCTTTATTTTTTACTTTCCCACTGTCCTACTCTCCTTTTCTTTGAACTCTCTTTGTAATTTTCTCAGAGAGCTACATTTTCCTTCTTGGTGGCCTCTTCCTAACCTTTTCCTTCATTTCTTTACTTGCTTTTTTTTCGGCAATTATTTCATCACTTGTCAGCTGTCTATGTGGAATGATCTGCCTTGATGACGGCGGCATCTGCAGCTGGTGCTTGCCTGCTGGGTTTGCTCAGGCGGGAGATGATCTTCAGGAGGTGTGGAAACACGCAGCCTGAAAGTTGTTCATGAATTCTTTCACCTTCAAATTCGATCTCCATATTATCCACAGATAAATGAAGAGCATCCAAATTCGTATCATCAAATAACACACCTGTACCTTCTGAAACATCTCCCGTGACTGATGGCCTTGTTAGGCCTTAAATGCTACTTATTGCTAGTATGTCTTGTGTGGCTTTGGAGGACAGACTCAATTCTTCATCTTGGTGGCAAAGAAGTACCGATTAGGCATGACGAATTTCCCCCACCTAGTATCATGTGATGTGGTCACATAAATACTGTACCTTTATAGTTTATATAGGTATAATTTAGTTTGAACTGCTCATCATTTCAACCAGTCCTTACATTGCAATGTCTTCAGTTCTACAACCATGCCTTGCAAGTGTTAAAAACGCGTGCAGAATGCACCCAGGATGCCAATATTTACACTGTGAACTGTGTGCATTAATGTCTGCTGATAACCCTGCAAACCTCTTTTGTACGACGTGTGGGAAAAACTGTCCTGTTGTTCGTGCGATGTGATGTAATGGTGGCCCGCGGCATTTTGATTGGTTGACCAATGCATGCAGAAACAATCCTACTTTTAGAAAAAACAAAAACGGAATGTGACAAAACCGGTGTCCTCCACTGCTGATGTAGTCAGTCTGTTGACATGGCGAAAGAGTGCCAATGGCAAAAAAGTACCAGTCTACCCTAATTGGGATTAAATCAAATTTGTAGAGATCCACTTTCAGTATCTTACTCTTAGCAGTGGTTGCAAAGTTGCCAACTCCTACACGGCAGCTTTGTATAATTAGATCTCTAGATCTGTTACCAATACTTTTTTGGGAGAATTGTATAGTCACACACTGGGATTACAAAGACGCAACTTTTGAAGGATCCTTGAGTGGGGGGTCACAGGGAGGGCACCTGCCCCCTGGAAAGTTAGTCCTCTAGGAGGATGTTTCTACAAAATAATTTCACAGCTTGGCAATTAACTTAGAACATGAAATATGTACCCAACTAAAGTTGTGTCAGTTTCAGTATTTTCATTGTGTTTATTGGCTGAAAGTGAAAGGGTGAGGGGTAGTTTCAGGGATAGGTTTAGGATTAGGGATTGACCGGGTGGTCGGACATGCAGAGCTTTTCCCTCTGAAGCGACAATAATGTACTATGAAAACCCATTCCCAATTTCAGAGGGTAGATCTACTCTAGATCTAGGCTTTGTATTTGTTCTTGTGACTGACGAGTGAATATTAGTGTGGACGCCCATCTGTTTTGTTAATCAATGCATAGACCATTGAGTAGTTAATGCATTTGTTGTTGTTTTTTTCTTTTTCCCCAGTACCCAAAGCTGTACAGTGAAACAAGTCATGAATTCAACTGTATCCAGAGAGCTCATCAGAATACGTAAGAAATTACAAGCATCTTTATTAAATGCTTTGGACATAATTTTTTTTGCTTTGTATTTATTAAAACTTTTACTATATGAATTTTGGCAAGGGCAAACAATGTTTAAATTAGGATTAATAATTTGATGAAGTTCAACAGATTTTGAAACTTCAAATCAGTAGGCCTACATAGGAAATAATGTGATCTGTGAATATGAAACTCTATGTAATGCAAAATAACATCCTTCATGTAATGATATTGATTCATGCAATTAAAAAGTATTCTGAGAAGTCTTTCTTGAGAAGGCAAAAAGTACAAAATATATAAATTTGATTTCATTCTTGGAGAAAGCAATATTGTACATTGGTTTGTTTTTTCCAACAGACTGGAAATGTTTCCGCAGTTTCTAGCCTTCCTTCTTCTTGGAGGACTTCAGCTGCCAGTAAGTTGGTGAGATTAAAAAAAAAACTGTCAGTGTGAGGATTGCAAACCTAATTCTAAAGTTAGGGAATTTTTCATATATACATGTATTGAAGAACAGATTTTAGCCTGGAAGATATAGCAGCGGTATGGAAGTTGTTTAAATTTTCACTGCCTGTAAAGCCATTGCAAAATAAAGAATACTTCTGAGAAATACTAAAAGAAATCTAGAGTCCATGAACTTTTCTTTAATTTTATCGGTAAAAGTTGACATTGCGTACATTGTGTTGGACTGTTAAGGCACCAATCTGTCAATGAGATGGTACTGCATGTGTAGGCCTGATAAAATACGCAACACTTTGTTCAAAATTAGTAAGATATTATTTTGTTGTGAAAAATCTAAAAATTACTACAGTTTGAAAGTAAAGTTATTGGAAGATAGAAGGATAGAAATATCACAGATTCTGATGAGATGGCATTTACACTGTGGTCTGTGATTCTTTTTCTGTCCAACGCTGAAGTTACCAACAAAATGCAGCTTCAGGTTAGGCACATTTTTGTGGTTCTGAGTTTTTTGGTAAATTTATAACTCATTGGCAGTTCAGTATGTTTCAGGGTAAATGAATGTTCAAAAACAATTTAAACTAGTGTATTACCTGGAGATTTAACAAAATCGTGCTTGCAGTTGACTTTAAAGTATTCTGTGATTGAATCTTATATCAAGTCTGGAGATTCCTTGTGAATAATAGTTAGATATTATTATTTGAATAGCAGTACTAAATTTGTAAGGTACCAGTGCAGGTGCATACTGAGTAAGTGTGTTGGTAAATATGTTGTAAATTCCATGACAAATAATAATAGTGATTTATTTTTAGCTAAATTTTATTTCTTCTTTGCAATTGTGTTGGTCTTGATGCTCCGTATGTGATTTGCTATGTGTCTCAATAATTAGGAAGTATGCTTTTATGAAATAACTTTGCAGAAACTGAGTGCAGTGTTTGGTTTGATTGTCATTGCAAGTAGGATTGTGTATGCTCATGGCTACTATACATTCAGTAAGTTGTCATTATATGTGTACTTTTATATATTATATTGCAGTAAAAAAAAAACAACTGTTGTTGGTCAGCTAAAGCAATCTTTACCTTTGTACCCTATTATACATCTTCAAAGTTGTTCAGTATTAATGATTTTCAGTACTTCTGTCAAGTGTACGTTTGTAGTAATTTTGTTTCCTCATGTGATACTGTAAGGCTGCAACAGCATATCAACATTTATAAGTAAGACCACACTGTGGAAAATAAATACAAACAGTTCTACAGTTTATGACCTGGGCCTTCACACCTTGCAGTTTGTGATGTGCAATGAAAATTTGATGACAATTGGTGTTGCTGTCTGCCTTTCTCTTTTTTTTTTTTGGTCATTCTCGAAGTTGTGGTAGTGATGTTTGCATGTTTGTTTCCTAACTTCAAACAGTAATTGAGTAATGAGAAGGCAGAAGTGTTTTTGGTCAAGTTTTTTGTTGTTTTTCATCTTCCATGATGAATTTTTACTGGACTGTAACAGTATCTGGAGATTTATTTCCCAGTACCAGGAAAATACTTAAACTTAAAAAGGCTTTTTAATTTTATGCAGAGTACCATGTGCCAAGTGATTCCTTTAACCCATAAATATTTTACAGATGTCACAGTCATGAATTAAGTGGTAATGTGAATTTCACCCATGTCCTACTATATCATGCAAATTAATGGAAATATTCATTTCAACACGTCCTGTGGTTTAGTACACTATGGGAAACCACAAGTGACATGACAGGCTGATAAATTGTCGCATGTACAGTATGTGATCTTCAAATTATTTACCTGAAATTCTGATAAGTTATCTCTAAACAATTGTTTTTGGAAAATTTGACATAGGACAGTTTGCCTAATTATGACGATATCTGGCCTGAACTCTGGTTTCCATCATAAGTAGTGTCAAAAGCAAATATGAGAAGTCCTGAAAATGGGAGATGAAGAGATGTAGCTTTGGGTATTGATTTAGGTTCAGAAAAATGTGATTTTAAAAGCAGGTTGTGCTTTGAGGGCAGCAAGAAATTCAATATACTTTACGATTTCACCAATAAGCTGATCATGCCCATTATGTTTGAACCTGTTGCTGATTATTTTCTTTCACTTTATTCACTCCCCAGATCCAGAGAATAGAAATCGTGGAGTTTTTGGCTATGTTGGTCTACTGGGCCTCATTGTGAACACGGTTCTGTTTGGTATCTTCAACACTGGTATTTTCTAGATAAGCATGGTCAGATCTGTGGGGTTCTGTCAATTGATGCAAGCCCTGATTGTTTCCAGCTATGGTACTTGAAGCTACAGCTGTGTGTGAAGCCATGGTTCTGTCAAGAATTTGAATTTTTTTGTGATGTCCAGTCAAATTTACAACAGTAGACCTGTCCCTTATTTGACACTATTGTCCTTTGTTTAGAGTGTTGTATGTTTATGTCTTTATTTCAGGAGGTTTCGCTGCTCTTGGCATTTACACCTGACTTTCCTTGTTTTTGTGTTGGTTGTTCTTGTTACTGTGTGTTTTTGTGGTAGGGATTAATTTTTTTAGCATTTTACCTGGGCAGTGGCGGTGTTTGGCTCGCTCTTCTTGACTTTCAACTGCCAAGGTGTCTTTATCATGTGTAGGATAAAAATTGCAAGAGAACTACTTTCTTTACGAAAAAGAAATTCCCTCCAGGCTTTAGTATAAAGGCTAGTCCAGTGAAGTGCAAGACAGCAGTGACACTTTACACATGAACTGCTAAATGCATAAAGGATCTTGATATGTAATCTTGAAGTGTATTATAGTATTTTGTTTTGTATTCTCCTTTTAATGGGAATCATAACTAAGTGACAGTATAAGTTTGCCTTTACAGGACATGAGTTTACTTGTCCTGTGAGATGTAACTTATTGAAGTCCTTTAGTTGACAGGTCTACAGCTGAACCATGTCGGTGTGAATTTGCATAATTTGCATAATTTGCACAACATTTGTCAGTATGTTGTGTCAGTTGTGTACATGATGTCTGGTTTTGACATAAGTTCATTGATCAATCAGATATTCATGTTTCCACTAGAGGTGCTCAAGTATATTGTGTGGTATCATGTCTGTTACGCGTTTCTGTGATTGAGTGCATGTACCAGAATAAAAATGTATTCTGAGATAATTCATTTGACAGAATGATGGCTCTCCTGTGGCAATGAAGCCATGTAGCAAAGAGTGGGTATCAGAAAAGTATACATGTATATATAATCTGTTTTAAGATAAACAGAAATTAGATTTACCATATAATCAATTTAACATTAAGAGCAGAGGATAATTATTTTCTACCCATGAAGATATTCCAAAGAGCCGGTGTCTGGAAAATAGATGTATTCAAATAACCAGAGATGAGATTGACCATGTAATCAATTGAACATATAATTACAGATGAAATTTTCTGACCATGAAGATATTCCAAATTATTTCATTATTATGTCTAATTTTCCCCTGGAAGAGTTCAAATTGCCCACTTTGCCATTATTTCCTGGCCCCATATTTATTGTAAAACAAGAAATTTACTATTACACAAAATTTGTTACTGTCAAAGCTACACCTACCAGTTTCATTTACTCAGCACACACATAAAGTGATCTGTTGAGATGCAAATTCCATGGGTTTTTTTTTTTTTTTTCTGTTTTTACTAAAAACTTGCTATGGGATGAAGAAATTATTTTTGAGGACTTCTGTCCAGATTTTTGTTTGTTGTTTGCGAGTGTCATTCACATCACAGTTGTGAAATCTTGGTTTTTTTTTGTGTATCAGCAAGATAAATGTTTTCCCAAGTGAATGAAATATCATATGTCACAACGATTGGAGACCGCAGGTAAACAAAAACAGGGATAATCATAAAGAAATTTTTGTATTTATACTCCCTAGAGACAAACGTAGTTCGTCAGCCTTGTCTTTGTCAAACCAAAGTGTGAAGAAAGAACCGCAGTCTGAAAATATTGGAAAATCACCCTTTCATTTGCAGGAGGGATCTAGTGGACTTTAAACTTTAAAAATTGATTTTTTTCAGTTTCACATTTTTGTGACCATGGTTGTTTTTCCCCTCTGGTTCTCGATTAGATTTATGTGTGACACAGCTGGTTTCACTAATTCAGGGACTTTATGGTCATACTAATCATAAATTCAAGTACAGAGGACTCAGTTTAGTCAAATTAACATAATATTAATGTTACTGTACATGGCTGTGATGATTAAGCAGAATTGATCTGGCATCAGTATGATTCATCATGCTAAAGTAAAATTTTGTATGTTGTACATGTTATAGACTTAACGAGCTCGGGAATATGAAAGAAAATTTTAAGACAACAAAACATGAACATCCTGTCAGTAAAATTTTTGACCGGCAACAATACTATAAAACTGAATACCTTGGAGAAAGACATACCTGACCCTGCCAAATTAATTTTTATTCAAGACTGCTATATTGAAGACTTAAAAAGATTAAAGCTTTGGGTTTTTCATTTCTAAATATGTTTCAACAGAAAATATCATTTTCTATCTTTCAGAAACTTTACAGGCCTTTTTTTTTCAGCTAAAAATTAAACATTGCATTTTGCCATCCCAAGCCTCGAATCTTGCGGAGCTGAAATTATGTTCCGAAAACGAAATTAAATACTGTTGTTCTCTTTCCAAATGAGAAGCTTCCACTAAATCTACAGATTTTTTTCTTGTCTTTGCTAAAGCTTCTGCTAAGTGTTCAAACATTTTTTTTTTTTTGGTCAGAATTTTATAGTAGGCTACTTGTGACAGAAATAATACATGCATTAGTTTTCAAAATACCAGATTATTAGATGGTCACACAACATACGAATTCCTTTGAAGCTGAATGCATTCAACTTGCTTTGTAATTATGTGGCTCATATCATACCATTTACTGTTGAATGAGCAGCACCTGTTATATTTTTATACCTCCTCTCTTGCATTTCTTACCTTTGTGAGCTTTTAAAGCTTAGAAGTGAGTAATTTTTTATGATGCAGTATACATGTTATTACATGCAGAAAATCTTTGACTCTGACAGTGCAGGATATATCTTCTGAGCAATATTTGAAGGCATTTATAGCAGTGTTACTCACATTTTCTATTTCATGATTTATTTATCATCTGAATGCATGAGGTATTTCTATGCATTACGTGAGAAAAACATTTACTCCATATCTATTGTGAGATTCAGGGACAAGCTTAGTGCTAGTATACAATAATGTGATACTCTTTGTTAGAATAATTTATTACTGAATAGGACACAGAAAACAGTTTGCATTGACAGATATTGATCTCTGAACTTCAGATGTTATTCTTAACTCTGTTACTGCTCTTAACCAATTTTATCGGACAGTTACGGTGGTTTATATTTTTTTCACAATCCTCATCCAATTTCATTTCCAAAAATGTATAGTTATAGGCTAAAACTTTATTCCAAAGTGTTACAGCCATTTTAGTTTTTTCGAAACCACTATAATTCTTTAAAAAGCTCCATTGTGCTGGGGAATGTGTTTGTAGCAGTAATAGGGTTAAACCCCTTTGAGGTGCATAATAGAGTGTCTTCTCTTGTGGGTGCTTGCATGGAATTTTATATCTGCATCAGACCTAAAGAATAATATCTGACAGTTACAGATGTCAGCCCAAATTGGTCTTTCTGGTGTGAGTATGGAAAGATGCACACCCGCTAACATATACCCCTGTAAATTTGTATGACTTAATCATGGATCCTGAAATTGGAGAGACAATTGCAAAAAAAGTAACCAAGAAAAGGCATAAATTTCCCCATGTGTCACGGAAGACTGCATTTTATTTATATCTTTATGTGATATCAGCAATATTTTTGCTAACATGAGAACCTTCAGGGTTCAGTAGAGAAAGATCTTAATACATTTTTCCAATTTGCTAAAGTGACTTAAAGGCAAGTGAATCACATTTTCTTCTACCTCCTGTACTATTTTCTTGATATCTTAAAGAAATCTTTATTATTATAATTCATCTGCACATTAACTATACCCACCGCCTTAGTTTATTGTATGTGTATTGCAGCTTAAATTCAATTGTTAGGCACGCGGTATTTAAGTAACATTTGCATATGTACTTGTAATGTTTACCTGAGTGTTTATACTGATGTTATGTTTCAGAGTGGTCTCACCTGAGTTTTATTACTGTCTTTGGTGCAAGAAACTTCATTATCTTGAGTCTGAGAACAGAAAGTTATTGAAATCAGTAGATTGAGATTATTTTATTTTCATTTTATCCACCCTTTAGGATACAATGTTCAGTTGAGTTAATGAGATTAGTAAAATGATGATAACTTTTCCATGACCAGGCTAAGCTAAGTTTGCAAGTACGTTACATATTTCATATTCAGATAGCATTCTTGCTAGAACTTTTGGTGTAAATTTTTATTCAGTTTACAATTGTTTTTTTTGTTTTACTATTGGTTACTTAGTTATTTAGTTGGGCTATTTTTATTATTTCATAAATAAAGGATGAAAATTCAAACAAGTTGTCTTTTTGTTCCGCAATCTTACGTTATCGTTGTTTTGTTTTTATCTGGGCTCACTCATACATTCACATTTACCCCTAATAATTTTAGTTTGATCTTTATGTTTTTTTTTATGATATTGACAAGTGCAGTGTATTAAATCAGAAGTTTCCATGCACAGTGAAATTAAATTCTGGAGGAAGATTACCTATCAATGTCAGGAGGTTTTGTTTCATATTTTAGAAAAACAAGATAAAATATTGTAGAATAATAAAATATTTTTATCTATTTTTGTCAGTGGCAAATAATAATAATTAATAACTAATTTATATAAAACTTCATTCCGTATTACAAGAATACAAGCCTTAAGCACATCAGAGTCACTCTACCACTCACAATCAATTCACAAATACAAGAAATATGGAATTTTGTTTCGTAGGAAATTAGAGACCATAAAATGGCTGAATGAAAGGCAGAAAAATAGAAATATTGCACACATTTTGCTTTTTAAGAATGGTGGCGTGTTATGTCTATGCTCATAACAGTCATGAGCTGATGACATGCAGTGGTTGGTCTAAGGCAGAGGTCACCAAATTTTTTCCACAGAGGGCCGGATAACTGACAGACTTACAATCGCGGGCCGCATAAGCAATCTGTTCAATACTTGCAAGCCAGAAGAAAAACTCCAGAGGAATCTTGGTTTGAGGAAGCTTGTCCATCCCGTAGCTCTAGATATCCCTGGTTGTATCAAACAAAATCAAGTACCATGACGGGCCGGATGAACTGACGTCGCGGGCCAGCCGCAGTTTGGTGAGCCCTGGTCTAAGGGGATATTTTTTGTGCAATATAGTTTTTGCCTGTTGGCCATAATTGTTTTGCTGATGACAAGGACTTGTTAAGAAATTGGCCACACATGATAACAGTTGATACTAATAACACTAACTTTGTTTAAATTCTGAATGCGGTCAGGGGAAGTAACATGAAATTTTGGTGTTTACGAAAATACAAGTTAGTTCCCTTTGATTGACACCGGCTGCTTCTGTCCTGTAAATTAGTGAAGCCTTCGCGATTGTCGCATCATCATCATGCGATCTAGTTGAGGCGTTCTGGTGATCGTTTTCCACTGCTTCTACATGCCCATGACCCTTTCCGGACAATAATTCTTTGATAATCTATGATTATATATATATGGCCTTTAGCGTCTTTACAGACGGTCTTAGCAGCTAGAATATTCACTTTCACTTTGACTGACAGCTTCTCTCGTGGCTTATTCTACCAATGTTTGACCCGAGAGTGCGATGGCAGTGATTGCAGGTCAGTCTTTTGGGTTCACTTTGGCGAGTGTTTTCATTCCGCCTCTGTCGTTTTGTCAGGTATGTTTCTTTTGCCTTGAAGTCTATTGCGAGCGTGCCACTGCGCAATTTTTGTCTCCATCTGCTTCGATCACTTGCAAGGTTCTCCCATTCATTGGGGTCGATGTTGAATGCTTTCATCGTGACCTTGCAAGTGTCTTTGAATCGCAGATGTGGCCTACCTCTGGGTCGGTTGCCAGTAGCAAGTTCCCCGTAGAGAATTTGTCTGGGGATGCGATCATTTTCCATACGGTGGAGATGTCCAAGCCACCGCAGTCTTTTTTTGCCTAGGAGAGCCTGAGTTGATGGAATGTTGGCTCGGCTCAGAACTTCGATATTTGAGATCCTGTCTTGCCACTTGATCTTGAGAATTTTGCGTAGGCAGCGCAGGTGGAAGGAGTTGAGGGATCTTTCATGTTTGGAGTAGGTGGTCCATGTCTCTGAGCCATACAGCAGGGTGCTTAGGACGCAAGTTTGGTACACGAGTACCTTTGTTTTGATGGTCAGCTTGCTATTGTTCCACACCCTTTTTGAGAGTTTGCCAAAAGCTGTGGCCGCCTTTCCTATTCTGGCATTTATTTCAGTTGTTATGTCTGTGCTACCACTGATGGTTGAGCCTAGGTAGCAGAATTTTCCCACTTGCTCCAGAGGAGAGCCATTCAGCATGATTGGGTTGGAGTTTCTCAAGCCTTGTGTCAAAACTACAGTTTTTGAGACACTGATCTTTAGCATGAATTTGTCACAGGCTTTGGCAAGGCTATTGATGAGAGCCTGGAGCGTGGTTTCATCGTGGGCCACGATTGCAGCATCATCTGCGAAGAGGAGCTCTTGTAACATAATGTGCTCTGTACGAGATTTTGCTTTTAGTCTGGCAACATTAAAAATGGAGCCGTCCACTCTGGTGTTAATAAGTACTCCACCTGAACATTGACCAAAGGCATTCTTGAGTAGGGCTGCAAAATATATACCAAATAAGGTAGGAGCAAGAACACATCCCTGCTTCACACCGCTGTTTACAGCAAATGAATTGGATGTGCAGCCCTCAAAGTTGACACATGCCCTCATGTCAGTGTGGAAGGATGCAATAAGTTTTAGCAATGTTGGTGGACAGCCTATGGATTTAAGGACTGCATACAGGCCAGATCGGCTTACGGTGTCGAAAGCCTTTGTTAGGTCCACAAAGCATGTTATAAGCGGCCTGTTTTGTTCTTTACATTTTTCTTGGATTTGCCGAAGTGCAAATATCATGTCAATAGTTGATCGTTTGCTTCGAAAGCCACATTGTGTTTCTGGTAAGACTTTTTCCGCCAGTTGTTGAAGGCGGCAGAGGATGACGCGAGCAAAAGCCTTTCCAGTAATGCTGAGGAGGGATATGCCTCGATAGTTGTTGCAGTCGCCTTTGTCTCCTTTGTTCTTGTAAAGTGTGACAATTTTGGCGTCTCTCATATCATGTGGTATCACGCCTTCTTTCCAACACTGCAGTAACAGATTATACAGGTGTGGTAATAGTGGGCCTTTTAGGTCTTTTAATACCTCTGCAGGAATGTTGTCACTTCCTGTGGCTTTTCCAGCAGACAGGTGGTCGATTGCATTGGAAAGCTCGACTAAGGAAGGTTCAGCGTCAAGTTCGGCCATTATTGGCAGTTTTTGGAGGTATTCCTCAAAATCTGGTGGAATATTTTTCTCAGTTGAATACAACAGAGAGTAATGCTCTACCCACCTATTCAGTTGTTCATTTTTATCTGTGATGGGTTCACCATTTACAGACTTAAGTGGGGCGCTTTTGGTGATGATTGGCCCAAGGGCTACTTTCATCTGATTAAAGGCGGTTTTCATATCTCCCTTTTCATTTGCCTCTTGTATGCTGTTACACAAGTCTGTCCAGTATTTGTTGGCGCAACGTCTTACCTCCAGCTGAAGTTTAGCTTTTGCATTTTTCAAACAAGTTTTTGTACTCTGATTGCAATTTTTGTTATACTCATTGAAAGCAGATTTCTTTTGCTCAATGAGAGGTAGGAGAATTTCGCTGTTCTGGGCTACCCA
The DNA here is from genome assembly GCA_963931925.1 of Onchidella celtica. Classification (NCBI taxonomy): domain Eukaryota; kingdom Metazoa; phylum Mollusca; class Gastropoda; order Systellommatophora; family Onchidiidae; genus Onchidella; species Onchidella celtica. Next base: position 63,526,363 of record OZ007570.1, on the reverse strand, counting down.
GTCGTTGTTTGAAACTTTATGCTGTCCAAAAGACTTGATGGCACAGTCATGAATTTTTGAACTGAGAGTGTTCCATGTTTCATCTACCGAGTCACATTGGGTGACATTATCCATGCTTTCAGCAAATAACTTTTCAAATGACTTTCTATTTGATTCATCTCTGATTGCTGTTACATTGATCTTAGGGATTGAAGGGGCTTTTGATCTGTATACTTTCTTGGCCGAAATTTTGATTTTGCTGACTACCAGTGCATGGTCGGTGTCACAGTCAGCACTGTGGAGGGAACGAGTTATTTTTATACAGCCCAAACTCTTCCTCCTTGAGAGAATAAGATCTAATTGATGCCAATGGCCAGACCTGGGATGGCGCCATGATGTTCTTTGGCATCTCTTAAGGTCAAAGTACGTGTTTGTAACACATAATGAGTTTACGGAGCATAGCTCCAGAAGGCGCTGCCCGTTTTCGTTGATGTTGCCAATGCCGAAGTGCCCAATGCACTTTGGCCATGCGGAGTGATCTGCTCCCACTCGAGCGTTAAAGTCACCCAGAATTAGCAGGCCTTCGGTGAGAGGGATGTTGTGGAGAGTCCTCTGCAATGCCTCGTAGAAAATGTCTTTGGTTTCGTCAGAGGAGGTAAGTGTTGGGGCATAGACTCAGATAATGTTGGTAAAACCAGACCGGGTGTTCAGTCTGAGTGTCATGATGCGTTCTGACACTCCAATTGGAGTTGCGATCGAATTGATAAGGGAGTTTTTTACGGCGAAGCCCACGCCGTGGATTCTCGGCTGTTCGCTGCTAAGGCCCTGCCAGAAGAAGGTGTAGTTTTCTTCTTTGACTGACCCAGAGTCGGGAAGTCGAGTTTCTTGAAGGGCAGCGATGTCGATGTTTAGTAGCTGAAGTTCTCGATCAATAATTTGGGATTTCCTGATGGAGTCAATATTAGTGAGATCTTGCTGTTGCAAGCCTGGGCGCATTGTTCTGACGTTCCAGGTACCAAGTTTTAGTATTTTTCTGTTTTTGCCAGGTGCACACTTTACGTCAGCTTTTTGACTTTTGGTCTAGCTCCAACCACCTTATGAAGCAGGCTGACGTGGCGGAACAACACCCAACTGCCTGGGGGCTGCCCAGGTTACGGCGGGCGGTAGTTGATCAATGCAGCTGAAAAGCCGCTCCCACCGACAGAGGGGACCCCTGGCGCTCATCCGTACGCCAAATGGATTGAGCTTATCACCGGTAACTGCCACCTCCCGTGTTGTGCCCATCCGTAACGGATGGCTGGAGTGTCCTCTCCAAATCGGAAATGGGTGGGCTTATAGAGGAGAGACAGACGCTTGCCAAGCCCGAGCAAACGCCTCCTCGTTTTGCTGCCTTGCCTGGGCTATTTTTAAGAGATGGTGCTTTGCCCAGAGGCACCACCCCCTCTCTCTGCCATTCTAGTTAAACCCAAGGGAGAGACCAGGTCAATACATTTGGAACTAGTCCGGCTGCAGGAGATGCTGGAAGCCAGTTTGATGCAGTTCTCCCTGACAACCACCTTCGGGTCTCCACTCCTGATTTTCTGTCTGGGTTTACTCCCATAGCCTTTGCTATCATAGCAACACACAAGGCAGTGTGGTATTTGTATTCAGGGTTACCTTCCCCTAGTCTTCCTCTCTCCCGAGATGACCCACAAGACAGTGGGGGTGACAGTAGCAGGCTGTATTGTGTACTGTCATACAATAGCAGAAAACTCTGGCCTGACATGTGATCTATGATTATAAATAATTAAAACAAGCAGCCTTGAGTACCACTGGATCGGAGCACAGACTAATAAAATACCCAGACTGGATGATCCCATTGTGTGACGTCACAAAACAGCGAAAGGTCATGAACCATCCGCCACATTAGGTTTACGTTTACGACCGACGCGTCACCATAGCTACAATGTTGAATGACACCATTTTGACGCGCCTACTGAACGCGGAAGTTTGGTTCCGCACCAAGAAATTAATACATGTACAACCAATCTTGACAAATAAAACGAAATTTCTACTGCAGATAGAACTAGAATCGGAATTTCGAAATTCCGTGAAAAACGACACAGCCCGAAGCTCGTGTTTCCAGTCTGGTTAATTTATTAGTCTGTGGATCGGAGAGCCAAAAGTGCACACAATCTCTAGAATGATCTGGCCAGACCAGGACGCCCAGGCAATGACAGACATGACATATACAATTCATTGACAGTAAAAGTTAACTGGAACACTAGAAGGAAATTAGATGAAGCCTATAATAAACAGTTTCGGGAGCTGCCAAAAATAAAAACTAGAGATTAAGCCGAGACATAGGATACTGAGAAAATCGATCAGTTGGTCATTATTCCATCCGTCGATTTGCGCGCGTATCATCGATGTCAACAGACAAATTGCACCACACCCCTTCATAATTCAACGGAAAAGATTACTAGTCACCATATTTATACTCAGATTTGTGGACATATAGCGGGAAAAGGAATGGGTCATCTCAGTATTCTCTGTCTCGGGTTTAAGCATGGATGACTGGTTAGAACTTTTGGTTGAAGCTCAAGTGACATCATTACTCTATGTAGCAAAGCGAAAATAAACATTTTTAGTCAGAAATAAAAAATATATATAATGTACAGTCTAATAAGAACCGTGTGGTTCTAATGGCATCAAGAACCTTCGCCACTGACATTTTTTCATTCATTTGGCAGACCCTATTTAGTTAAACCGAATCAGCATAGACACAACTAGGCTCTACCGATGACAACTCTCTTCCGAAAAAATATTATTCTGTGAACTCTTTGAATGAATTTTTACATTTTTCTTATCGATAGAGGGGAATACAAGATTTCAGATGTATGTTCATAAATGTATAATTAAGAGTAGAAATATATATTTCAAGTAATACATTTTTTTGTTGTTCTTGATGTTGTTTTCTCTCCTGCAAATAATTACCTATCGAGCAACCGTACAGAAAGCCGACGCATAGCATGAACGTCAAGTTTGCAAGCACAGATCTGCTGGTGATGACATCGCGCCAACATAGGTTTGATGTAGGAAATCTGCCCCTAAAGCTATAGTACCAACACTCCGGCAGTCCTATACAAATCTGTGTCGGATTGACATAGGGATGCTGGCTGGGTAAATCCCTGGCACTTGCGTGGTGTTATCTTAGGACAGGCTATTAATTGTTGGATCTGCTGGACTGGTTAAACTAAAAATAGATTTGCAAATATGGGCTTCTTCCAGTGGTTGAATTGACAATTTCCCACAATCAAACGTTCACCCTTGAATCTGGATTTCAGCAAAATTCAAGCAATTTAAAAACTCTTTTTGTTTGTTTGCTAAAGTATGGAGGAAACGAACCTTATCACACTTTCACGTGCAGTTGCTTCAGTAAGAGCTGTACGCCATCGTCTTTTTTTCATATATAGAAAACCAATTGATGTTTACATTGTTACATTTTCAGTCTAGTATAAATAAATTTATACTGTCGAATTCTAGCTCTGAAAGTATGTGTTTGTGTGCCCACATGGGTGTGTATTAGGCCCTACTCGTATATTTTTTCATGTTTTTAAGTCTGCGGAGAGTTGAGGTTGTTGTTGTTTTGGGAGGTTTGGGGAGCATACTTGTTATTTTTCAAATAAATATTATATTTTTGACCTTGTGTATGATTGAGTAACAAAAAAATAACAAAAAACGTCTACAATTTACAACGCATACACATAAAGCTAATGAAGTAAGATACAAAGCTGAGAGGACATTTTACTCAACGCCATTTCTTAACACTGTATACAAATTGTATAAAATCTGTTTATACAAGTAAATCTATATTTCTGAAAAGGTTTTTATTAAACAAATTAATGAACGAGTAATAATTTTGGTGAATAATAAAACAAATAGATAGGATAGGTAAGTAAACAAATAAACATGCACATTTCTGACGTTCTAAAAACTGCTTCTGGTACCCTTTGGTACCAGACATTGTGATGCAGTCCCGAGTGGAGAAAAGTTGGGTCGAAGCAGAATGTGGTAAGTGGTATATAAAATACCTTATGGGACGCAAGTGAAGGACATTAATGACTTTTATTTTATCAGTTTATAATTAAAGATTTTAGAATTGTAGTGTTTTGTATCATGACCCAGAACCCAAGTTAATACAAGATAAGCATTACGCTATTTTCTTTTTCAGAGATCAGAGAATGTAAGAGAATTTGTTTGTCTTGTTTACCTCATTAAACCTGAAACAATTAAGTTCACTTTGTCTCAGTCTGAAATGGTTGATACTTTATATGGATTGGGACTGTCTTCGACGTTTTGCCCGAATATAACAAAAAATTCCTGGCCCTATACAAATAACTACATTTTTACAGGAGAGGGAAACATTGTTTTAATTGAAATGTATTCCTAGTTTTAAATACATTTCAGGTCATACATGTATTTGAAGTAGGTTTTTTTCCTTTAATCAGTAGAAACATTGAAATTCCTTCAAGCAGTTCATAGACTATGTGGCAATAAAGAGCTGCCATCTACAGTTGTGCTAGACAATTTGTGCGGCTTCAGTATAGGCCAGTGATACACATCAGATACCAAGGTTTGTGCCTTTTCATATGTTTTACAAGTTTGTGAATTTTGCTTACTTCAATATAAATTGAAAGAAAAAAGTTCAGAAAACAATACGGGGACAAGGTGGTCTAGAGGCAAGGTGCTCGCCTCTCATGCCAAGGGTCCCGGGTTCTAAACCCGGGCAGTGCAGGCATGTTGGAAAGTGGATTTTTCTCATATTTTCAAGTCCCTGGTCCTATTGAGGGGTAGGATCGAGTAGTTCTTGGAAATTGGATTTTTCTCATATTTTCAAGTCCCTGGTCCTATTGGGGGGTAGGATCGAGTACCTAGTCTTCTCGGATAAGGACGAAAACATTCGGAGGGCCCGTGTGCACGTTGCGCACGTTAAAGATACCTTGGCAGTTGGAAATCGTAAAGAGCAGGCCGAAAGGCCGCTGCCCGGGCAAAATTGAAATTAATAGATTAAAATTTATCCATATCATCTCCCCCCCCCCCCCCCCCCCCGCCAGAACAAGAAATAATAAAACAAGTAAAGTGAGGTGTAAATGCCAAGGGCAGCGAACCTCCTAAAATAAAGACCTCAAATAACAGAAAACAATACGCGCTTTGGAACCCGTCACTAAGCACAGAAAACAGGAAAGATTTGGAGGGGGGAAGTGTAAATGTGCAAGGGCATTTTTTTTTTTTTTAACCACAACGACTAATCGGCGGAAATAGCTGCGATAAACCGAAATTCATAGACAGTTTTGGTGATAACCTTTGACCTGAAAACACAAGAAAAAGCAGAAAATAAGGATAAAAGAAAAGCTCTCACGGAAATGGTTAAAGACAGCTCGTCCTTCGCTGCAAAGTGCAAAAATAAAACCCATTTAACCATGTCCTTTTCTAGTTCTGTCAACTCCTATTATAAGCCCACTGATTTGTGTACAATTTCTATGCGGGGTCTCGGATGTCCTAGCGCGTGTGTTTGGACTTTGGCAAGCTGGTGTGGCGACCGTGAGTAACTTTGCCCCCAGGAGTTCTACCAGACCTGACGAATGCACCAATCAGACAATCAAGAGACCGGCAAACAGTCTGGATTGGCTGGCTCCGCGCACCCCCGGGGCAACGCCTGGACTTCGGCACTAAGTTGAAGATTGTCATCTGCTAACTATTGTTCCTACAGTCGCACCCACAGACCTCCGCGGTCGGGGCGCATTGTCCACTCATCATAAGGCGTGAGTGCTCGTTATTTGCCCGGGAAATTGCCCGTTATTATCATTAATATGCGCATTATCCGTGGACACGATGTCCGGATGGAAACTGTGTTATTTGAGTCGGTGATTCAGCCAGTGGCTCTGGTCAGCGGTCAGTAGTGGACGTTGAGGGGGACAGAGAGCAGTATTAAGACCTGGCGGTGTCGGTGTGAAGTGTTGACAAGGTCCCTAGGTCTCCACCAAGCTCACTACCTCCTCACCCCCTTCCTGTGTTGTGAACACCCCCCCCCCCTCCCCCGTCCCCGTGACTGTTCATTTCCGTGGTTCAGGTCCAGAAGGTCAATTATCGCAGACTGCTTGTAATTATCAGGTCAAAGTGCATCCGTGTCGCACCAAATCCGGGCGCGCGAACACCAAAATTATATCAAATGAGTGCGAGCACAGTGAAGTTCTGCGGTATACATGAGAGCAAAGCACAGGCGAACGTGCAAAATGTCTGCAGTTTATTTGGTGAGGTATTGGCGATGGTGCAGATGGTGGTGATGGCGGTAGGGCTGCCGATAGCCCAGTTTTGATAGGAGCCCAAAAATGATTGTACCTGCAATGAGTATCCACTGTTTTCCTTTTAATGTGCATGTGTATTTCCCCACGTTTCTAACAGCCACTCAAGGAGGGTACATGTGTTACGAGAGCGAGCCGTGGGAGGACAGTTTTGGCTAGACAACGTTGTAGGTCTTTGTTTTAGGAGTTTCGCTGCTCTCGGCATTTACACCTCGCTGTTTGTTGTCGTTCTTTTTGTTTGTCTGTGTGGAGTCTTGTTGACTTCCATCTTCAAGGCTTTCTCAGCCCTCAGTAGGGCTCCCAGTTGGGTTTCCTTGGTCTTGTTCTCTTCTTCTGTTTCTGCTTCTTCTTCTTCTTCTAGACCTCAAAAGGGCTCCCAATCGGATTGGGATTTCGGCAAGACAAACTGTGTTAACCCTATTTTATACTCGGGGTCTGACAGACCCCAAACACTCACTCTCGTCATCCTAACCTCACCCAACCGAATGCCAAAGAGGGTTAAGATATTTTCAAGTGTTCTTGCATATATACATTTCCATTGCACATGTTCACGTGAGTCTATGAAGGCTGGATTTGGGCATCTGGGTTTATTTGAATTCGATACGGTAATCAACTCCACTGCCTCCAAACATCGACAGTTCAATCGGTAGAGCATTGGTTCCGTTAAGCGGAGGAGTCCGTTTCGATTTTTGAATACCTTTTTTTTTTTTTTTTGATCAATTTTTGTGTTTTCCCCTCTTCGTGTCCTAAGGGAACTAGATTGGGTATTTCACAGGATACTTTCCTTCGCCTGCAAGTATCACGTATAAACCATTGCTCCATGCCCTAACAAAGTCGTTGTTGTTGTTTTTTTGATTGTGTGTGTATGTGAGTATGTGTGTTTATTTGTTTGCGTTTTTTTTTTCTTTGCACTGTGGACTTATTTTTTTTTAAAGAGTCGCCAATAACTTCTTCAGAGGTTAATATACGGACGATAACCTGAAGCAATCCGCACTAAATGACTTTCCTAGTGTAACATGACCCTGAATCCTTTTCAGCCAATGGGTGTCCATTGTCTAAAAATGTATTCTCTACCCCGATTACTCGCCCCCCCCCTCCTTTTTTCCCCCTCCCAAAACATGTCCTACTTTGACCTACGCACCCAACAGAGCGAAGCTGGAAAATTTGTCAACCAGCCAACACCTTGGGAGTCTATCTAACGTTTACGGCACCAGTGCATGCCTTCCAAAGACAAGCTTTTGGCTCAAGACAACATAGGACCCACCAGGATCTTACTATACAAACAGTAAACATGTTTTTTCCCCCGAGCCTCAGAATTAGAGGTGCGTTCAGGTGCACAGGTGAACGCGGCGAAACTATTTCAAATCATCGGAAGTAATTTAATCGAGCCAGTGAGCCGGCATGGACTTAATGCTTCGAATGTTTTCACCGCGCCCTCTACCGGTGGGTGGTTGCTGAGCCGACTCAGAGGTCATTCATACGTCACACATCTTGCCAAGGAAAGCTAAACGCTAAACGCTAAGTTCCCCCAGAACGGTCAGTCCTGTTTACCCTCTGGAGGGTCATCTATTTCCTTGTTGATTTTCTCTTTTCGGTCACTGACCACTAGAATTTGAGAAATGGAGAAGACAACGAACTCGCCATTAGAGAAGTATTGTGTTAGAACCACGAACGTTTGGTTAAAATCAGGTTCTTTAAATAGATAAATAAAATGAACGGCATAGAGAATAGGCAAAATTATAACAGAAAAACCAAGATGACAACAGATAAAAACCCTTATGTGGATCGATTCGTCAAATAGATAGACAGACAGACAGACAGACAGACAGACAGATAGATAGATAGATAGAGATAGATAGATAGATAGATAGATAGATAGATAGATAGATAGATAGATAGATAGATAGATAGATAGATAGATAGATAGATGGATGGATGGGTGGATGGATGGATGGATGGATCGATGGATGGATGGATGGATGGATGGATGGATGGATGGATGGATAGATAGATAGATAGATAGATAGATAGATAGATAGATAGATAGATAGATAGATAGATAAGATAGATAGATAGATAGATAGATAGATAGATAGATAGATAGATAGATAGATAGATAGATAGATAGATAGATAGATAGATAGATAGATAGACAGACATATAGATAGATAGATAGATAGATAGATAGATAGATAGATAGATAGATAGATAGATAGATAGATAGATAGATAGATAGATAGATAGATAGATAGATAGATAGATAGATAGATAGATAGATAGATAGATATTATCATGATAACAGTTCTACATTTGTTCTTCGGTGTACAGTATTATTTAGGACACGTCAGAAACATTTCGAACGACGATGATAAAAATTTAATTTTGCGAGATAGGAGGGCAAAATCTTTCGAATAATTGATAGTTTGACTATCACCAATTTTTTGAACATCTGTTGCGTTCTCGGGTGTTCATTGGGAGGACCCATATTGGGTTTTAAAGAGCCGACATTGTTTTAATTTCTCTCTACAACTGTAAACTATAAATTATACTGTTGGACATCTCTAATTATGCTATTAGTGTTGTGTTTCGACTATTTAGTGTCCTCTGGGCAGCTCTCTGACCCCGAGCTCTCCAGTTACCTTCTCTTATTTGAATGTCCACACTATGGTGTATCTGGTGGTAAGTTTACTAAGGTCCTGTCTCTCTTGCCCAGGTCCAGTAACCACTTAATCCGCTGTTCAACATCCTCCTGAACGTTTATACCGAACAATCCAGTTCCTTTAATAGTTTTGCCCTCCTACCTAATTATCCTTTTAGCATGGATAAATAAACAGGTGTTCCTACCGCCCACTATTCACCTTCAGCCACGCTTTATCTTCATTCAGCAAGTTATACTCTTTCCCTCTCGTTCCCTTTGAACTATAAACACTTGCGCCACTGTGGACGCCACTCAAGAGTGCTCTTCTCACCCAAGTATGAGGGAATTCTTTTTGTTGTAAGTGCTGAACGCTTTCACCCATCTGAAAGCATGCCTACAACCAGGCTGATGACAGATGCAGGTGGCTTCAAGAGATGATAGACTTCAAATTAATGCCCAAAGTTTTTACGCTGTTCAAGGCATCTGCCTTAAGCTATTTTCTGGCTACTGGAAATTCCCAGGTTTCGTTTGCAAAAGAGTATTAAAATGTCACCGTGATATACCGAAAAGGTCTTGTTCATCAGCGTTTTGGAGCATTGTCACTAAAAAGACATGAACGGCCCTTTCAGTACTTGTATTTTGATCTCAGCGCAGTGTTTTAAAATCAGCTGAATGTAATCATTCCTACAGTTCCACAGATTTGGACTGAAACTCTCCTGGGGAATGCTAATTGTTGTAAGTCGCAGGCACCACCCCACCATGGCTATTTTCTGGGAAATGGTTCTATGTTAACGGCTGTCGTGGGACTCAAGAAATATGATAAAAAACATTGCTTTCATTGTTGTTGTTGTTGTTGACTAATTTAGAATCAAGTTAATCAACTTTTTTTTTTTTAAAATATATAATATATATATAAATCTGTTTCACAAAGCACGATTCTGGCAAAACTCTGATTTTTTTTTTTTCAATGGCAGGTATCACATTCACAGGTACACTACGGTCTTGATTTATGCGTACTTTATTCAGAACGATCTTTTGACTTCGTCCGATCAATAACTGTCTTATCTGATTCCCTATGGCACAAATGCTGAAATTGTTAACCTTCGTTGTCCTCATCAACGAGTCTGGTTCATCAGCAACAAGTAGATGTATACAAAATGAAGAATGGCCATCTTGCGCTCTTCATAAGTCATCGACTTAGCATCTTATTGACACCTGTTTTGCATCATGCTAGCTTAGAGTTTCGTACAAACTCATTTGCTGGTTGCAGAATTTGCCCAGTACAAATAGGGTGCAATGCTTGACCCCCACAGCTCCGGGCAGCTGTGTACATCCAAGCATGCAATCCACCAACCGTGAACACTCTCTTCTGAATTTCGGTAAAAATGCTATTACTCCTTACGTCCGATTAGCGACGTCGGGCTAACACCCGGATCTAGAGGACATTGCCTTCTCGAGCCGCTTAGAGCCAAATCATGGCTTCTTCTGGGAGCTGACGAGCAGCTTAAGGCAATGTTATGTAGACTTACCCTGGGTGACGTGTTTTCTTGGCTTGGTTTAGCATTATTATAATTCAGCCAACGAGAAGCCAACGTGCCCTCTACGTGACTTGTCTGACCCAGAATGCCAGAGCGTTTTGACATTTTCCCCAGTGTAAATCCTAGTCAAGCTTTTAGATGCCAAAGTACAAGGCTTGATCGTGGCTTTTTGTTGCAATCTAGAACAACAATGGTGCACTGGTAATGACTCAGACGGAAAATCTTACCAGAACAATTGTAAACCATGAACTTTTGTACCAACGTATTTAGGGGGGTCCGTTGAATAAGACGCTAATTTTTATCAACATTCTTTAAACACAAAATTGTTCAGACTGTTACTCTTAGCCAATCATGTTTACCTGAGATTTTTGTAAACAATAAGGCTTTACATATCATATGCTGACATGAGTTCTCTTTCTGTACTCTGACAAAAAACATTCCACTGTGTCACCAACATGAAGAAAGAGGACACGTGTAATAGTTGGTTTTCCACATGGTCTGATATTTTGTCTTTCATTCTGAAGACACAAGACACGGCCTGCCACGATTTTTTCCCAAACTGGTTTCAGCATGAAATATGTGACTCTCTTTGTCTATTTATGTTAGAATGCGTATGTGTACGTTTGTGTACGTCTATGTATATGCCAATCAACATTCCACATAATTTCACCCGAATTCTTCCTACTACTGTACAAGTGCCAGTGCTGTCAATTTCATCCTCGGGGTTTCTGGAACGTCTAGTGGTTTTCCCGAGTTTGTTCAGCATGACCAATTTCAACCAGTGCAGGAACCTTAACATTTTGGCATCGTCTCAAATATTATTGTGATAGGTAACATGAAGAAAGAAGCTTTCCAACCAAAGAAATATTTTAATTTTAACGTTCCAGTCAGTTTTTGTCTGTAAAACCAGTATAACTTTGTCATGTATCATCAAACAGACAGGACAATCCGGACCACTGAATGCACGTCCTGCATCTTTTCTTGCAGAAAAAAAAAAAGTATGTCAAGTTGAGTACTGTGTTATTCATTCTGTTTAATTGATCTCATAATTGATTTGCAATTGTAGCACCAGCCAACTTTTGGAGTTTGGCGTTATACATAGATCATAATTATACGTATGTGATTACTGACCTTACTCCGTGAATCAATTTATCCTGGGCTTTTCTTGTACAGTACATTATTGGCAATGAACTTTCAAGTTGTGTGAGAAATTGGTGATTCCCCCTCCCAGCCTCGCCACCCCCCCCCCCCGCCCCCCAAACTCACCTCAAAAAAAAAAAAAAAAATAAAGTTACATTTTCATTGTATTTTGTTTTGAGTCTGAATTTTGAGTATAGATAAAGTTTCAAATGGCTTGGTGGGGAAAATCTACGTTTTTTGCCTCTTTTTGTTTTTTTCAAGGTTCGCGTTTCCAATAGGTGGTCCTTATTTGATCCCACAATGTGCGCTGATCATGAAAATGACATTAAAATGTTCATTCCTCGTCCACAAATTGAATTCCGCATTGTCTTCCAGTAAAGTTGGTTTTAATCAGGCAGTTTCAGTTCCGCTATAAAAAAAAAGTCGAGAGAAAGAGAGAGGGAGAAAGAGAGAGAGAGAGAGAGAAGTAGGCCTAAATCTCTTTTCTTCAGTCTTACTTGGCTGCACAGTTATCCCTGATTAGATCAGTATATTGTTCTCCCACCCCCCCCCCCTTCCCCATGATGGATGGCTGTGAAATGTGGAACATCCACGGAAAAGGAAGGAACGAATTCAGTCAAAAAGTGTGAAAAAACACGGAGGGTGAAATTATGAGAGATCGCAAGTGGAGGAGGAAAGAGGACAAGGTGCGATGATGGAGAGAAGGAGGCAAGAGGATTGCCAGGAAATGGAGTGGTTTCCGGAAAAAAAAGGTGAGAGATTAGAACAAATTAGAACAGGTGAGAACAAAAGTACAGTGTGCGAGATCATGGTGGGAAAATGGGCGGAGTGACAAAAAGACACCTTATGTAACACCCGTCAAACAATAGACACTACATTGGCAGCCCCGTGAAAAGTTCCACTTTCTTCTATTGACCTAAGGTATTTGCAGGTTTTACTTCGCGTATACTCCACCCTGGGCAACGCAAAAGTCAGACCGTACCACAATACTCAAGGTTGACCCCTTTGCCCAGGGCTCCAGAATTTTGGCTGCAGTCAGGGGTTGCCGTCACACCTTAGATTGGCGAAGTTGCGAAGTCAACCTGGCCACCAGAAAGTAGCCACTTCAGAGATCTCTCCCTCTGCAGGGCCGAAAATAGATCGATACAAATATATTGCTTTCGATATGGGATGTTCGATATTTCTCTCAAGCGATATCCCTGTTAGATTACGATGTCTCCAGATCTTGCGGGAGAACAAAGTACAAGAAGAAGAACTGTCCACATTTTTGTTTTAGTCAGGGAGTTTGGCATGAAAAGTATACGGATAGGGAAAAACAAGATATTTTGTAAATGAATTAAATAATCTACCTTTGTCCCCCTGAGAGATTGGCGTCTAATGTTGAGGATACCTGTCTTAATGCCGTGACCTGACTGTGTCTTTGGGCTGACCTGTGGTGGTATTTACCACATAACTTGAGATATTTGAGGTTTGCCAAGTGTGGCTGTAGAAAATCAACATGTTATTTCTTTTCTGTTGGTCTAATTCAATTGATGTCACAGGACTTTGTTCTTCTATGAAAATTTGAATTGTATTTCGTTTTGGTCGAAAGTTCTAAGGCCAAATCTTTCGTTGTGTCAAGTTTCGTTGCTGTTTTTTTTTGTTCGTTTTTTTTTTGAGGGGGGGGGGGGATTAAGGTCAATCTTTGTGAGTGAGCATACTCTGCCGCCGTGTCCAAAAAAAAAAAGTGTTTGGAAGTGAGCATGCTTACCCGCCGTGCAGAAGAGGGCGGGGGTGCCGTGTAGAGCCTTACGGTCAACATCACAAATTTGGGGTCACGTAAGTGAAACAAACCACTGGCCACAGTAAGCGTAACGACCCAAGCTAATGCCAAAAGTTACTCGGGGACGCAAAATGTCTAGATTATTGTTACTGGAGTTCTGAGACAGGAAATGACTTTTTTAGTCCTCTCTCATTGGAAGCTTTTGGTTGTCTTCAGGTCAGGTAGCTGACTTTGGATAAAGGAGTATCATAAGATCACTTCTTTCCTCCAGCAGTGAGTGAAAAGGGAGAAACCGCTGGATGAGGCTTGTTTCGAGGACTGTTCAAGAAATGACTCTTTACGAGTAGATTGGGTCTTGCCAAGGCGTCATCTGTTCTAATGACCAGCGGTCAGCTATAAGTTGACTACGATGTCAGCTCTTAAGACAACAATTGTGGTGCTTTGGCGTGGATTCAGTCCAGCTAACTGGCCGGCCTTTGTCAGCTGTGGTCAAGTCGGCACTTGGAGTCACTCAAGCAGAATGATTTCTTATCCCTTACTGGACCAGGGGTCAGGCTGTGGTCAGTAGGACAGCCACAGGTAGTAAAAGACGCTGATGATGATGATGATGATGATGGTAATAATGAGGACGATGACTTCGGTAATTGTACAGATTGTGAGTAACGATAGCATTGATAATAATGACGATAACAATTAGACCAATGTGAAGGCTGAAAACTAAAATGAAATCGAAATAGAGAAGACGATTTAAGAAAGAAGGAAAATGAATGAAAATTGGTGACATTTAGCTAAATGAATTATGATTTTGTCGTCATGACCTTTTTATCCCACGAATCTCTGATATGAAATGTAATGACAAAAGAGGATAAGAACAAAGCATTCTGGTGTGTTTCTTTCACACAGAAACAAATCTTCCGTTCAAAGTACTTCGGCTTTGTTCAAAAATATAAACATCCAACCTCTGAAATGAGTGTATGTTATGATGAAGGTTTGGAAATGTAGCAAGTAAAATGATTTGAAATGGAAAAAAAATCCAATTAAAAGATAGATTAATTTGGAATATTAATTTTGTTTTGGATACGCTCAGCAGATCAGTGTACTAATCTAGTGTACCAGCTACGGTAAGGATCGAACTTAAAATATTTATTAGCTGACGGTAAATGCACGCTCATTCAGCCAAATGTTAAAAACTCCGAGGAACCAACCATCAAATTAGCTACAGCCACTTGTTCACATATTCTTCCGAAAATGTCACACTTGGCGTTCTTTTATATTTTTTCCCTTTCCTTGTTTTTTTTTTTTTAATGCCAAGAAACCGGAACACAGTTGGCATGCGAGTCCCTTGCGCAGAAAAGAAATGACCGTGCCTGCCTCTTAATCTTATGAGATAACTGGGATGAGAATTGTTCTATTTTCTTTGTGCTATCACATTCATTCTAGCCAGATCTGAAGACAAACTTTCAAACAAGCGTAAACACTTCATGATCTTTTCCCCAGAAGTAACTCGCTCAGGTCGTTCACCAATTGGCCTTTTTGGCATGGGTGTTTTGTTCTGGTCCACAATGGTTGCTCTTTCTTGTAAAACCTGGCCTAATCTGGCATCAGTGATAATCACCTCTTTTCCCCCTTCTTTTTCGTAATTCATTTTACCTTTTCACATTTGGCTACTAGTGTCAACAGCGCGCTGCCATGTTTTGTCGCATAAGCTTTCAGCTCTGAATTATCGATATCGCCAATGAAAGGTGGGGTTTTGTTGAGGGGGAGGAGGGGGTGTTATAAGGACCACCCAGCTAGCTCTAGGTCGACCTGGCAAGACTTGGGATCGGAGAAGAATGGAGAACAAGAGGCTTGACTGAGCTGGCAGACATCGTCTCCGAAAGCTGACGAGCAGAGGAAAAATGTACCAACAACAGCGTGTCCAAAAAGTGACATCCATAGACACTGGGCAAATCAAAAAGATCCGCTCTTCAGTGCGGACACCCGCCGGGGAAGAATGTCGTTAGTTTTCTTCTCTCTTGGCTTCCCTTGTGCAGTGCTCAGCTTTCCTTTTTCCTATCTGTCCCGAGTCTTTTTCTGTCCTTTCCACATGAGCTAACCAGAGTTGATGTATCAGTGGGGCTCCCTGCGTCTGACCCCTCCCATTCCATCTACGGCGTGACAGCTAACAAAGGGCACGGAGGGAAGCCAACAAAGTTTTTTAACTCCGACGAAGAATGGGGATTTAAAGGTGGAAAATGGGAGCCGATATCTACCCCACTGCGGACGCCTTGGGTTTTTTTGTAGCAAATCCTTCGGCGGTATTCTCATATTTGACGGGTGAAGCGGCTGATCTGCAGAGAGGAACTAGACTGTAGCATGCCGTCGGAAAAAAGTAAAGGGGATGGCGACAGGAGCTTTTTACGTAAGCCGGGGCGATAAAGATGGCTAGATGTGACTTTAAGGTTATTTTGTACTTAACACCGAAGAGCCCCTCCTGTGCTTTGTTTGTTGGCGGATGTCCTGGTGAGAATTTCAGTGACGAAGTAGAAAGAATTTCCATGTAGGTTTTAGCACTGCTGTTCTTTTGTACGGTATTCATAGTGATTAAAATTAAACAGATTGTTCAGTACTAACGCTGATCTCGCACTGAGTCGAGTCTGTTTAGTCGCGGATTTAGTGTGAAATATGAACTATGCAGTTAAACGGGACTTCGTGCACTGGCGGGACCAGAGAGTATTTATTTATAGAGAGATCTCACTTCCGCCAAATCGCGAAACTAGGTCCCTGCGGTAAACAAGAATCTGAACCATTGAAAGAGACCGCCTTGACCAAAGATAGTGTGCATATCTATTTACTGTGGTTTGTTGATATTTTTGGGCTGATTGAAACTATTTACAACCGTTTGTAAGCTCTTACGCCCTGTGGAAATGCACAAACGGGTATTGTTTACCGCAGCGACCTACTTTCCACTCCATGTAGTTTTGCAGAGCCTCCCGTGTCTCGCATGCAAATCGACCATACCAATAGTGAAATCTCTCTGTACATACATACTCTCTGGCGGGACTGAAATAAGTCTGTCTCTCTGGTTCGAGCGCGCCAAGGCTGTCTTGAATCACCTGACCTAAAAAGAGACCTCACGCACTGAGTTAAAACAGTCGCAAAACAGACTTGACCCTGTGCGTCATCAGCCCGAGAGGTTTGCTGAAGGTGATGGTGCTGCTGGTTTGGTGATGCTGGCTGTTGGTTTCTTTGGCGTTGTTCATTCTGTTTGTAGCAACCGTTGCCGTTTTTGTCGTTTCTGTAGTTGTGGTTATTATAGAGCCGGGACAAGTTGTGGTTGCTGTTTCATAATTCTTGAAACCTGGTATTAAAAGGCATTTTCTTGGCGTTGTCGTTTGTTTCGTTATTTGTACATTCAACATCTTGAGTGTATGAAATGAATGTATGTATAATTTTTACGTGTATGTGCTTACTGAGCCGTTACATTTAAATGAGAGCACTGACACAATGGAATCTGTCAAAAGTAATCTACCCGCATTACAGTGAAGAAAAAAAAAATTGTGATCCTTGGAAAATTTAAATTTCTAGAGTGGCAGATTACGGCCATGGTGTCGCCAGCTCTGCGGTGTTGCAGATTAAATGCACTATACATATAACATTTTTCATATTGTTTAACTGAGAAATAATTTTTTTTCTGGGTCATCGTTCGCTCTCTCGTGTCTCAGATTATCAGCGTTGATTAAACAGAGGTGATAAATTGTCCACGTCATCACCATTCTCTGACTGCCCCTGTTCTTGTGGCGAATGTAAACCCTGATTGTTGTATATTGATACCATGATCGTTTTCATACTGTGAATTACCTGCTTTCTTATGACCAATAAAAGACAACGAATGGCATGCTTAAATAATGAGATGCCGAATAGCGTACATTATTTTCATCTAAGAAGTGCAGCATGTCATCCTGTAAGCTGCAAACCTATCCAAGAACCTAACACCAAACAAAACTCTCAATGGAGCAGGCTGTCAGATTTCATGGCAGTTGTATTGAATTCTCCTTAGACTCACGAACATTCACTACAGTTCAGATCGTTTTATCGTTTTGACTTGTCATGAAAGAAACAGTTGGATAAACAACTGCTAAAAATTGATTTAACAAAAATGAATTTTTGTTACTAAAAAACGTCGTTGAAGAGAGAGAGAGAGAGATAGAGAGAGAGAGAGAGAGAGAGAGAGAGAGAGAGAGAGAGAGAGAGAGAGAGAGAGAGAGAGAGAGAGAGAAAGAAAGAGAGAGAGAGAGAGAGAGAGAGGAAGAGACTGATAGAAAATCTTGAATGCTGTTAGCATAATAATAACAATGCAATGCGCATGAAAAGTGTCATCGCTTTTGGAAGTTACATGTGAATTTCTGCATTGACTCGCGAGAATGTGTTTCGGCTTCATATCAAGCCCTCAGAGTAAGAAGTTATGTCTTTGTGCTAAAACTGGACTTTCAACAGAGACCTTTCTTTACGATCAACGCAACAAGAGACTTCTCTTTATTCCTCACACTCGTTATTTCGGTAAGAAAGAAACCTCGGTTAGGTATTTGTACGCCAATAATTTCTGGTATAAAAATGTTGTATTACATTTCTTACGTATCCGCAAAATAAATACACTTGGGATAATACATACTGAACTTGGATTCAGAATGCTCGTGGTGTATAGCCCTCATGTGACAGATCCGTGTTGTACAATGCCATTCTCAACGTTAATTCCAACAAATGAGATCACTGTAGTTCTTTACCTTGACTGGCACTTCTAGCATTGCTAACTTGATGAGATCGGGGTCAGATGACATTGTTGACACTTCGTGCTCATAGAACCAAAAATGTTATCAACTTCTTTCATCATTCCAAAACACAGCTCGCTAAAAAATCTATTGCTCCAAGCGGAATCTTTGCAGTTCACAAACATACGGAGCCTATCTCTTACACAAATGTCGGTACATAAGAAAGACGGAAGTGAAGCCGAAACGACTCGGGGAATATCTTAATAAGCGACTTAAATAAGAGTGTATATTCGTGTCAAGTTTGGCTGGCTCTAATTTTCCGTTGATCAACAGGAGGACGTGAGCAGGCGTTTGTTGCTGGCCCTTCCCCTGTCTGACTTTCGGGCTCTTTGCCCTTAGCCAAGTTTGGCTCCATGTAAGAAGTCGGTGTTGAAAGTCGGCGTGGACGATTTTTGGTTGCCGTTGTGGTTTGATATTGTACATTTCTTTGCTCGATGCCATAGACATGGAATGGCTAGATGGAACGATACTGGATGGAGATCGGGTCTATCTTCAGTAGTACTGCAAAAGGACTGGCAACGTCCTGGTAAGTTGAGGGTAAATGACAGCACTGGTTGATGATATTGAAGTAATCCTTGCTGTGTCCATTTCATAATATTCTACGAATTCACAATTCATAAACCTAACATTAAAAGAATAGGAGTCAGGTGAACAGTGCAATTGTCTAGGTATTTACAGGTTCCTAGTAATAATGAAAATTAATTTCCCTTATTGCTTTTAGGGCCTTAGAATCTCTCTCTCTCTCTCTCTCTCTCTCTCTCTCTCTCTCTCTCTCTCTCTCTCTCTCTCTCTCTCTCTCTCTCTCTCTCTCTCTCTCTCTCTCTCCCTCTCTCTCTCTCTTTCTCTCTCTTTCTCTCCCTCTCTCTTTCTCTTTCTTTCTCTCTTTTTCCCTCTCTCTCTCTTTCTCTCTCTCTCTCTCACTGGCACACACTTATTGTTGTTCACATTATTATTGTGTATACCTTCCATCAGAGTGGAAATCCCCATGCTCCAAGCATAATTGCAGTTACAGCAGATAAGTTAATGGCTCAGAAGCTACAACCTTTCATTCAATGAAAATAGCAATAATAGAATTCGGATTTCCCGATAATTCGATTATAGTTGCCGCTGTAACCTGCATTATATTATATTCGAATCTCCATAATATCTGTCTTCTGCATTGGCCCTGTGTGGCTATTGGCACAGACTGGAGACACACATATCTGAGTAAACTCTGTCTTAATGTCCACAGACTTGCTTGACTTACGGATTTACCGTACCGTTTTTCCCTGGCCCAGGGCAGATGTTGACTCGGGTGAAACGGGGACTATTTGGACAAACGGTGTATGAGAAAGGAAGCCGCTACTAATATTTCATCCCCCATTCTACAACTTGTACGTCTTGTCACCTACAAGCGCTAATACAGTCGACTTTCAGCGCTTTCACGTAACTTGACCACCGCAAAGCACAGATCAGACGCTGTTCCACTTCACGGCTACTTGCACAGACCCCCGACATTATCAAACTAATAATAGTGATTAATTATGTTGTTGGATATAATATTGAGTCGTATATTCATGTATAATAGTATGTCGTGTTATGCTTTTATTAGCAATAAACTATCAGCTTTTATGTGACAGTATTATTGTACGCTACTTACTTAATGTGCAGTATTGTTGTCCTTGTATAAAATCTCCATATATCTGATCTGTCAGCATTTAAAAGTATGCATCTCGAGTGTTTAGGTTACAACTGCAGTTCTCTTTGTTTCTGAGGTTGCTTGCGTCAGCAAGCACTTAACCATTCACAACTGTTTGCTATATGAAATTTTGTTATTTTGTGTATTGTGATTTTGTGTACCTGTGACGTTGTATCCAGGTTTTGTTTTGAGAGATGTGGTGCTTAGTTTGAATAACATGCACTGCGTGTAAAGGAGAGTGTTAAATATGATTATTCCCTTCCTCCAGCTGCTACATTTTTACGTTACTTCACGTTTGAGTGGGCTATTGAATACAGAAAGGGTTCTTAAGAACAAATCGGTGTGCGGTATTTGGAACAACAACCAAACAGTGGGAAGTGTTTTCTTTAGGCAACACATGCTTTTTAGACGCCCATGTCAGTCGGTCCCGTCTCTTTAGCACAAAATGGTCATGTTGATTCTGAATATGGAAGCGTCTGGCACTTGCAAGTATCTGTTTAGAAAGTGATGTCGTGCATGATACTAGAATGAATTAAACAGCGTGTACGAAAACAAAGCAGAGAATCTTATGATATTTGTATGTGAGCCAAAACACGTGACATCTAAATCTGCCACGGCTGCTGGGCTTTGGTCTTTTTCAGCTTGTGTATTACCGGGCATCAACTCGATGGTTTCGATATCCTGCCTTGCATGGTTCGCTTAGCCAGAAAACTCTCACTTAAAAACAACACTAAATTAGGTGTGATTTCACCTAATTAATCATTTTTGACCCTTTGTAAAAGTCGGTTTCGAATACTAAAGCCACCTCCAAAATATTGAAGGCGTTTTTAAAAAATCCAGATGAAATCACATGAAGTGACCATGACTGACAGCTTCATTTTTCTCAAAATCCTGAACCGCGCACAAAATTTAGTACCTCTTGATTTCGACTCCAGAACTTTCCGACATGGAAGGTGTGACAACTGGAAAGTTACTTGAACAGTAAGGTAGATTTATATCGACAAAACATGATCTCACCTTCACGAGTTACCTTGGTAAAGTTTTGTTATAGATCTAAATCCATATTTAACTTATGAAATGCTTGCCTTGTATGCATTTAAATGCGTCACATTATTATAAAATTACAGTAATGGGAATGCAATTGTCTACAACTCACGAAGACATTAAGTGGGACTAGTAGAAATAGTCTTGGGGGTCGAGTCTTAAGGTGAAAACACGGCTGTTCTTGTAAACTGTTATTTGGAAAGAACTTTCTGTGTTTATGGGACCTGAGAATGAATTCATTTCAGAGAAAGTTTGTGTTTTCTATTTTTGCAGTAATGTTCATTATTGGATAAAGTCTAGGGTTGCGGTGTTGTTGTGTTGACCATATCTGTACGGTGAGGAATCTGATGGTGTGCAACTGCCCTATGTCAAGTCAAAAGGTGGCAAAAATAGAACTGTGTATAGAGCAAAGCCGTCCTTAAGAAATAATACAGAAACGCCACAATAAAACGTAAAGGAAAAGGAAAAACAAAGCAAACTTTTGGCAATTGGTACATTAACCTTCTTCAGGTAAATAAAAGGTAACGGGATAGACCAGAGACAAATAATTTGATTTCTCAGCGAACAACGCTGTAAAAGTATATATATCAAATTGTAACTACTCTTTGTCTTCTCCCCTTCTGGGTTCTGTTTTAGATTCGGTGTTTAATTTTACAAAACTCATCAATGTGGAAAGTTCTTTTTGGCTACAAATCCAGCCTTCAAATTGGGAGGTGAAGAGGGTACAAATTTTTAGCAACATTTTCTTTCGCTCCTATAAGTTTTTTCTTTTTTTTCTTTTATTCCGGGCCTGTCAATCCTAGACAGAAAGAATTTAATCTTTATTGAAGTAGTTAATCCTCCAAAGAATTCAAGAATATCTTACTTTTCCCCCACAAGACATCCATATAAATTAAATGTGAACCCTTAGGCCTGCCTTCCAGCAGCAGGGTCAAGGTTAGAGGATGATAGTTTTAATCATAATGATTTTCTCTGCGGATGACCAGGCAGTGACCGACTCAATTGATAGTCTGTCTTGTCCGCTAGGTCAGTCAGGTGAAGATAGTGATAACAGTCATTTTGATTATAAGTGTGGTCAGTGGTCAGGGAGTCACGGCATAGCCTGGGAACAACGCTGCAGTGTGAACATGACTTGTGACTCCAGTCCTACCTGAAGGCAGGAGAGTGCAAAAACAACAACAACAAACAAACAAACAACAAAACGACAACAAAACATAATAGATTCATTCCATTACGGTCTTCGGCAGAATAAAAATTTGAGAAGTATATTAAATTTAAAATCAATTTTTTTTTCCTAAAAAGCCAGTATTTTATGTGCCCAAAATAGATTGATTCCTCATAAAACAGATGTCACTCGAAATTCTCTGGTAGTAAGTCTCATTTTTCATATCTAGGTACACAAGAGAAGCCGGAGACTGTTTGTAACTTCAATTGGTTGTCCATACATAAAGTCACAACATGTCAGAGGGTTATATCCTCAACAGGTAAATGTCTGTAAATAATGAATTTTAATATCAGTTTTCATAAACTTCGAGCACAATATGCCATTGCGTCTCTTTTCTCTGTTCCGATGAAAATAGAAACAATGCATGTGCAATATTTAACTTAAACTACTATACTAACATGGCAGTTAATTTATTAAGTCATTGCCTAACAATGGTTATTTTTTATCGGATAAAAACATTAATAATGTATCATTAAGTTTATTAAATACAACCAATAACAGGAGGACCATTACTACCATGCTCAGGGCATCAGCTGTAGCGTCTTGTAAATTGTATGTGCTTATGTATGTGTATGTGGGCTATATGTGAGTTTGTCGCTGTATGTCTGCGGTTAAACGACACACTGTCAGCGTTCTTACTTTGGACAAACTAAGTTGTACGTTTTCAAGGGTGAACGGAAAAAGTGTTTATTGCCAAGGGATCGATTTATTTTTATGTTATTATTATTATTATTATTATTATTATTATTATTATTATTATTATTATTATTATTATTATTATTACAAGCAAAGTACCCATTCTACGAACGGACGCAAACGGATTACTTTTACATGCGCTGTACAGAAACACGTTCTTGTAGACGTGGTGGTGACGATGTGTGGGTGACGTACTCCACTTTCACACTAAACCGTTGACACGACCACAACGATGCTGATCTGACCAGAGACAAGCCATCATCCCTGAACCCTCAACATTGGGTTTTGTCTGTCTGACCAACTTAAGACCAAAATGACAGGCAGTGGAAGAGCGTCCAGCCTATGCCAATTTGTCCAACGGCGTGAAAGGAAAGTGATAATAGATCTAACAAAACAAGGGCTGTGCCCAATAAGTAGGTGTCCCCATCCTTCAGCTCTGCAAACAGGGGACACAATAAGGTCAATGACTGGTCGTCTCCCCTCAGGCCAAAGTCGAGGTCTTTTGTAGGTTGTATTTTGATTCCATCCATGGCTTGCCCGATTCGCTGGGCCACCCATCACACTTTCTGTACCACCCGACATTTTTTCAGCTTTTTTTTCTTTCTTCTTCATCTTTTGTCCACCCAGAATTTGTCACATGATGACGTCTATGTGGAATCTGCAGAGGCGGATCGCCGGGAGAGGCAAGGAAGGGAAGGTTCTCAAATGTTAATTGTAGTGTTGCTTAATTTTCTATAACGGATAAATTAATTCTCAATGCAAGTTATTTCCATAACAGATAAATTATACTTTAAAGCTGCCTCAAGTAACTGTGCTTTCAGTGAGTTGTCTTTTTGCCACGATTACTTACTTTTTGTTAAACATTAAATGCCCAGCGTCCCATTTTTATGGAAAAAATGCGCTGTATATCATTTGTAGATTATTATATCAGTATTATCATTAGACAAACACTTAACCTATCATTGCTCTGTCTCTCAACGACAGGACACATTGTAATGCTGAAATCAGGTAACATTTATACTGTGTTTCGTTGTTGGACAGCAGATTTGTAACTAGATGTTAGAGCGTTTCCTTGTCCTCCTAAAAAGCCGTTGCCATTTTTTTTCATTGTAATCTGAGGTAAACGAAATCTGTAGTACAGAGCTGCAACAATCTAGTCAGCACCAGCTCTGCACTGACTGTTCTGTGTAACATGTGTTACCAGCAAGCATCACAATAACTACGGAGACCTATATATACAACTATTTCTATGACCATTTATAACGCTAGTCTAATTGCCTACATCTGCCGCTACAACCCTGGGCGAGACTTTCTGCTTTTCCTATTCTTCGACACAGGGAAAGAAAAATTTTCAATATTTGTTGTTGGTGGTGATGGTGGTGGTGGTGGTGATGATGATGGTGGTGGTGGTGGTGGTAGTGATTGTGGTGGTGTCCGATATTCGATATGTTATGGTGGTGGTGGTGTCTGGTATGTGGTACTGGTGGTGGTGGTGGTGATGGTGGTAGTGGGTTGTCCGGTATGTGGGGGTGGTAGTGGTGGTGATGATGGTAGTGGTGGTGATGGTGGTAGTGGTGGTGATGGTGGTAGTGGTGGTGATGGTGGTAGTGGTGGTGATGGTGGTAGTGGTGGTGATGGTGGTAGTGGTGGTGATGGTGGTAGTGGTGGTGATGGTGGTGGTGGAAGTGGTGGTAGTGGTGGCGGAGTGTCCGGTATGTGGGTTTGGTGGTGGTGTGAGAAAGGGTTAAATATTGTCCATGTCATAATATTATGGTAAACTATGGACATTTGTCACGAAACACAACATTTGCAATATCTGCTTCCGGACTTGGCATTTATACCGTATTGTATAAGTATTATTTTATAACTGCATTTCTCGGTGGGTAATGTGTGGGTAATGTTCCGTATGCCATCCTCTCAGTTTGGTCCCTTTCGATGTATGTACCTTTTCTCCACATATGTTACAACTTCAGGTGTGGTGTGAGGGGAGAGGGGCAGACAAGGTGTAAGGGTGGGGTATCAAGGATCTCCAACGTGTTGTCGCTGCTAATGGGCAGACTCCCGGGTCTAAGCGGATTCCCGATTCTCGGTGACTGAAGCCAGGAATTACCTGGTGATGCAGGTCAGCGAGAAATATGTTTAAGTAGCTGGATAATGGCCGTGGGCGATGAGAAGGTGGTGGTCACATTAGGGCAAGGCAGGCTGATCCTTTTCGAGTGGAGGCTGCAGCAGCCTCGGTTAGACCCAACTTGACCAAGGATCGCTTTGTTAACCTGCATAGCGACCCCAACTTCACACTCAAACAAAAGCGTACAGCCTTCCCTACAGTTGTTATCTCACGCGCCAACGAGCACTAGAAATCATACAGCAACAGAGCCTAAAGAGCGTGTCATCTATTCAAAATAATCTCAACGTTTCGCATGAAATGTTGACTAAATTCCTCCCGTGTTTCATGTGAACAATCCTCTAGAAAATTAAAGACCGCCGTTGCTAATTATGCTTTCTGAGCCATGAATATAATAACTGCTTTTTAATCGTCCATTTACAAGTCCAGGCTGATCTTCAAGTGTTTACATAACATGTTGCTTTAAAGCATATTCAATACTTGACACCTTTCTTCCCTCCCAGCCCTTTAGTCAAAATAACCAAGAAATTTAATTGCAAGGTTCGCTTTCAATGCGAGCTGTAGACACCGGCAACACACGGGACCAGGTAGAAAGGAAATATTCCATTTTTGCACCCACTTTTTTTTCCCCCTCGATATCCCTTCGGGCGGTTTTGACAAAGATGCGATGGTTTGGAGCTTCTCTGAAAGAACTCTGTAACCCGGACCATATGATACATCCTTTTCGAGAAGTATCTGGGGAGGGGGAAAGAACAAAAGTACATATTTGAAAGTAGTAAATTCAGCTGTGGCAGAAAGTGTAAACATACACTAATCGCTCTCTTTGTTGTCCTGTCCACGGGGGGAATAATTACCTCTAAAGTTTATGAAAGAACTACAAGGCGCAAAATTAATTACTAAACATACGAAATCATGATATGATCAGAATAGAAGTTCTGAAAATGTTCTAAAGTGTGGAAGTAAATAGAGATCGCTGCTTGAGTTGACCTGGTACATTCCTCTTCAGACTATAAATTCTATATAGAACACGATAAGGTGCATCATATACAGAAATGATTAATTCAGTTAAATAAGCAGACTTTCGATTTTGCTATTCGGTTTGTCCATCTTTTTGTATTCTGCACTGCTAAATTTGTCTGTATTGTGGATCTGACTGCTACAAACGGCAATATTATTTGGAGGTTGTACAATACTAGACTGATCAGAATTTGGTTCACAGGGCGGTAGCGCAAACCCAAGTCAAACATTTGATTCTAGTATTTGCCAATTCCCAAGCCGGAAACTGCGGAAGAATTTGCTCAGTGGAGCCGCTGAAAGCCGCCACAAGAAAGTCAGCTTTAATTATTTGGGTGTTTTGTTGTCCCAGAAAGGCAAAAAGGTCTTAGTGAGGTCTACAGGTCATCAGCTGGTCAGCTACACCTGTCCTGGGTCTTACCTTGCGTCATGGACGCCTGGAGGGGGTATTTTGTGGTTCTGTTCGGCCAGGTAATCGTCATGACAAATACAGCAGACGTCCTAGCCATTCCAGACTTGACTTGTTGGCTTTTTACCTGGTCAGGATTTGACTGTAATTGGCGCGGAAAATGCCGGGCTAGACTTGAAAAGCAAATCGCTTAATTTCCGAGTTCATAGGTTGGTCATATGTAACAAGTTGGCGCAATTATCAGCCACTGTGGTTAGACTTTGTGGCTGAGACTCGAGCGAGGGCTTCCCAGGGTCAAAAGGGTAGATAGTGTTACCTACAGACCACAGTGGCGTAATCACTGTAGCGTACAAGCGTCTTGTGAAAGTTATGTAGCCAAAATCTCCAATCCACGACACCTATTCTTACAACATCCTCAAAGAAATGGGAAAGTTCGGTCTTGAGAAATACAGAAAAGGCTAATCTCCGAGAGCACAGTGACAAGTGCTAGCGCTATACCCTAGCACAAAATAACAAGGTAGACAGAATTTGTGGAAGCTCCGTTGTTTTTTGTTTGTTTGTTGTTGTTGTTGTTTTGCCATAGAAACCAAGCTTACTGTCCGAAAGATAAGATTTATTTCTACCGACTCCACTTCACGACTCGTCCAAGTTGTCCAATAATCCAAAATGAATAAAAATTTTCGCAATTAATAATTGCTTCGGGTGGGGGTAGTCGTCTCCATGGGTTAGGGTGAGGACTGGGGCTGATGCCTGGAACAAGATCCCCCTCCCCCCCCCCCCACACACACATACCAAAAGTTATTTCCAGTCATCAGCCTAGTCAAAGGTGCCGTAGTCCTGAACCTGGGCCTAACATTGACCGTTACTAACCCATTGTGGCACCAAAACCCATTGGGACACCACACTGTCTCAACTGAAATATTCCCAATTACAAATGCATCGTATTCCTACATAGAACATACACAGATGCCAGTGATGAGCTGTTAAGAAGCACCACGATGGTGTCAGTTCCATTTACAAAACCTTCAAAATAATATCTCCCTGTGCTTTTCGCTCTCTCTCTCTCTCTCTCTCTCTCTCTCTCTCTCTCTCTCTCTCTCTCTCTCTCACACACACACACACACACACACACAGACACACACATGCACACACAGAAACTTTAATACATTTATTAGCGACTTTACTTCGAAAATATTTCATCACCGTCATTCATTCCTAAACACAATAATTTAAAATATCCTGCATATTGTTAGACAAATCTATTATATCTCAATAAAATCAGTACTCTGGTGTATAATGTACACACTTTTCGAAGATGTATCTGCTTCGGCAGGGTTTCATTAATAGTACAAGAAAAAGAATGAATATTTGGCTCTTGAGTATGTTACACAGCGAGACAGCTGATTAGCTGTAGCGAAATGTTTCATAGCTCTAGAATGTTGTTTGGAGACAGGTGAAATGGATATTACCTTGAGGCGTAACTCACGTCGTAGGTCTCCCCTTGACATCATACTCGTGCTATGTGCCATATGTCGGCGCTGTGTACGCTTTCTTGTAAGTGTGCATGGACTAACCAACACTGATAAGTTCAAGTTGTTGCCAAATCTCATCTCAACGTCAATCCCGCCCACCTGGACACTTGTCCTCCACAGACTTGGAGAGCATCGGTGTGAAATAATGTAGCGAATACTGAATGTTTGTAATTTTTTTTTTTTTTTAAATATAATTTTTATACCTCCTAAAAGTGCACCTTTTATAATTCTATGACTTTCCGGCTTCTATTCTGCTCGCTAAAACTGGAGGCGTTTCTCCCTGGAGGATTAAAATACGCAGTTTCCAGCATCTGATGGGCGTGGCATGACCTGAGGGAAGAGAAGGAGTTTCTCTGTGAATTGCCAAAGCTCAGTAACGCCACTGCTTTTGTTCCGTGCGAGGATTTCCAATATTTCTGGGAATCACAAGACAATTTAGGGCAATAGTGGAGGACGCGGCAGCTTTTTACTGTCGAGAAATCAGGTTTGGTTTGGGCTGACAATAGCGCTGAAAAGCCAGTGGGCGCCATTGGCATCAGAATGTGACCTTGCCCTAAAAAAAGAAAAAGGAGCCAATATAGGGTGTAGCACACGCTGCAATGATAACGTATCAAAAATTATTGCAAGAATCCAGTAAAAATAATAATAATAATGGAAAACGAAGAGGTAGAATCCGCCTTAAGCTGTGTTTTCAGGTATACTGGTACGGAAACGGAAACAGAAACGAGAACGTCAAATATCCACCAAATAGTAAAAAGAAAGAGAGTTTCCATGTGTACCGAAACGGCTTTTCCTTTCACGTGATAACTTTCTTTCTATTTTACTATTTGAAGGCTTTTTGACGCACCCGTTGCCGTTTCAGTTTCAGTACACAGGAAAACTCCGCCTTATGGAAATAATTTTTGATTGGTATTTCTAAGCTTCGCGGGATTTATTTCTTAAAGATACATCTCTTGTAACGACCGGTCTTTGCACTGCAGTTCCGATCACAGAACTCTGGCATGACCCTCCGAATGAGCGGCCGGGGACTTCTGCATTTTGGTGTTTTATTTGTCCTTTTTTTTTGCAAAACTAGGCTATCTGAAGTCACGTCTGTCTTGTATTACATCACCTGTGTAAATTTCCACGACACCTCAAGAGTTAGTTATTTCATTACCAGATGAGCAAAATCCCACCATATTATTTTTGTTATTATCAGTGATAATAGTAACATCAGCCGTAGTCGTTGTGGTAGTAATAGTAGAAGTTGCAGTCGTAGTAGTGGTAATGGCAGCAGTAATAGTCGTGATGCTGTAGTAGCAGTAGTTGATAAAGAAGCCGTTACTAAATGTAGCAGTAGTGCCTCTAGTTGTAAGTACATTCTGGTGTATTCTCGCTGAATGATCGAGATCAGTGAATGGTATCTAGAGAAGGAGGAGTGCGGTGGAATCAGATACAAAAATACACGAAGAAAGAAAGATCATGATCTTGAGACTGTGTTACAGTGTACATAGGCTTCTGACAACTGCTGCCTAATATACCATGTCATTACTGTGTATTTGTGGCCAGTGCAAGAGCATTAGTGAAGTAAAGTAACAGTCTGGGAAGTTATTCTGCTAGCATAATTTATGTCCATCTCTTGCCAACAGCGGCGGATCTACTGTGAAACTAATGAAGCTTAAGCTTCATGGCCTCTAAGCCCGGAGGGGCCCTGAAGAAACTTTTTAATGAGTAAATGTTTGATGTCACACTAGTATTATTGCAGACTGACAAAGGGCCCCATAACAGTACAAGCTTCAGGGTCTAAAAAGTCTAGGTCCGCCACTGCTTGCCAGGTAGATCTTTGACACTGCTTCGACACCAAATTTTTACCTCCGATGAAGACAGTAAGCATTGGTTCTAATAAACCACTCTTGCCAGCAATTTAAGGGGGCCTGTAGGTAATTCTTTCCAAGGCCAAATGAACATTGACTTATTTGTCTGAATTAAATTAATTTTTCGTTGGTTGAGGAAGAAGAGAAAAGAGAAGAAAAGAGCTGATTGCTTTCTATGGCAGGGAGACAAAAATTGAATGGGGAAATTGCAGTTTGATGTGAGACTCAATATCCTGTGTCCCGGGTTTGATCGTGGCTATTTGTACAATGGGCAATGCACAGTTACTGTTGATGCGATTTCATGTGTCTGTTTTGTAGAGATTTAGTGACACCAATAGTAGAATGTATTCTTCAGGTGTGAGTGTGGGGAGGAAAGCTGGACTGTACCTTGCTGCGCTTGAATAATTACTTGGGTATAACTCATTGATTTTAACGTCACGGCTGCCGTAAACCATGTGAAAATTGCTAGTGGAACTTTCGTGGTTCTCAAATATCAGTGTGATCCATGGGTATAAAACTGTGGGTGTTCCTGTCTTTACGCCAAGTATTAAATAGCGCCATGTGGCAGCTGAACCTCTGGAAAGTATCAAGACCTTGAGCTATAACAAACAATAAAAATTGCTTCCTTCGTTGATGTGAAGGAATCTCTTTATGTCACACTGCACATACACCGCATCAGCTGTTACCAAAGTGGCGCGAAATGCACGGTGCTGTGTAATGCAGGGAATGTCAAAATCTTAATTTCAGAGGGAGGTCACAGTATGTGATACCCAGACCTGTAGGGCATTCTGGCAGATCTGCCATGCAATGACTTAACACTGGCGACATGCTGGTGGTACTTGCTGCATCACTGCACCAGAGATTGACTGTTCTGGTGTTTGACGCCGGTTCTCCGCCAATTACTGATCAGGATATTTCACGCTATCTGTCTAATGTAAAAGACTCGGAACTGGATCTGAGGAAGAAAAAAGTGGCAAATTGTATTGGTCCTTACTTCATGGTGCTTATCAGATGCTGTTCAGACTTAACTCATTTACTGGGACATCGAGAAACTGGGCATCATGTCTATAATTATACTTAATGGCAGTTTTGTTATACATAACTCATCAAAGTTGGACCTCCGTTAACAGACATTTTGGGCTGGTTGGTAGCAGATACATGTATAAAACGGAACAGTTTGCTAAGATTGTGATACTTTTTAAATATGTTATGGAGTACGACAGTTGTAGTGAAAACAGATAGACATCTACTAAAGTGAAGACAATGGGGAAAGAGAACAACGTACCAAAAATCATTTTACATAATAATAGGGATCTTATACAGTAGATAACCTTCGTAAAAACTGAGTATGCCGATACGATTTATACCTGTCGAGGGTTGACAACCAGAATGTCTTATGTGCAAACTAGTCAAATTGAGAAAAAAACGAGGATGAAATTTATAACCATAATGAAAAGTTTAAAAACTGCGATAATTTCAACGCGGTCACATGAAGAGCTCTATTGGGTTATACAAAAAAAACACCTCACAAACTTTAAAGTGTCGTATCTAGCCTACAGGTATTTAAGAGCAATGAATAAAATTGGACATGACACATTCTGGCTGATAACTCTTGATATAAAGGGTTTAGGCAAATCCATTTCGACAATAATATCAATCAGTATTCTGTTTTCTTTGAAACCCTGGTGATGGAGGCACCAACTTCTTTAATTCTTCAAATTTGTGTCGACTGAAACGAAAGGAGAGATCTCACTATTGTTTACTCATCCGTTTATGGAGGTGTTTGTCTTTCTGACTAAGCTGACTACCAGGGCGCCGGCTCATGCTATTGTACCCAGCACGTGCCATATGGTGCCTGGGTGGTCACAATTGTCACCCAGATCGAGGCGCCAACAACTCACACTCACGAGCGCCAAGTCACCCGGCCCACTCGACGCTAACCTCAACCATTAATTGTCCAAAGCTGGTGCGCACCGTCCACTGTCTTCTCCACTTTAGTTGTGAAGAGTTCAGCAAATAGGAAGCATTTGTCGTGACTGCCGGAGAAAGACGGAGATACAGTCTGTCAAAGGCAACAGAATGCCTCCATAGAAAATGAATATTCTAAGAGTCTTTCATTGCTATGACTTTGATAAGATTATAGACAGAGATACAAACTCTAAGATAAACAACCGTGCTTCAATTATTTGAAGAAAGTCTAAAAAACCAATAATCAAGCAAGGATGACAATGACAACAGTGTCAAATATGTCAATTTGAATTCAATATGACTGTTGTCTTGCATGACAAGGAAAATCTATACAAAAAAAATGTAAGAAAACCCCTTTGTTCCCTATGGACTCAAAAACTACTGGACGTATTGAACTGAAATTTGGCACACACAATTGTACGATACTGACCAGTGTTCCTATGTACATAGGCATAAAAAAGCTTATGGGATTCGTGAGTTATTCCAATAATGCGATAAGAATGGAACAGTAAATTTGCGAGAGCGTTTGATCCGAATTGTACGTTCGTTAACCTATGACCTCTTTCTTTGTTAATCGCTTTTCCACTTCCGGCCCCGGAATTTCGATTCATCTATACAAAAAAAAAAAAACAACCAAAGAAAGGAAGCGCTGCTGTACGAACGGGACTAAAGCCGAACAAAGAAAATTGGTGAGTTGCGTTCACTGACTGCCGTAAACGTAGCCACTGCCTTTCCATTAACACATGACGTTATCACTTCCTGCGATGTGTTCATTAACAAACAAACTAACCCGTGCGCAAATAATAGCCATTTGGCGGATGCTGGCGGGACGCGCAGGACGTCAACGCGCAAAGGGAGAGCAGTAAAACGTATCTAAAAACAAACAAACAAACAAAAATAAAATAAAGCTAAAGGAACAGGCAAAAAGCAGGTCCATAATAATCACCCAGAACTGAAACTAATAAATCAATTTATCCCGGGCAGGGCCGGGAAC
The DNA here is from genome assembly GCA_963931925.1 of Onchidella celtica. Lineage (NCBI taxonomy): Eukaryota > Metazoa > Mollusca > Gastropoda > Systellommatophora > Onchidiidae > Onchidella > Onchidella celtica. Next base: position 63,493,616 of record OZ007570.1, on the reverse strand, counting down.
TCAGCTAGTAGAACAAAAATTCTGACTTATTTATTACTTACTAATACATTTAAAAGAGTTACTGACACCCGTAATAAAAAAGAAAAAAGTACTCAAATAAAAGAGGGGGGAGGGGGGGGGGTCAGGCTGCGTTTTCACCGTTCAGATTATGTCATTAAATAACTTGAATTTCTAGCAAACCTGAGCTGGAACAATGGCAACGACGTGCGTTTGGACGAGAGGTTAAAGGCGATCAGTGAAGTTCATGGTCAACGTTCCACCATCGACAGGGTCCATCTTTCACCAGGTTTCTCTGTGGTTGCAGGGTTCTGCCACAGTCAATCATCCCCTTTGTGCAGCTCTTCAGCTACAAACTGTCCAGTTGCTGGCCATTGTCCGCAGATTACCCGTGTCTGTGGCCGAAACGTTTGTTAAAGAAGTGCTACTGAGGACCTCTTGCCTGTCTTGCTCGGTAAAAGTCTCCCCCTGTTTGAACCCGGGGTCACGAGTATTAGTGGTCAGTTCAGCCCTCCCTTCCCCCTCAAGTGGTGACCAAACGAATGTCATCACACTAATTTGACTAATTTGTTGTCTGCCCTATGGTGTTAGCGCTGGCGCTGACCAGTACTGACCGGGTGGGGGGGGGGGGTTCAATTAACAAGATCTCCGCGTAAAAACTGTCCAGTGCTGTCTGTGTGGAAGTCATGAGGTCATGACGCTCCAGCGTCCTTGACTTTTTGTTACAAATTGTGCCGGTTTTTAAGTCTTAAATGTGCAGGTGTCGTTGGTTATCTAGGTATGTGTGCGTGTGTGCGCTTCATTTTACGAAAGACCCTCTTGCACCTTGTAAAAAAAAAAAAACAATGACTTTTTATCCTGTTCCTACTTCTACACCAACACTTCAATATTGTCGTGCTCATTAGCAGAGCGGTCCATTTCACATCCTGTTGCAACAGCTGGAAGAGTCTGTTCTATTTTCACAGTTTTCATCTTCATGTTAGTGTTTATGGTGAATGACAGATGAACGTCATGCCCCCTCTCAGTTCCATTATAGTGAAGCAATGTTAATTGTCATGGTACGAGAGTTTAGTCCTATTAATATAATATTATATGCTGATGTTGCACGATAATGTGTGGGATGAACCTAACCCTGATCTCCAGTAACAGTCGAGCTCTGCTGTCACCTCAGTGAAAAGATTTACCTCGACACGAAAGCAAACTATCTTCTGACCCCATTAAGATATTGCATCCGCGAGGGCATGGCTCTCAACAGTCACTCCATTAATACTTATTTATTTATTTCTTTGCATATCTCTGTTATCATTACTGTATTGTTTAGATTGTAGTGTTTGTACTGAAAGTTGCTGTTCCCCCGCCATTCAGATCTGCTTTTTTTGATTGAGTTTTTGACACTATCATTTGGTCCATCTTCTCCTCCTTTATCAGAGTCCTTATTTACGTGTCCCCCCCCCCCCTCCCTTCTCCTTCGAGGAAGACAGACGAGGTTAGCAAAATGTATAGGCTAAAACAAGTAACTAACCTGGTACCGTGTCCTACAATTTAAAAAAACAAAAAACAACTCTGTTGCTTGATTACCATTATTAAAACACGAGAATGAATTTTCTCTTAACTCCAGCATTGTTGCTCTTACTATGTTTTCTGTCTTTCATTTGTCAGCAAAATACCTATCTTCATACCCATCACACAACTGAGAGTCCTTGCTCAATCAAGCCAGCCTCTGGCTTTCAGACAGCAAAAACATACTTTTCAACAAGCCCACACGTAACTCCCACCTCTACTTCAATCATTGGTCCGGACTCCCATCCCCACTAAAATTACCACTACCTCCTGTCCCAGCAACCTTCGGGGCGATAGTTACAAGCCCAACATCCACCAAGTTCGCGGGCACATCCGAATGTTCCTCGAGCAAATTTACCCAGAGGCCGACTAGGGCGGATCGCGCTTGGCCACTAAATACCTCAAATCCGCCGCTAATCGTCCAGCAAACACAAGCTCTAACCTGTAAAACAAAAGGCCCACACAGACCCAGATACTCTGCTCATCACTGGGACACTGACAGACCTGGCCATGACGTCTTCACCGTCGACTGTGGCGTGTCTTCTGTTTTCAAACCTCCCACCTCAGAATTAGCCCAAGTTTAGTTTGCGATAGTGGTTTGTGATGGTGTCACTGCTGGGTATGTTCAAGATCAACAGCAGCACTTGATCATGTGGGAAGTGAGGAAGAGAACGCTGAAGAAATGGACGGAGAGGAGAATGAACAGGGAGAGAATCAAATTTAATGCACACCTGGGCGACACTGTTAGTGTATGGGTTGTACTTCTCCGACAGTGACTTAAGGTGCATGTCGTTCATAGAATTAATGTTAAACGTCAGCATAGGGAGCATGAAAGCTTAATTGGCTTAAGTATATCCACAAGCGTTGTGCATGTCGCAATATTTTCCCCAGAAGATCAATATTAAAAATGTTAACGTGACCTGATAGTCTACTGGGAGAAAAGGGGGAAAGAATGGAGGACAAATAACACTAAAGGGAAAAAAAACAGCTAAAAAACTGACCTTGAATGACTTCGGTAAATCTTGTATTTAAAATCAGAAGTTGACAAATTTATGATTTATTCGGAGTTTATGTTAAATCCCTTGGGCGTTTTGGCCATTTACCATTATTTTCATCTTCATTACATCCATTTTTTTTCCTTTTTGAACCGCTACAAGCCATTCCCTCGTTCATTTTGTTATGTTCGTTTTCCATTGAATGCGATGCTCAAAAGAGAATGATGTGGCTTGAAAGACCTATTTTTAAAAAAATATATATATAATGCAAGAGACGTGCTTTCTAAAGGATGCTGTCATAAAGTTCATAATTATTTCTGTTGAAATTCAGGTCTTTCAGCCGGCAGATATTATGTGTAATTATAGATGTAGCATGAAAATGATTACAAGATGCGATGAAGTTAGTCCTTCATTCATTGTTGTTGATTCATTTGATTTCCCTGTGTTTACCGCCTCTCAGTGTCGCGACCAGTGGACGAGTCGGTGCGTCTGTCCTTCCAGTTGCCCACCTTAAGCCAACCATGCCACAAATTCCGGATATGTGTCCAGGTCTGGCTGAGTACCCTCCGACTTCCTGACTAACCTTGCCAGATGCCGGACAGTTTTTGCGACCAAACACACACTGAACCTCTTCCGTTTGGCTCAGTTCACATGGCGGAGAACAATGAGCGGCTTGTAGCTGTTGGACGTGTGTTGACGTGGCGAGCAAGTGAGATGGCCATCTTGCATCCATTTCTTGTGTCTTCATTGTTTTCTGGCTGTTTGGATTTCTCTGATCTGTATATCTTTCTCAGCTCTCAGCATTTGATTTCCGCATGGAAACGAGCCACACTTGGCAAGATAATTTGATTAGATGTCCGACGTTTGTTGATCTCACGTAAAGCTACTTTCGTAATGTTGTTTGTCCTTTTGTTTTGGCGTTTTCTTTGTTGAACGAAAAAGGAGGGAGAACAGCCAGGACTTCTATTAGATAATCCTTGAGTTGACCGGTAAGCCAATCACAGAGACGTCTTTGCTTTTGGGTATTTGTTGGCAATGTGTCCATTCGCTGTCTTGTTGCGGCAACTTCCTGAGTTTTCTTAAGGTAACGTTTCAGTGGCTGGGAGTTTTGGGGATTGAAAAAAAAAAAAAGCGAGAATATAGAAGTATGGAAAGGTGTTTTTTTTTTCTTTTTCTTTTTCATGGCATCCAGAAATCATAAATAAACAAAGGACATCAGCTTCCCACAGAAGGCGCACAGTAACTACTCATACCGCTTAGATCACCGTTTCCCAATTGCAAAACAGTCTAACAGTTTCAACAGGGTCAGGGTTTCCCAGAACCGGTGACAAAACGTTGCCAGAAGTATTCGGGAGCAGTACCGATAATTCCTGATTTCTCGGCTTTTCTGAAATGTCTTATTTGACATAGCAATTTTTACTGAACCTTTAGCGCGTCTCTGGAGCAAGCCCTGTCAAACCATAAGTTTTCATGGAACAAGTTATATAACATTAAATTCCTTTGCCACGAAATAAATATCCGGTTGGGTGTTTTGTATGTATCGTGACCACCTGAGGCTAAGAAGGTTCTTTGTGACAATATAAATATTTTAATTTTTGTTTAAGGCATATAAAACCTAAATGTGCGCAGGCCACGTTGTGCTGATGTATAAATATGAAATTACTGATGCAAAAAAAATTTTAAAAAATTCTTTGGCTTACAAATTCCATGATCGAGGTAAAATTCGACGACAAATGCTGCTCTTGGCATCAGTTGTCCGTTTCTCTTTCTTTCTCCTCATAAAATTTCAGAGCTCATCAAATGTAGGAACAAATTTTTTCTCGTCTGCTACATCTTTCATAAAAATAAATTATTATATCTTTGATTTGTCTGTCTTTGACATACATACCTGTGACTCTGTCAGGTGAAAAAGTATCGTTCCTTTTATGCCAAGTAACTTAATACATTGTTTCGTTATATTCATCATTCAAATCAGAACAGCATTTTTTCGTCTTCCAAATATTATCATTCCAACATGGTAAGTCTAAAACTTTACCATTCAAAGTTCTGGCTTCACAAATCTATATAAACACAAGTGGTGTAAACGTGTGTGCTTCTTCAGAATCTCAAAAAGCGCTGCAGAAGTAAAATGGCCCGAGGGAACTTGATCTTTGACGTATCAATATTTCATGACTTCTTCAACTCAGTCTGTTAGCCAATCAATCAGTCAATAGATCAATGACTGAGACACAATACATTGTCAGCAATGGCGGTGAACTCCATCGTAAACGCCCCGCAGCAAATTGAAAACAAAAGGTTGGATTTCCTCTTTCGTTCTCTTTCTATCTATCTATCTATCTATCTATCTATCTATCTATCTATCTATCTATCTATCTATCTATCTATCTATCTATCTATCTATCTATCTATCTATCTATCTGTCTGTCTGTCTGTCTGTCTGTCTGTCTGTCTGTCTGTCTGTCTATCTATCTTGTCTGTCTGTCTGTCTGTCTATCTATCTATCTATCTATATATCTATCTATCTATCTATCTATCTATCTATCTATCTATCTATCTATCTATCTATCTATCTATCTATCAGTTTCTTCATCCATACATCTGTTAATCCATCACTCCGCCAGTCTGTCTGTCTGTGTGTCTGTTTGACTGTCGTGAATCAGGGACATAATGTAATACGTACATTAAGACTAAAACGTCGGTCTTCCGGAAGTAATGGCGGTGCTAAACGGACGCATGCGCAGTTGACTGAAGCACTCTTACCTGGCTTTCATCTGCATGGTCAGTTAAGCAGGCCAGGTAGTCACTGACCCCCCTCAAAGGTCACGGCTTTGTATTACGTCACCACTTGTTGAGTCCGACTGACTAGCTACAGTTTCGGTCGCGCGCCGGACCATGAAATCGATCTGTTATATACCCGGCAGTTCCAGGACACGTATGTGTAATCTAAAACTAACTACCCTGAAAAGTATGCAGCTTGGGGACGCCGTGTATGTCTGAGGCCACCGAAAGTCGCAGTTATACTTTTCTGTTGCGATCGTGTAGCACAATACAGTGTAGTAAGTGCACAGGACCATGCATGGCTTCTTAAGTTTACGTTATCTATATCATTGACCCTGTTCACCTATCCATTTGTGTGTGTGACAGCTGCTGGCGGCATAACGATGTTGATGATGATGGTGATGATGATAATGATTTTTTTTTTTACTGTAACAAGAATGTTAGAAGCCATTGTCTTTCACTCAAGCTATTAGTATGTATTTGAAAGGCATTTGCTGAAAAAAATGCATTCTTAAAAAAAATATTTACATAGCACAGTAAACCCGAAACAATAATAATAATTGAAATGGTGATGCTACAATAATAATGAAATAATAAGCACATTAAAGAAACTTTCTGGGGTGAAATGAAATAATCTCCGCACAGCTTTTAGTCATTAATATTTTTCTCTCAGTTTTTACATGAAAATATCAACCTCATTGAAGCCCACAAAATATGGGCAAAAATAATCATTCTCATACCTTTTCAAGGCACACTGGTAGAATGTGGTATTAGTAAAGTCACTATGCACTTCACCGCGAAATGTCAGTCAATGTAACAAAAACTAATGCCATTCCTTATCCTTAACAAGCACGGATCTGTTACATCATTAAGACAGGATTATCATTCATTTCTGAGAGAAAATCTGATACGTGTACCTCCCGTTAAGTTCAACTTACATGAAATCTGACTGGAATTTGATGTCCCTATTATTTTGTCCTATGTTTGCTTCTCCATACTGAGATTTTTAAAATGCTTTTCAAAGAGTGCCAAGGAATAAAACTTGAGACCGGTAAGAAATGGATTTCATATAATGCAGGAAAATATCCTCTTTCTCTCTCTCTCTCTCTCTCTCTCTCTCTCTTTCTCTCTCTCTCTCTATCTCTCCCCCCCCCCTCTCTCTCTCTCCAAAAGTCTTAGAAGACCGTTAGGGCGTCACAAAAGACTTCACGTCCAGCTTCCCCCATTCCTCCCGTTTCTCAGACGCTCTTGGACAGTTACTGAGTGTGAAACCAGTCCATTCACTGATGTTATCCTCCCATCTCTTTCTCTGTCTCCCTCTCCTTCTGCCTCTTCGCAGTGTTCCTAGTAGAATGGTTTTGGCAAGACTTGTTGATCTTGATACATACCAAGTATGAAACTTTATAGGGAATGAAATTCCATGTCTAAACAGTTTTTGAGAATTTTACTAAAGTAATCAGTTTTATGCTAGGCTATTTTAATTTTACTTGTGAAATTTAAATTGATCAAGCTCTGAATACCAAACCTAAATAAAGCACAAAACAAAAATAGAACGTGAAGGGCGCAAAGCTGCCATTTTCGTGCCGACACGCTGTAAAATCCAAGTCAAACGGTAACTCAAACCCCCGAGGCACAAGCAGCCTAGGTGAGTTACACTCCAACTGGAAACCCTGGGATGTGAAACCGACAGAATTAATATCGTCGGGTATTTTCCAGTGGTAAGACACTCCTCAAGTGGAGCGAGACAGATGACGATCTTCAGAGGAAGAGTGGATTCTTTCATTAGATGTTTCGGCCTTTAACTTCCTGACATTGTCTAGAACCCCGGCATTTTTGTCTTTTATAGAAATAAGGATAAAAAATTTGAAGAGCTGTGTGAAATCAGAGGACATTACGTTACAAACATACACCTCGAACAGTTTTTAACTAATTAGAATGACACTAATACATAACAAAATTAGGTGTGAGAGAACCACTTTCATGACGTACCCTCAGAATGAGCAAAATGTCGCATACAGCAATATGGCAATCCAGCAATTGGGCCTGCTGATTTGAAGAGAATTGCAATTGAAATGCAAGTGCCGTGCGTTTAGGTGTGTCTGAGTTTTGTGGATGAAATATGTACATTATTTACTATAAGAACTTCGAAAGAGCAAGTTATGTAAGGTAAAGGCGTTAAATAACCATGAATTGTCTATGAACATTGATCTCCAGAGAGAAATGTGAACAATGTTATTGCAGCTTGATCAATGCATTTTTAATTTTGTATGCGTGCATCATCTGTAGGGTTAAGTGGACGTTGCTACCCCACTTGTATAAATGTTGAGAAAAAAGCAGGAAATTCCAGAACTTGCTTCCACCAGGGAGTGAGAATTGACAGATTTATTGATGAAGAAAGAAAATTTAGGGTATCTCTGAAAACCATTTCTGAAATGATTAATAACTATATCTAGGGTCAAAACCTACCAGTTCAAGAACAAGAGAAACAAGTCGTTTAATTTAATTTAGCTTTTGGATCACAGGCTATCAAAACCTTGTAATCATCAATAGTTCGCCCCGGTTCACCCAAGTATATTAATTAGAGATTATAGCAAGACCCTTACAAGCATCGACTGTTTTACTGTGGCAAGGCCACAACAGGCACTAGGTACCTCTGGATGAGAGACGGAGATATCAAATCTGTTAAGGCTCCAAGTGCAGCACAGACCTACGAGAGTCATTGGTATCAGCACTATTTGTTCATGATGATACAGTCATCAGCCGGAGTGAAATGTCACAGCAGTAAATGATATTGAAAGACAGTGCTATTGAACTGCTTATGGCCCCTCAGAAAAGTTTCAAAATACTTTAAGACCAGGAGGGGGGGGGGGGGGGTAAATTACCATTGTTACAAAATGTCAAACTGAAAATAGATATCTAAAATTTTAAAGTTCACTATTTCCTTCTTGCAACTAAACGGGTGAGTTCTAATATTTTGTGATTGCAGCTCTTGTTTCACACCGTGGTTTTGCAGAGACAATGCTGGTGGACCAGTCTTGTTCATAGTAGGGAGAATAAAGCCGACTTTCTTTTTTTTTTTTACTGTAGTCTTCACTTCATTATTTGTGTTAGCACAATAGAAGATAGTACAATGATTGGCAGCGGTTTGCAAGCTTTTGAAGTGACAAGTTTTGCCGTACATGTGCATACCGTTAGAACGGGTAAAACAAGGAACATTATTATTAAGTTTAGCAAGATGAAAATGTGGAAAAATTTTGACAGATAAAGAGACAAAAAGCATCTCTGTAACTATATAATAATTTAGTTTATTTTTGGGGGGGGGGGTGTTAGGGGTAGGCGCACACATTTGACTTTTGCTGCGTTGCAGGCACGTCGCATTTTTTATTTTTTATTTTTAATTTAGGAGAATAAAATGAAGATGTCCACACATATGCGACACGGACACACCACACAGTCAGGCTAGGCGAGCACATAAGACTTGCTGTGCTGTTGCAGTCGTCTCACAGTGTCATGTTTCCATCAATTCTGCAGTGTGTCTATGTCTTGCATGTCTGTGACATCTCCATTCATTCGTCTAGATCTAAAACAACAAAATGAGACGCGACTGCAAGGCAGCAAAGTCACACTCATGTGCGCGCTTAGCTTCGGGGGGAACCTGGAACCGAGACACAAGCGCAACACTACAGTAAGTCCCACGTGCGCGAATGGAGCGGAGACACAACTGCAACAAGATTGCAAATCGCGTGATTGTACTCGCTTAACCTCAGTGGGAACAGGGAACCGAGACACGACTGGAACACGATAGCAAATCGCATGATTGTACTCGCTTAACCGGGAACAGGGAACCGAGACACGACTGGAACACGATAGCAAATCGCATGATTGTACTCGCTTAACCTCAGTGGAACATGGAACCGCGACACGACTGCACCGTACCATGACAGCACATCGGATGTGCACGCTCAGCTTAAGCCTCCGGTTTGGAATACAACCCAAACTGTTCTCACCTCCTTTGTTGTTGTTGTTGTTGTTTTTAGCTGAACTGCTGATGCCGAGTGTTTGTACGAGTTACCACAAGCAATGTACACTCCAACCTGCATGGTGAGCACACAGCGTGTGCATGAGCGCATGAAATGGCAAGTGTTGATCTAAGACTTGCAACCGTGTTTCATATTAAGCTCTGTGTTTATTGTCCTTAAAAATTGTGCCACACGTGTTGTGTTCAATATGGTGTACTTTTGTTCAGCATTTTTACACTGTTTTTGTGTTTATTTATTTTCACTGTTCGCCCACCGGTTGTGAGGATGTATTTGGAATTACAGGATGATTAAATCTAATATTGCTCCATCTTTTTGGGGTAGACTGGGATGCCATAAATCATATTGCTGGATGCTGCAGTCACCTGGTATTCAGTGCTCCACACGGGAGTGCTGAATCGCTGTATTTTTTCTACACCCTTTGCCTCACGCTCCAACTGAGCGAGAATTGCAGAACCTGGGGCTAACAAATAATTGATTACCATATTAATGATTATGTTATTGTACACAGTGTTGTTGAAACAATCGCGATAAAATCAGTTAAACTCATTTGAGTAGATTTAATCAACGAGATGAAAAAGTAGAAAATAATTTTTTTTAAATCTACAAACAAGACGGAGGTAGATATGGAAATCAAAGTGATATTAATGATAGACAATATTATTAAAACAGGCTTGTATTTTTAATTAGTATCATGGTCTTCATCACTAGATTTCGTGTGCGGTGAGATACAATAAAGTGTTTTGTGTTTTTTTCCCCCCACTGGGTGCATTTGATGAAAGTTTGGTGATTGTTTGTGTTTTTACAGGTGTTTAATGAAGTGGCGAAACAGCCAGATGATGTTAGTGAGGCTTAGAACTGAGTTTGAAAATTGTAACGAATGCTTAAGGTTGAAGTGGTTAAGGAAAACAACTTCAGAGGAGGGATTAATTAAGTTGTAGTGTATTGTAGTGATACTTGTTGTCAGCAAGGTGTGAAGTGTCAGGCATGAGTGAGGGTGTGGTGAAACAGTGGGAAAGAGACATGGGAGAGCGGGGAATGAAGGAGAGGGGGGAGAGACAAAAAGATACAGATAGATAGATAGATAGATAGATAGATAGATAGATAGATAGATAGATAGATAGATAGATAGATAGATAGATAGATAGATAGATAGATAGATAGATAGATAGATAGATAGATAGATAGATAGATAGATAGGTAGGTAGGTAGGTAGGTAGGTAGGTAGGTAGGTAGGTAGGTAGGTAGGTAGGTAGGTAGGTAGGTAGGTAGGTAGATAGATAGATAGATAGTAGATAGATAGATAGATAGATAGATAGATAGATAGATAGATAGATAGATAGATAGATAGATAGATAGATAGATAGATAGATAGATAGATAGATAGATAGAGAGATAGGTAGGTAGGTAGGTAGGTAGGTAGATAGATAGATAGATAGATAGATAGATAGATAGATAGATAGATAGATAGATAGATAGATAGATAGATAGATAGATAGATAGATAGATAGATAGATAGATAGATAGATAGATAGATAGATAGATAGATAGATAGATACATAGATAGATAGATAGATAGATAGATAGATAGATAGATAGATAGATAGACAGATAGATAGATAGATAGAGATAAAAAAGGAGGGAGCGAAAGAGAGACAAAGAAAGTAAAAAAGAGAGAGAATATTAATGTCCAGAGAAGGAATACACATATGACGGTGTATCAATGTTATTTCAATCTGTCCATTTATTTCTCTTTTTTTTTGTTTTGCATTATAGGTATGCATGAACCAACGACTGGGGGAGAAAGGGGGAGAGAAAGAGAGAGAGAGAGAAACAGAGGGAGAGAGAGGGGAGAGAATGAAGAAGTTCAATCAAGAGAACAAATAATGAAAAAGTGAAAGTGTATGTGGCTGAGGGGAAGAAGAAATTGGAAGTGTGTGTGTGTGAGTCAGTGTGTGTGTGCACGCTGTATACATGTGTGTTTCTGATTATGTGTGTGTGTGTCTGTGTCTGTCTGTCTATGTGTGAACGTGACAAAGAAAGAAAGGAAATGAGAGGAACGAGAGATTGAAGACAGGCAGAAGAATCAGGTTCAATCATCTCATTCAAAATCACCAATAGGAAAAGATGCATGAAGTCCTCGGTCTTCTTTCTTGGACATACTAATGACGTGAGACCACTTAATATGTAGGCCAATTACCCATGCACAATCAAAACCACAGTGAAAAAAAAAAAAAAAGTTTTAAAAATCCCACTTATATCATCGTCTAGGCCTCAATAATAAAGCCTCGTTACTTAAATAGCCTGCATACGCCAGTCTAGGCTAGATTCACTTTTTTTTTTTTTTTAACATCTCTGTTTAGAATGAAATGTGCTGGACTTTAAAAGTATACGACTAATTTAACACGGCAGAATTTATGCTGGCAAAATATGGCAGAAGAAAACCCCGCCTTGACGTGTCTTGCCATGCGTTTCATCACTCCCTTCCGACGTCAAGAAAATGGGAGAGAGGGGTGGCGGAGAAGGCGGAGGTGGGTAAGAAAGAAAAATAAAGACAGAAAAAAAAATTAAAAATTTTCAGGTGAAATGATCAGAAAGTGCTTGATTTGCTGGCAAATGACACGCCGGCTGTAGAAGGGAAAATGAAAACAAATAGTAACGGAGCGTCAAGCAGGGTAAAACAGCCATTATCTATAATTAAACAGGTAATTTTCAGATCAGTATATTATGTCAATGTGGCTATGTAAGCCCTTCATACCTTCTATTCCCCCTCCACCTCAGTTACTCCAGCTCACCTGCCTGTTGACAATGCTAAGACCTAATGGGGTTGACGATTTTACGATTTTCTTTTTTAAGTACAGAATGTAAAACGAATGATGGTCTTGCGCAGGTGAGAATGATGAGAAGTTCATGGCACCTCTCCTTACATCCACGTCATTAGTTCCTTCCTTTGATGCATGTCAAGTCTTGAGGTTGAGTCTATGAGGTAACTGTTTGTCTCTGGATGGCCCTATCGTGAAAGGTTTGCTGTCAGAGAACAAGAGCCTAAGTACAAAGCCAAATAGAGAAAATACTGAGCTGTGTTTACTGTCAGCAATGGCTTATAATGTAAACTACGACGCTCCCCGAACAACAGGCAACATGAAAACCCACAAGTGTATCCGAAGGACGGCAGAATGACAACTATTCTTGGCTAGAAATTCCACATTTCCCTTGAATGCTAGTGATAATGCGGGAATAGGATATTTCAAATATTTAGCTAAAGTAGAACTGTGTTTAAAATAAGGTAGGATAAGATAAGAGCCACTTTATTATCTCATACGAGAGATTCACTTTCGCAGAGCGCTTAAGAGAACATACATGGTACACACAACACTTACTAACGCATCATTTTTAAACTTCATAATTCAACAACAGAATACATTTCGAATACATGTTTTTCTTGTCCTGCAAAATTACATCCTTCACATTGGTGCTGTTTCATGGTAGGACCATCTTGCACACTGTGCCTATGTTCAGCTTGTCACTACTTTATATATTACCCATGTGCCAGAAAAAAGGTCTATAGTTGAGCAGATCAGTACGTAAAGTAATGGATTTTCTACGTAGGGATTTGGCCACAACTTGTTGTCATAACTGAAGCTGTTATAGAAGTCTTCAAATTCTTGCCCACATTTTCCTATAGACAAAACAGTACTGTCCCCTATCAACAATCTTCCTTAACTATGTACAATAAATGTTAAAGTCAGAGATCCTTCTATAACAAACTTAATTAGATCTAAATCTAGACGTGTTGATTTTTACCCTTTATGTAACCCTACTGGGAATAATTATCATGGATGGAGAAAAAATCAAATGAGTCTGTCTTGAGAGACTCTAATCTGAAACGATTATTACTTAAAACAATAAGACAGAGGCCACTGAAATTGGGGGGGGGTGCGCCATATTATGGTATTTATGTATGCTCTATTGTGTCATTATGTGCACTGAACTTGTACTCGTGTGTATGTCGGTAGACAGGTAGTATTACATAGTTAGGTAGGGAGCTTGGCATTCTCGGTGTGTCGAGTGCTTTAAATTGAAAGCTGTGATTACTTGTTTGAATTATATACAGATGTGTGTGTGTGCGAATCTGAAACATAAATAATTTGAAAATCTGTACATGGTTAGATCTATTTCTTTTTTGTATCCCACCTTTCTGAATGCATGGAAAAAAATCGACCTTCCTGCAGGTACGTACATGCTCGTAGAACTGTGAACACATTAATTTGTTGCTTCTGTCACAACGTTTATGTCGATCTTTGGTGACGGCGCTAATGTTTTCACTTTAATTTTCTTCCACGGTTCTGTCCATGAGACAGACTCGGGGAGATGGGAATGTATTACTTGTGGTATTGTTTAAAAATCACTGGTAAATTGATGTCGAATTAAACCCTTACGCGTTCCCATCGCATTTCATTGTTCCATGTCAAAAACCTGCCACTTGCAACGGCAAAATGACACAAAGCGAATCGTCGATCAAATGATCAGAGCGCAGCCAATAACGGCCACCGCCGCTCTAATCAGGGGGCGGAGCTTAGCTGCAATCTGCGGTGACAATATGGCGGTCGAAGAGTCAACGGAGCCAGCCCTCTTCTTGCGACTCGCGGCCTCTGATTGGCAGCTGGCGAGTGACGAGGTCAAACTGAGGGCATACGGCGGGGACAAGTGGTTGTGAAACAGGCTGTCCTCGCATGACGGCTTTGGGGACAGGGATACGCTGACTTGCCAACACAAGGACCCTCTCGCTGACTTCTGATTTCAGCTGTTACTTTCTTCATTGCTACCATATTCTGAGCGTGTCTGCTGTGACGGGAACTTCAATTACGGAATTCTACAGCGCTGATTGCAACAACATATAAGAGAGAGAGAGAGAAAAAAAAATTGTGAGACAATAGAGAAACTCGATAGCGTCATTCGTCATATGAAGTCACCAATTGTGCACAAACTTTACATTAATTCATAGTGAAGCTTCAACATAGTCTCTCTGAGTGGGTGTGAAATAGTCATGATTTCATTTTAATGCAGTTCTAATTCAGTATATGTTGGCTTGTGCTTCTAGCAGTACTGTTTTCACGAGAGAAGACTAGCCTACGGAGATGATATCTCCACCAGCCTTCCTAATATCCTGACTTTCCTACATCTTCTTGTGTTGTTCAAAAATTGCGGGATCCATCAGTGACATCAGTGAATTTTCCCCTCTCACAGGGAAGCTGACATTGTTAAGTGGACAAATAATATGTCGATTCCTTGGCTTGGACTGAGTATCCAGAGGTCAGTGGCTTAAATTCTTACCTGTCGTCATAGAGTGTTATCTTCAGGTTCCCAAGTGTCATCGTTGTCCTGAGAAGATGAATCGACCAACAGGAACGTCGAGTAAGTAAACTTGTGTCTTCTGGCATGAACGAACTAATTCAATCATTTTTTTTTGTTTGTTTTTTTTTGTCAAACAGGTTTAGATAATGGCAATAGCAAAAACTCGATCTCTACATTTATGAAAATGTATTACACTAGGGAAATTGATGTATTTTTTAAAAAAATTGTTTCCTTTTAAATTAATTTTAAAGCAGAGATTGTCGATCCCGAAGGTGTTACACATTATCATTGCTCTGTGGAACCATAGAACTAGGTTTCTTATTTTATAGCAGATTTTAATAACGCAAAGAATGACACGCAAAGAATGTCATGCATAGAACGGAATTTGACCAAAGCCCCAACATCTTTGCTTAAAAACCGCATACTCGCAAAAACAAAAAACAAAAGAATATTCCAGTTTGGATAGTTTTTGTTTTTTTTAATTCTGTATCTCTTATTTTCAAAAAAAGGGAATAATAATAAAAACATAAATAAAGAACATGGAGCACCTCTAATTCAGAAATGTTACAATTACATAACACGTAATATTCAGGGGTACATTATTTTCTGATTAAATGAACCGATGACCTTTCTTTCTCGGTATTTTCTAAGTTATCTGCGAATAGTCAAGATTGAGGATTTCATATTTTTATCATTTCAATTTGTTATCTTTATTTATACGTTGGTTTGTTGTTTACAAACAATGAAGTCTTGTGTGCAATAAGTTTGTCCTATTGACACCCTGGCTACAGGCAATCAATTGATGTTATTGATCGGAACGTCGTTGCAAACTGTCGATTAAGTGTGTGAGTCACAGTAGTGATCAAGCACACAACACCAGTGTAACCGAACTGTTCACCTGATAGGATTTCTCAACTAAGCGGGTCAAACTATGAACAAAAAGTCAACCAAGTTTAATTATTATCGTAAAAGAATGCCAATTTATCAATTAGATTCTATATAAATAACATCATAAAAAATAGAAGGCATAACAGTTTATTTTCTAGAATAATATTATAAGAAGCCTGTTTGTTTAGGTTATAACTCAAAATTCATCCAGGTTCATCCATTTTCAGAGAGTTAAAGTAACTCAATATTAAGAGTGTGAACTGAAAATCTGGCTTGATGAAAATTTGAACCATTGACGATGGAAAACAGAACTGACAGATTTATATTTACATGCCGGTTTTCGTTTTTTCTTTTTTTTAAAAAATTTGTTTACCTCCATCTAATTTTGCTTAACAATATTTGTCATAGTGTATTTTCAATTTTCAAGTTCTTTTATTCAGCTCTCATTGGCAGTACTAAATTGCCATGAGTTTCTCATCAGTCTCATGCCAAAACATTCTCTTTGCACAGAAAATTATTATTATTATTTTTTTTTAATTTAGACAGACATTACAGTATGACAATGGAAATTTCACCATCAGGCAAAAAGCTCTTTTATAAAAGATCAGATATTAAATCGGCAAAATTTTAATGCTTTTAAGACCAGAAATTAATCCCTAAATTGACCTGACTTTCTTCGGTTGGTTTCTGGTCCGTTTTGTTTCTCGTCTTGTAAAATTGCTTGTAAAAGTTCGGTATATTGTGGGGGTAAACATTGATTTAGAGACTTAAGTTTTATGAATTTATCAACCACTAAGTTCCTTCTACTTCTTGTTTATAACTTTGTTATCCCTGCTGTAACTGCTGCTACTCATGTTCCCCTCACCAGTGGACACTGTCAATTTCGGTATTACCACCACTGTTTCCACCACTATTACCACTACCAGTTCTACTTCTACCGCTGTTGCTGGGCTGATAGGGATTGTCTCTCCATCTCCTTTGTCTAATTTTAACACAACAGACATGCATAATCTCTGCGCCCTTGTCTCTGCAATTAGTGCAGTTACACACGTTTGTTGTACAACAAGGTACACTTTTACACGATACACCAAAAGTAGTCAGGAAAATGAATGTTCGAACGATAGATAATGCTATGAAGACCCTGTTCTACACTGACAAACTATAAACACATTTTCTTCAGTTAAGAGATATATTGTAAAAACAGAAAGATGTGGTCTGCAGGTGATTGTCGAAGAGGATATGAAAGTTAGATATTATTTTGTTTTTTTTTCTTTTTTTTTTTTTCAATGAAAATTGTCCAAGTACATCTGGTTTTGTTTTTTCACAATTTTATTTATTTATTTATTTATTTTTTCACGAGGGGGAGCGGGAGGACAGGGTGAGACTAGAACGGGGGAAATGAAATCGAGAAGGGTTATCTAAGACAATTCAATAGTTACTTACACCATTTTAATGATCCTCGAACTTAAAACACTTGCTCATCAGGTACGTATAATTAATTGTTTGTATTACTGATTAACTAACATAATTGAAAAACTAGCTGTGTTCTCAATAAGAATAATATGAGAGCACTGTAAAAGCACTGTGAGACTAGACATCTATGTCTTTTCAAATTTTGAGAGATGAGGAAAACAGACATTTTACGAGGAGACACAACGCGATCTTAGTTCTTGTTTGTTTTATCCCCATTTTCTGAAAGACTGGGGATCTTTTAGTATGTATCAGAGGTATAACAAATGCACACGTTGACACTTGTTTGAAATACGTTGTGGCACTTGTCAAGCTGTTTCACAGATCTGATTTATTCTAACTACTTATCAAAATGCTAAAGTCGAAAATGTTTAACGTCGAATTTCTCAGGTGTGCAAAAAGCGGAGTTGGAAAAAAAACAACAACAACTGAGGTGGTGAAAAGTGAAATCAAATGGATGGTCTGAGCAAGAGATACAGCCAGGTTAATTAATTCTAGTAATCATGTCTGAACCTGATGCACAGAGAATCCAGTCTGACACACACACGTCATATACAGAAGAAATTAACTCAGTTTGAAGACGGCGCTACTCCCAGCAGGTGGTGCACTACTCCCGCAGTGCTGCAAGTGCTGCAATAACACAAGGCAGTTGTGCACCAGAATTAATGGCTATTAGTGCTGGAACTATCAGTTAAGGAAATCAGGGGTATTTTATGGCCTTCGATCTCAAAGTATGAAGACTGTAATTATTATTAGTTATTAGTAGGTGCCTAAACATCTCTCCATCTCTCTCTCTCTCTCTCTTCCTCCTCTCTCTCTTTCTTTCTCTATCCCCCTCTCCCCCTCCCCCTCTCTTCCTCTCTTTCTCTCTTTCTCTATCTCTCTCTCTTTCTCTCTCTGCCTCTCCCTCTCTCCCTCCCCCTTCCCTTCTCTCTCGTAGGTGACGGTCTTTTAAATGATGTAGATAAATTATTTATTGATTTCACCATTAAACCTATGTTGTTGTTGCTGTTGTTTTCCCATAGCCGATATTACCAGTTCAAACAACCACATCCTTTGATGACATCATAGCCTCTTATTCTGTGTATGGGAAATACCCCCCCTTCCCGCCCCAAACCACGAACCACCTCCTGTCCTAGAGGTGTCAAAAGGAATGGCTTGATACAGTAAAGAAACTTGTAACACGGATAACTAGCAAAATGTGCCGTGAATGATTTATTTTCTATTACAGACGGCATTTTTTTTTGGGTTGCTTTTGTTGTTCTTTTCTGATCTGCCTGGGGTTGTCGATATCGCATGTTATTATATTATTATTGCGATTCACAGGAAAGAATAATTGAATACTTGTCGCCAGTCGATTGGGATGCGCTACATAGTTATAAACATTTCAAGTCACGGCGACGATATTGGCGGTAACTTGTGCAGTTGAGTAATTGTGTAACAGAGTGCACTGACCTGACATGAGTAGAGTATACACACAAAATTATACTGGATACCATAACGATTTCCAGCCTTTTTTGTGTTCTTTAGCAACATTTAACCCACATAGTTATCCATGGATGTTGAAGATAGTAATGATATTAATTTGCTTTTAGACCTTCAAGTTCGAGTTCTTTTTTTAACGTCTCTTCACTGTCTTCTCTTTCCTTCTTTCATCTGTCCATAATAAATTTTCGTCCACCATGTTCTCCTGTCAGTTGAGTTTGTTATTCATTCTTTAATCTGCCCAAAACTCTTGAAAGAGAAAGACTTCCATAACATAACAAACTCTCAATACATGCAGTTGATTTTTCTGTGAACACCGATCCATAAAGCATAATAATCAGTGTGTTTCAGTACTGAATCTTGAAAACAGCGTGAAATTCGAATGGTGTCTTTTTCTTTTGAAGGCCTTGATACTGACTGCAGTCATTACAATGGCAAATAGGCATTGTTTTTAATTGTTGCCATACAATTAAGGACGGAAATTAATCAATCAATAAGTAAATAATAATACATGAATGAATAAATAAATAAATAAAAAATAAATAAATAAATAAATAAATAAAATTCAATAAATAAATAAATAAATTCGTATTTTGACGTTTCATCCTAAAACAGGTTTCTGGATTAAATTTATTTTCAAGTTCGTCCTGTTTTATGTTCAAGTATTTTATGCTACAATGTAAAGGGAGAAATTTCTCTAGCGCATTCTGTCTAGTGTATGATTTGAAAAGTGTATTTCTCTAACATCCAGTCAGGGTAAACAATTTAATGATGTGTGATGTTTGAAGAGTGTATCTTAATAAATTATGAATGTTTGTTTCCTAATTGAAAATGGAATTATTTTTAAATGAAATAATTATGCATTTTTGAAATGCTTAGCAGTGTTTCAAAAGTGCTCATGAAAAGCAACGTTAATTTCAGAATTTAAAAGGAAAACAGATCAGACATTTACTTGTGACCTTAAAGAGCATAATAATTTGTGTTCACTTTTCAAAGTAGTTTCATGCACATAATACACATACAGACATCCATCGCGAAGTATGAGTAATCTCCATGCAACGCCATTTCTGAACATGCAGTGGGAAACAACAGTTTCATTTCTTCAGAGTTGGTCTATTTGTTCGCCAAGGTTTTTGCTGTTCTATTGTATTGATATTATGGCAGTCCATTGGCGCTTTGTCTCAGCTAGAAACTGGAGGCTAGCTCAATGGTCCCTCCTACTGGGTCCAGGCTGGGGCCACTGCTGTATGAAACAATAAATCAATTCTGACAATTATTTAAACTGGCAATGATCTGCAATTATACAGGAATCATCTTTTGGCTCTATAGATCCAGGAATAGCTAGATGTCGAGAGGAATAACCACCTTTTACATGTATTCTCTTAGCGGTTTAGAATAGCTGTAGTTTGGAACCAGTAAGACAATTAAAAAAAAAAAAAAGTAATTAAGAAGGCTTTGTACTAAACTTGTTATCATTCACTTTCAAATATCCACACTAGACCCTCAGACGAGTCTTTCCTATGAAGTGCTAACTATGCAGTCAGCTGCAAGTTCTCTGCCGATCCCCATAGTTTTTCCATTGTACCGGCACTTTTTTGTCAGCGGGTCATGTCTCCGATCTTAAAGCCGCATATCATAGTGGAAAGTTCTGTGATAATATAATTATGTTCTAAATTTAGAATCGCCTTAGAGTGAATGCACGAATGTAACAGACGGAGAATGTTCTCCGCTTCTACCGCTTTCGCCACTTGTTTCCTTCTTTCTTTCAGTCCTGCATTTCTGAGCATTAAATAGACGTGAATATTTTACCGTCGGGAACTTCTGCCATCTTTCAGTTTTCGGAAGACTGTGAAAAAAAAATTAATAAAATAAGATTTGCTCCGATATTTAACAAGACTGTAGCTATTCCTTGTAACTGTAAATGATGTAACAGGCACAAGCGAAACGACAAAGTTGTAATTGGCGTAAAAATGTAAAAAAAAAATTTAAAAAGGGGAAAGAAAAAACGTAAGTCATTGAATGATGTATTATTATATTACAATTATGCATATATTATATTATTATATTTACGGACTTTAGATGTCTGTGTGCTCCAATATCGCACAAATGAACAGCTTTTCAAATTTTAGCTGCTTCAAATCGACCAGAGAGAAAGAAATAGAGGGGTTAATAAAGGACGTAT